>BMAU01000079.1:70000-587275 GCA_019973935.1 Trichonephila clavipes
TTTTCCAATTTTTAAAGGAATTTATTCTTAGAAATTTCACAAAAATACAAAGGATGAGATGAAAAAGGATTACCGTGGAAAAAGAAGCGATTCTTTGGAAAAAAGATGCACAATTTAAGCAAAAAAAATGAAAATAGTGCATGAAAAAACAAGTAATAAAAAAAGGACTAGAAAACACACATTAAACAAAAGTGAAGCTTGAAGTTATTTCTATTGTATTTTTCTTTTCCACTACTTTAGGGATTAAATATTTCTCATAGCAAAAACTAGAAACGTTAAAAATAAAAGAAATATGATGTTGCATGTATTTATGTATAACAGAAAAACATTCATTAAAATATTATTAACTAGAATTTTTTTTATTGAAAATATCGAAATCATTACAATAACCTTATATATGCTAAATATAACGAGCAGAGACATGTTAAGTAGAATTTTGCTAGTTTGAGAAAAGTTTAAGGAAATTTTGTTGCCAATGCTTGTTTTTTTTTCCCCAAAAAAACTTTCAATTTTATGTTATAAAATGCTTTACAGAAAATTTTTTAACGACAAAACATCACTTAATAATGATTAATTAATTATTAATAACCATTTGTTACTGAATTCAAACATAATTTTTCTTATTTTATTGGAATTTACTCTTGAAGAATAGATTTTCATATAAAGCTCAAGGTACGGAAAAATTATGAAGAGTGAAATTTTTACGAACGTTAACACACACACAAAAATGCGTTACGCTGTGCTCTGCGCATGCGCCAGGTTGCTGTCGTGAGGAATAAGGACTGCTTTTTCTTCTTTTTTAAAATTGAGATCATTCTTTATCTACAAAAATCAGACAAAATATAATTAAAGAATCGGAAGGATCGCTTATTTCGCCATGATACGGTATAATTTTTTTTACAAAATAGCGAAATTTTGCATTTTTTACTATTTTTTTTAAATAAACCAATATCGATGCGTTTTTATGAAAAGAATTTTTCAATCATTGTGTACTAATTTCTTACCATCATAATGTATCGAAATTCTGTACTAAAAAGTTCACACTTTGTTCTTTTCGAATCAATGATTTAAAATATAAAAGACCGAAAACTTTTTTTTTTTTGCCATTTTTTCAAAAATACTCAAAATTTTAACTAAACTAAGATAGTCACACGAAGCGATTTTTCTAAACGTTAAACGTTGTTATCCAAGTTTTATTCAAAGATTGAAAGGATTGCTTAAAAATTACTGATTTTTAAAGAAATTTTGTATTTTTCGTCTAATAGCCTTGTTAGAATAATTCACTGTCACCCAACCGGTATAGTGGTTAGCGACGCTGACTGCGGTGTCGTAGGGATTGGGTTCGAATCCCGGAGAAGACATGGATGTTTGTAAATGTATAGTGCCTTTGCGGCATGGGGGTACTCTAAATAGCCGTCGAGCCGCAAGTCCTCTCGTGTATTTGGTGGAAGGGGTAGAGAGGTGGGAGACGCCTGGCCACCCCCAGGTGTCCTCTCTCAAAATTGGGATGGAAACGAGCCAAATCGCACTGTCATTTGTATGGTGCTCAAAGCTACGGCTAATGAAAGGCGTCACTTAGCCCTTTTCCATGATGAATTTCGTGGGCCTCAATCTGGCTTTTGCCGATCAGGTGGCATCAGTAACAACAGAAGAATTCGTTTATGTAAGTAGGTTTTTTTTATATTTCTTGTTTAAAAATTACCATCATTTGTTATCTATGAGGGAAATTTGAAGAGTATATTTTAAAAATTAAGCCCTAAAATAATTCAACTTAAAAAAAAAGTTTGCAAACTACGTTTACTAGAGTTTCTCTTTTAGCGTAATTGGCGTCAATAATCAGTTTTCGCGCCAAGCGACACTTCATGCCTTAGCCCTTTTGACAAAGAAGTTGACTATAACAATTAAAAATCACCGCGTTTCGCGGTACGTATTTAACACTGTTTTCTTAATTTGCATTTTGTTTCTGGTAGAGCGCTGGGGACGACTAGGTGTGATACAACCATTGATGCGATGCTTTCACGATTCGTGAATCACGTATCATACTTTAGCCTCTAGTCACAGTGATTAATAATGTTGAGAGAATGCAATTAATACTCACAGTGATATTAACCCACTGCTTCTCAAACTTTTACTATGATCGATCCAATTTTCAATCATAATTTTCATCGCTTGACCCTTTCAATAACAATGTATTCGAATACAATAATAATAATTGACTTTTATGCTAAAATTACAATATGACCTTTATTATAAACCGTACAAAGTATCTAGATAATTGATAAATTTTGTATATGTTACTTTTTAAGTAATAGATATTTTAAGTAAGTCACTTTCAAGTAATAGGATAGATATCATACTGCTTTTAATTTTTAAATTGTAACAAATTGCAATAAATATGCATCATATATTTTCCTTCTTATTATGTCTGAATGCACTTTGTTTTGCATCCTTTCAATAAATGTGGGAGTCCGAATAAATCTTCGAATAAAAATCAGACTCTTCAGAAGGCGGGATTTTATATTGGCGAGGTGGGTTGTCTAGGGGTAAGTATTTAAGGGTGAGTGATGAATTAATTGAATCAAAGTCATTTAAACACAGATACTTCATTTAAGTAAAAAAGAATTTATTTAAAGTTAAAGGGAAATATTTACAAAAGGGGATATTTACAAAGAGAAAGACATGCAGGAATTAGGTTAATCGAAAGTTGAGTTATACCTTTAGAAGACGGGGAAATGAATTACCTTTATCATGCTTGGACGTTAAGACTGGTGGTACCGCGCAAGGCGCGAAAATGCGCTAAAGACGTGACGTGTTGAACAAGTGGTTGTTAGCAGGCCTCTGCCGAAAAATTATTCAAGCCGGAGCTACGAAAGCTCACTAGACGGCGCTGCTTCGGAATGCAGTAATAAATAAAATTGAGATTAATGGTCCTCTGAAAAGGATATGACTCAGCCTTTTAACAAAATGTTTCAAAAGGAAAATCCTACATAAATGAAAATTTTTTTAAAAAAAAAATTTTGTTTTTGACATGCTTGCATCCCCTAAATCCATTCATAATTCTAGGAGTCCTAATCTAAGTCTATTCTAGGGGGGAGTACTAGTCTATTCTAGTCCAAAAAATCTAGAATTTTAAACGAGTATGATATTGGTAGGTGTTAGCTCAATTACGTCAGATTTTACACCAGGAAGAGGTAATCAGTAATACACATTAAGCTGAACAACACATACCACAGAACATAGAGTCGAAACCCATTCATAATTCTAGGAGTCCAACTTACGAGCATATGAGCCATATGAAGCCGGAAACATTCCGTAACACAGACAACTCGCTTTATGCCTGTGAATAGGTAAAACACTTTAGTTATGTGACTTGACTTGAGACCTAAAATCCCCAACATGCCTTTATCTTATCTTGTGAAGTAATTGTATTCCAAACAGCTTCTGAGTCCTTCAATTCGTTCGTGATGCAGATCTGTTGTCTTCGAACAAGATTAGAAATTGACAAAATCATTCGCAAATCATTCATAATGAGTTGATTCTGAACCTATTTGTTTATCGATGTACTTGTTGTTGCCTGATCCGACCGATAGATTCAGAGGGATAATAGTAGGCAGTATGAGTACGACAAATCAACATAGAACATGGAGTCGCAAACCACATTTAATCGGTGAAAATCGCAGTTGGGATTACGAATGAACCAGACATAGGGAGTGGACAAACGAATGCAGGGATTTGAAGCGCGCCATGGTAGGGTTGAAGAAACTTGCATGTACGCCAATTTCCCATTTCTCCCGGCAGGGCCGGCTCTAGGGCCGTACAAACTCGACCCCTGTGCGGGGTGACAAATTCTAAGGTTGGCATTTGGATTGAATTTGAAAAATTTTTTTTTTTTTGGTTTCAAAATATTTGATATATATTCTGAAGTACTATTGGGTGTGAATTTGGTATTTCATTTCTTGTTTATTCTTCCTTATCCTATACTCTGTATCTTTAATGTCAGTTTCCTTTTATGTTGAAACAAAGGAGTTTGATGCAAGATTATATGCACAAACGTGAAATTTGATGCTTACACATCTCTCACTAGTATCTTTCTCCCCATCCCAGAGTAGGGTCATTACGGACATTCCTTTCACCCATGCGACGTCTGGTATCAGCTATCCAAAAGGGGACAGGGGTAATAAGAGTTTTTTGTAGACAGAGAATCCCAAATGTTTTTTTAATGCTGAGTCTGGTTACTATAGAAGGTAAAATAAACATTTATGATCCCCACCATCAGCAGACTCTTTTTAGAAGCAATTGGCATGCTGACATTGACTATTCCTTCTCTTACATTTTACCCATTTGAATTAATAACGGGTAATTATGTCCTTAATTTCCAATCATTTTGTATTTAACTTAAAATATATACATATATAATACTGTTATGCTGTATTCTTGTTCACAAGAATTATTCAAGTTTTACAACTTTTTTAATTGTAACTTTTTGTTTTAGAGAGAGGGGTGGCCATTTTCCATTTTTGTCCGGGGCGGCAAAACTGCAAGAGCCGGCCCTGCTCCCGGAGTTGCTGCACGAAGTACCGGCAACTACACCCCTGAACGTGTGGTTCATGCATGATAGTGCACCAGAGCATTTTTTGATTGCGGTGCGTAACCATTTCCCTGTAACATATCCCAGGATGTAGACTAAACGTGGCACACCAGTTGTTTGGCCTCCACGCTCCTCTGGCCTCAATCCCATGGATTTCCATTTTTGGAGCCACATGAAATCGCTCGTGTGAGAGACCTCGACGTCTGTGGCTAAAGTGAAGGATCTCACTGATCGGATCGTCATCACTTCAGCTGACAACACCAGCGGACCGAATTTGTTTGAACGAGTCCTACAATCCTTCGTCTATCCTTGTCTCTGCTGTACTATGACCTACGCCAGGGGTGGCGAACCTTTATAGATCAACGTGCCATTTTTTTCTAAAGAAATGTTTCATGAGGTATAGACGTGCCACCAAATAATTTTGACTTGTGACTATTGGGAAAATAATAAAACTAAATACGAACAACTCAAAACTCTTTATTTACTACTAAAAAGTACTTTTGGTACTGTATAGTTGTAAATGTTTTAGTTATACGTGTAATTCAAATTAAAGTAACATTAGTGTGACTTTTATTGTTGCAGATTGTGTGTGTGTTGACGACAAATAACTTATTTTAGTATTGTAAGATGTTACTTTTAGTAGAATGCATGTTGAATTAAAATCTTTTAACAAATAGTTTCTAAGCAATTAATTATTTTTACTGTTGCTCACTTTTTTGACAAGAGGATTTGTGATTTGTTTCGAAATGCAGTTTTACAGACGATCCAGAGCATAAAACACGCACACCGCTCTCTCTCTCTCTCTCTCTCTCTCTCTGTCACCTTTACCAATAATACCATATTTCTAGATTCTCCAAGTTTGAAATTCTCTGTTATACTTACTATCCTGAACTTTTTGTTCTTTTGCTAAACTAGCCATGTTATATATAAATAACAGTTAAATTCGTAAATATAACAGAAATAAACTTTAATTTACAGTTGTATCAACGAAATTGGCTATGCTATGCGTAGACAAATTTTGCATCATAAGAAACTGTAGTCCAGGACATAACTAAGGCAAGACAATAACAAAGAGTGTGCTCCCCGCTGCCTCGTGACCGATCACTTGGGTTTGTTCGTAATACTTCACAATGAACTCTGTTATTCTGAAATAAAATGCAAACCATTTCGATCACTGGCGTGCCCAAAATATTGCGTTGCGTGCCATTGATGGCACGCGTGCCACTGGTTCGCCATCCCTGACCTACGCGGTCGATATTTCGAGCAATTCCTGTGACAATCACTTGTAGATGCATTTGTGATTTCGAGCTGTGGTGCATTGTTTTTGTTGTAGACATGCTTTAAGTCTAATAAATGCATTTTTTTCCTCTTATTACCCCTATTCATTTCATTCTATTCCACACCCTTCATAACTGTTTTTGCGAATTTCTCCGACTACTCCTGGTTTGCAACCCCCTATTCTATGTTGATTTGTCAACCCCATGCTGCCTACTATCAGCCCTCTGAATTTGTCGGTCGAATTCGACAACACCCTGCATAGGTAAGGTTATGACCAATATAAAGCAAAGTGTTGTCTTTCTAATATTACTTTATATAAACTTAAAAGTTCTCACGCAAATAATTGTATTTAGAGATAGTTCTTTAGTAAATAATAATTATATTAAAACCAATTTCCTTAATATCAAATTAATTATTCGTATGTACAGGAAATACAAAGGCAACATTATATACAGAAAAATTACACTCATCGCTGTAAAAATACTCTGAAAGGGAAATAAATTTTATGAAAGAAAATGATCGCATACGAAAGGAAATAACAATTTAGAAGCTATTTTCTTTTTCACTACGAGTATATAGTAATGAAATACTTTTTCAACAACGATAAAATTGAATTTAATAAAGCACATCCATTGAATGTCCTGTCTTTATCTATAATAGCAATGCGTGAATCTTCAAAATAAAGCGATCCGTGCCGTTATTGATACGAAATTACTTTTTAAATGAATAAAATATTTAAATGATAGTTAAGGATCCTTCACACAATTTTTATTCACAGCTCTACTCAAATCATTAATTGAAATCAAACTTTTGTTACTTCTAAAAGCAATGCTTCAATTTGGACTCATATCCCACACACAATTCTCGCATCTTTCTGAAGCACTAGCTATTTTATGTCTTCGAAAGAGACAACCACTTTAAGTTCCATTCTATCAATTTGAAGAGTGATGATTTTGGAGTTAATTTCAAACTGTTCGAAACTATATTTTGTGAAAGTTTTGCAATTGTAACTATTTGAGAAGCTCTTGAAACGTAGATTATCTTTTGATAATATGTTTCTGTTCAGATAAAATGTTCCTGTTGTAAATGAGAATGTTATTTTTGTTTTTAATTGCTAATTAGCAATAATGGCTTTGAAGTAAATGATTAGAAAATCAAAGAAAAAGGATTATTTGTTTCAGAGAAAAACGCAAAATAACGGAGGATTTAATACCCTGTTGAATACCCTCTAGCACGAATGCACAATGCGATACGATAGGGCATTGAGGCATACAAGTTCTGCATGTCTTGAGACATTTCGTTATATATTTGCTGTAAACTTGCCTCTAGTTCGTTCAAACTCGTGGGATGGCCAACTCGCCGTCCCAAATGATCCCAGATATACTCGATTGGAGAAAAATTTGGCGATCGGGCAGCCCAAGGAAGAGTAGTAACAGTGCGGAGACAGTCTTGTAACACCCTTGCTGTGTGAGGCCGAGCATTGTCTTGGTGAAGAATGGCTCCTGGGAACCATTGCATGAGTGGCAACACGTGTGGTTGCAGGATTTCATGGATATACACCGCTGTTACGGATCAATAATAGGGGTGACTGTTTATTGTAAGCAATGTCACTCCATACCATAACACTAGCTGTGGGAGCGGTTTGTCGCTGTAAAGCAAAGGCAGGATTGAGGCGTTCACCACGGGGTCTCCACACACGAACACGATTGTCATCACTGCTGAGATTGAATCTGGATTAGTCGCTAAAGACGACCTGGTTCCATTCCGCTGCAGTCCAGTTTCCTCTTGAGGAACTCCAAACGGAGGGGTCAATGGGAGGCTTCAAGGGCAGCACACGTAATGGGCGCCACGATCCCAAATGTCCTTCAGCCAGGCGCCTTTGTATGGTTCGAGAAGACACAGGGGCCCCTAGTGAAGGTGCTACCTGTGCCTGGATGGTGGCCGATGAAGCAGTTGGCTGTACGCGTGCATTTCTTACGATGTGGTGGTTTTCCCGACGACTGATCTGCTGAAGGTGTCCTGAGCCTGGTCTTCATGTAAATGACATCTCTCGGATCCACTGGTCCCAACACCCCACCTCACAACACAATCAGAGCGGCCAAATTGACGAACTACTCTCCTAGCTGACCACCCAGCTTCCTGATGATTCTTCCCCTCTCGAACTCTGGCAGCTGCTCATGTTGCCTTTGATGGCGGCGTAAAACATGCTGCCTCAGCTCTTCCATTGTAAATAATTCAGCACACTCGAACAAGCTTTGGTTACTTGTTTTACACTCCACGGAGAACGACGTTAAACGCCCTCTACCGGTTATATGTAATGCGCAATCAAGCTGCATTTCTAATCATTTGCATATCTCACCGACATGTACATTCATGCCAAGTTTCGCTACGATCCCGCAATTATTTCTTGATGCGCTAATTTTTTTGTCCATGAGTGCATATATTTGTCTACATATTCAATTTCTACAATTTAGGAACTCATAAAATTGTAGAATGATTGTAGTCGCTAAAATTGTATTCTATAATTGATTATAAAATCTGGTTTTTACGATGATTTTCTTAGAATTTAAAAACTTATATACAGTGGTGGCCAAAATTGTGGACACGTTTTTAAATTGTTGTTTTTTAAGTTTGTATGCTTATAGAAAATTTTACGTTGCACAAAGTGCTAAGTGTTTTATATCTTTTTAAAGAAAATTTAATTCTGAATTCAATTCAAAAACGAAAATTCAATTAGTAACAACGCACAAAAAGTTATGCTGCAATAACTGTCGATTACATAAGATACAGATGATAGCAGTGAGTTATCAGCTTAGTACGGATGTATTTATTCTTTATTACAGCTTCACATTGATGTTTCATTGAGCTGAAAATAGTTTTAAGCTCTTCCTTCGTTTTTACATGCCAGGAAACAATTATATCTCTCACCAGTTAATTTCTTTTTATATCATGGATAACTCCTTTGGACAAGATTTATCAAGCGGTGCCATGAGTTTTCAATAGGATTGAGGTCAGGACTGTTTCCTGGCCAGGACAACTCAATGATCTTAGAACGGTACCAATCTTTCAACTACTTTAATGTGTGGCCAGGAGCAGAATCTTGCTGAAAAATAAATGAAGCATTGTTGGGAAATAGATCCCTGATGGAAGGCAGAAGCTTGATTTCTAAGTATGGTGTCAATGTATTTTATTGCATTCAATGTCCCATCGATGATATGAAGGCGATCGATACCATCTACAGATATGCATGACTAAATGATAAAACTTTGTGAGTACTTCACAGTTGCCTGGATGCAGCTATTATCCTAACTTACTTCTTACACATTTTAGGCTATCATTACTAAATAACGATATTTTAGTTTCTCTCGTTCCCCTATATAACTTGTGACCAATAATCATTTGTCCAATTAATGTGTTCCATTGTTCACTGTATTCTTTTTAGTGCTGTTGTAAATTGAGATACGGCTTTTTTCGTGGAATTCTATCTTTTAGTCTTACATCTGCTAATTTACTCCTAAATGTTTTTGAACTGACAGAAACACCAGCATCACTTCTGATTGATGTCAATGAAATTCTTTTACCTCTGAAACATAGTATTTTTGTTCTTCTGTCATCAACAAATATGGTGCACCTTTTTCGGCCTTTACCTACTTTTTTTTTTATTAAATTTGTCTCCTGACATTTTAAACAAAACTTTCAGTTTCTATAAGTAGTCACTGAACTACCCACCTGTTATGCAATTTTAACAAAGGAAATACCACTTTCTCGTCACACGTGTTTAATATACTCTTATTTGATTTCATTGCTTTTTGAATAAATATCATTGTTATCCTGGTCAGGAAACACAGTCCTGACCTCAATCGTATCGAAACTTTGGGTCATCGTGTGAAAACTCTTGTCCGAATGAGGTACCCATGAAATAAAAAGGAACTAATTGATGATATAATTGTTTGCATCATGTAATAACGAAGGAAGAGCTGAAAACTATTTTCAGCTCAATGAAACATCGATGTAAAAGTAATGAAGAATAAATGCATCTGCACTAAGCTCTGATAACTCACTGCTATCATCAGTATCTTATGTATGTCGATAGTTATTGCAGCATAACTTTTTGTGCGTTGTAAATATTTAAATTTTCATTTTTGTATTAAATTCAGCATTAAATTTTCTTTAAAATGATATAAAATACTTGGCCTTTTGGGCAACATAAAATTTTCTATAAGCATACAAACTTAAAAAATATAATTTTAAAAAAAGTGTCCTCCATTTTGGCCACCACTGTAAACTGCTGTTTGTAAAAAATGCACGCACACACACACACACAACACCATGAACGAATCATCAGAATTAAATGAAATTTAATGTACAAACGACTTGTATTAGTACAAATAAATGACAAAATTTTCAAAAAAAAAAAAAAAAAAGAAGAATATTAAGTGTCCAAAATTAGTATTTGGTGTAGCCAGCATGCGCTGCAATAAGTGCTGCTATACGACGTGGCATGGAGTCATACAGATTTTAAAAGTCTGCTTGTAGAAGAGAATTCCATATTGCTTGTATGCGCAGCAAAAGTTCGTCTTTTGAAGCTTCAGGACGTGGATCACAAGCGAGGCGGCGACTAACTAAATCCCACACGTGTTCAATGGGCGACATATCCGGCGAATATGCAGGCCAAGAAAGAAGTTGCATGTGTTGGGCTGAACAGAAGTCTCGAACAGTCTTTGCAACATGTGGACATGCATTATCCTGCTGAAAGATAGCTCCAGGGATGCCTAGAACGAAGGGAACGATTTTGGGCTGTAGCACTTCACGAACGTAGCTGTTGCTATTGAAAATGTCCTCAATTCGTAGCGAATTGGATTGTCCATGATGCAAAATCGCATTCCAAATCATAACTTCGGGTGTTAGGCCACTGTGTTGTTCGATAAAGTTCTCTGGAAGGCAGCGTTCACCGGCATAGTGTCTAAGACGAATGCGGCCATCATGGTCCCACAAATTGAAGCGTGATTCATCTGAAAAGACAACTCGGTGCCAATCAGCTTACCAAGTTCTGGGCTCATGAGCCCATTGCAGACGCAACTGTCGATGGTTAGCCGTGAGAGGGATCCTGTATAAAAACAACCTTTGCACGCAATTCGCGGTGCAGCAGACGTTGACGAAGCTGACATTACACCTGTAGCAGTAGACCAACGTGCTGCCAACTGCCTGGAGGAAGTTGTACGTTCATTCACTGCCATGCGGAGCAGGTATCGATCATCGCGCGCTGACGTCACCTTCCGTTGTCCACGGCCAGTTTTTCGGTGATCTTCGGTCCACTGCTTCCAAACGCGCATCACTGTGGAACTGTTCCACTGCACACGAGCTCCTATTGCGCGCTATAGGATAATCCTCTCCTCATAAAACCGATAAAACTTCCCAGTTCAAACTCCGTAAGTTGTTGGAATTTCTCATAATCTCGTCGTGGAGACACACTTAGGTCTCACTAAACGTTCGCTACTAACAAATAATCATTAACTATTTTCAACAGGGGGGGCAGCTACAGCGCTCTATTTATACGCTTTCAGCATCAGTTCAGAGGGCGCTTCAAAATTAATTTAATTCTGATGATTCCATCGTGGTGTTACATTATTTATAAGCAACAGTGTATATATATATATATATAGGGAGAGTGTCAACTAATAGTAGGAACTAAAAAATAAAGGGCAAAATTTTCTCTCAATCTGGTTTTACCACTCAATACATCTGGAAATAATTGCTAAGTAAATAACTGAGAGATAACATTCCACTTGAATTTGAATTTTTAACACAAGACTAAAGTAAATTTGGGTTATTCAGTATCCATCTTTGATTAATTTTCCATTAATTTAAAAACAATTTTTTTTTCTTAGAAAAAAAAATCATGAAAAGCAATGGTATCAATTTTGGACTACTGATACTGCGAACTGAATGTTTCTAAATGTTGAGCATGATCAGTTATAACTCTCAATAGAGAATTAAATATGTAAACATCAAAGTAGATTCCATTCCATTTGTTGCAAAAAATTAATTCTCTGGAAGGAATATAAAAATTTTTTATCATTGTTAATGATATTGTGTTTGATATGTTAAAAATAATTTCCTCATACTGTTATAGCATGCCGATTGATAAAAAAAAATTATATTTACTTTATTACTGTTCAACAAATTTACAATATATTTAATAGCAATGTAATATTATATATGTACTGTAATCAAATAGTGTAATTTCTATAATGTAAAAGAAATCCTTCAATGAAATTATTTACTATATTATATGCTATTCTAACATTTTATAAATAATACAGGCAAGATTTCTATGTAGTAAGTCCATTTTAATCATGTCCAGTGAATAAAAAATAAAGTTAGAAATAAAATACAAAAAAATTATTAATCATTTTATATTTTATTTTCCTCTCATGTACAAATGGAATTCTTTTTCTTCTCAACAAATAAATACACAAACAATTACTCTAGAAATATAAAAAATATATTTTTAAAATATAGATAAAAAGGCACCAATTCCAAAAAATATATAAATTTTATTATGTAAAAAAAAATGTTTAATGACCAAACAATTTTTAATTATAAACCACAACAAAATTTTAACAAAACCAAAAAGGTTTTTTCAAAAACTAGACAATATAAAACATGTTTAACATCACAATGTTTATAATGTAACAAATGTATAAATCTATTTCACAAAAACAGAAATGTAAAATTCTCAGTTACCTTACATAACAATTTTAACAAAAACAAGAGAAATTGGAAAAAAGAAATTTTTACATAACGGAAAAACAATCGAATAAAAATAAGCAGTAATTTCAACAGACACATTTAAAATTTTATTTTTTCAGAATAGGAGTAAATAAAAAAAAAAGAAAATGTCAAAGTTAAAAATATAATGTAACATATCAAATTTTCATAAATAATGGATTTAAGTGAGCATTATAAATACTGTGCACAAATTTAAATGAAAACGATAATGATATAGTAAAAATTTAATCATTCTCTTTAAAGAAATATTTTTAAACACAATTTGTGAACTATTAAAAATATCATGTAAATTAAAAACTTTCAAAGATTCTTTTTAAATCAAATATTTTACAGAGCTTCACTAATTTAATCAATTTTAAAAAAATCTGTAAAATAAAATGTTTATGAAAAAAGTTCAATTACATTAAAATTTCTCTTTTATGAAATTTTAAATTTATACACTAAATGTGTAACAAATTTTAATCAACTATACATTAAAAATAATAGCCAACTATCAATTCCTAATAAAATTGTTAATTGAAAATAAGTTTTTTATGAAACAAAAAAAACAAGTATTGCATTAGTAGTAAAAATGCATCCTAATTAAAAAATATTTTATTTAAAAAATCATACATATATAATATTCAGCAGAATAGAAATTGATGTAGAGTTTTATGAATTTTATAAAGTCAAACTTTGTCATAAATTTGATTTTCTATTTAAATTTATTTATATAAAAAAATGTAAAATCAAAAAAAAATTGCACAAATACAATATTTTATATTGCTTATCATGTAAAAATACTATCTTGGATTTATTTTTTCTTCCCTCCCCTTTCTCTCCTTTTTCACATATAAATATTCATATTTTAAATTCTAAGATAAAATATATATGTCACGAAAAATTGAATTAGGAGGCTCAAATATAAATTGTTACAAGTTAAAAAAAGATATGACTTTATTTCAGGCACTTATTTTCCAATTCTCTCACCAAGAAAATTTAATAATTGATAGTATTAGGCTGATCATACAAAATCAAGAGAATGTTGCTTATTTTATACTCTTGTAAAAAAAAAACATTAAGAATGTATAAATAAATTTTTCACAATCTATATATATATTTTTAATAAGAAATTTGTAGTTATTTTGAAGTTTATAAGGACTGCTTTAAAATAATTTTAATACATATTTGTAATCTAAGCTCCATATATAAAATACATTTAATGTATATACATTCTTCACCTATTAAAAGCTAAGACTATTTTAATCCAAGATTTAATCAAGGTTGTAGTCTCCTATGTACCTTTATTGCAAATATTGTTTTAAATATGATCTGGAAAAAATAAATACAGAAAGAAAAGAAAAAGATGAAAGACATTATATAATCCTAAGAAATTTCTAGTAAACTAAGACACTATGAAACATGCAAATATGATATTTTAAATGTGTAAAACCTTCATATGAAAACATTCAAACTAGTTAAAATTTACTCTAGTTTAAATAAAATATGATTAGTTATATTATATATATCAAAAATATAAGCTTTCAATTCTTTCAAAAGTAAAAAACTGATCATTCATTAAAAGTTTTGGCCATAATTAATAATAAATTTTAACAGGACTTTATGCCTTAATAACATAATTTTTTTCTTTAAGTCTGCAAAACAGTTTAATATTAAAATAAAATTAAAAAAAGTTCATATTGTATTATTTTTTATTCACAGACCTATATGAAACTAAAGACAATTTTAAACACTTTTTTTTATATAAAACCAATATTTTCTTAAGTAATTTTACACTTTGAATGCTTTTATTGCACACATTTAATACAAATTCAAGCGACCATTTAAAAAGGTAAATATGTGAAGTTGAACCATTTGTTTTTTTAAATTTTCATAGTGTAGCCTCTTACTATCTAAATGTTAACACTTAATTAGTCAACATTAAACAAACAAAATGTTTACAGAGTAATCTTTCTAATATTTTAATGTGCAAATGCACATCTAGAAATATTTATAATGAACCAACATAACTTAAAATTACTTAACAAAATTTCTACAGGAAAAAACAAAGTAAACAATTTTTTCTAAAAAGGAATTGCAAAAGAAAAACTTATTTTTACCTATCCTCTTTTCGAAATATACATTGAAAAATATATTTCAACTTTTTTTTTTAATATAAACACTGATTAATGGAAGATATAACAATTAAATACTCTCATAAAAAAAACATATTGTAGAATTTAGTAAAGACCAAGTCTTTAATCACAATTTGTATCAAATTGTGTCCTGAGTAATTCTACAATGTTATAAATATACAAGCTAAGCATAACATTTGATACATTAAAAAAGTTTAAGGATTATTAATCTCAGCCAATTGTAAATCTAAAACATTTACAATTAATAAAATGTTTGCCTAATTTTAAAAAAATGAATTAAAATGAATATGCAGTAAAAAAGTTATTTTTAGCTAAAATAATATTTAAAAATTTAAATTATTTAAAAAGATTTTTTTTTCCTGTATATATAACACAAACTTCTGACATAAAAACAATCAACTAACAAAGGAATGTGTTGTGATAAAATAAATAAGTACAAAAATTTTATAAAACAATAAAAAAAAACAGAACAAGCTTTCAATAAACAATAAATAGAAAAAGATTCACTTAATTCAATAAATGACAATATACAAGAAATAAAAAATAAATATTTTTAACAAAAAAAAAAAAAAAAAAAAAACATCCAACCAATGGAATGTGTAAAGGTGAATTCAAAGATTTCACACAACTAAAAGAAATTTTAAAATTCACAACCAGCCAAACATAAACACATCTTATTAGTGTCGAAATAAGCATATAAAATGAATAACCCTTTCATAAATAAATGGTTTCCGTACAAACAAATGTAATAATGCATTTGAATTTCCTGACATATTCTGATATATAAACATATATACATTATATGATGTCAGGATGCTTAACATGAATAAAATAAGTACAAGTAAAATACTTAACTGACTAAAGAGTAAAATTTGTAAAATATATACAAACATAAATTTTAAAAAAATTGTATAAACTAGACAAGAACATTTGTGCCAAGCAAAAAAAAAAAAAAATTATCCCTCTATTTATTTATTTAAGGGATCACGTTCTCTTAATACACAGTTTTGCAAACTTGATGATACAAGTCAAAGAAAATGGCAAAAAAATAACTCGAAAATCAAGTTAATTTATCACAACAACATGGCCAATAAATTCTGTGCAACCACATCCAAGTTTTAATCTGCGTAAAAAAAGAAAAATAAGATTAAATTATATGAAATAAGATCCAGTTAAAAGAGAAAAAATGTCTATCAAGTAATGTAGAACACCCCTTTCAGAGTGCAAACAAATTAATTCACTCATTCTTATAAATATTCTACAGTTGTACATATATTTATTGCCTTTAAATTATTCACTGATATTGAAAACAAAATGCTTAACTCCCCCCCTTATTTACACTCATGTCCATAAATTAAGGATAATTCATAATCACACGAAAATTAAACTCTAGAATAAATAATTAACCTCTAGAATTATCACACACATCCTCAAAAATAGTATATAAATTACAGCAAACCACCAGATGATGTTGATAGTTCGTCACAATGGTGAGAATGTACAAGAGGGATACATTAAGGAATGGTAGCAAAGAAGTAAAATTGTCTGTAAGCCACACAGAATCAATCTGTAAGCTGCTCAGTGCCATAACTGAATTCTTTATCTTTTGTTTAATAAAAGGGCTTCATGAATGAGTCACCCTTGTTTTGTTTCTGAACCCTTATTTGTTGGAGCTAGAATTATCCTTAATTTATGGACATGAGTGTATTTAATTCTATAGCATTCCAAACATTTATTTTACAATTTTACAAAATTAAAAAACTACACAACTCATTTTCCTGAATACCATCATGTTAACAGTAATAGCAGAAATTCAAAACATAGTTTACTTGAAATTGAATTCCAGCAGATAAATAATTGAAAAAAAAATTAAGAAAAAAAATATTTCTAAATTGGAGTAATGATATGCCTAGTATCTTCATTATTTAAATTTTAATTATGCAACAAATGATGATTAAAGCAAAAAAATTAAGATTTGTGAAATATTTTTAAAACAAAAAGATAAAACTTTTAAATATGTAATACACATTATACTAATTTTACCTAAAGATCCACTAGAGTAATTGGTCCTCTTAATAAGTAGCCTAACAGAATTCCCATCCTTACGAATCAGCTCAATTGCTTCAGCATGAGTCATGTCTTTAGTGCAAATACCATTGATTTCAATTATTTGATCTCCAACCTGAAAAAAACCAACATTTTGTAATATATGTCTTTTGCATTTATCTGAAAATTCATAGGAATATATTTATAAACAAAATTTCAATAAAATGTTTCTTTTTTTTTAAGAATATCCACAATAAAATACTTCTTAATAAATTTTATAACATAAATATAACATTAAGACAACATAAAAGGAGGATTGAGAATTGAAGATTTTCTAAAATATAAATATAGACGAAAAAGTACACTTTTACTCAACATAACTCAAAATAATTTTATTAATAAATACATAAATGTATACTTTTTATTCATTTTACTGGAAATTTTACTAAAAGAGAGAATATTCCATTTTTAAATTGTTATTCTCATGTTACACAATTCACAATTGAGAACATGTAATATTACTTTACTATACAAGTGATTGCACTTTAACTAATCTTAATATTCATAAATACAAATAAAATAACTTTTTAATATTTATTTTGACCACAAAATCAGAGAGAGACTATTATACATAATATATATGTTTTTTAAATGGCAAAAAAAAAAAAAAAATTCCGTAATAAGTAGATCAATATTCCTTTCAAAAAATAAAAATAAATAATTATCATAAATACATCCATTTTATTTTATATTACTATCAATACACATTATCCACATTATTTTACTTTATTAGCAAAATTTATGAGGTTTCAAGAAATTAAATTTTTTAAAAGTTACAAGCACACACAAATTTATTGTTTCAAATTAAGTAGGAATTGTACAAATGCACAGAATACAAAGAAAATACATCAATTTGCAAAGGTATTTTTTTATTGTATTAAAAATACTATGAATAAAATCAAAAATGTAAATTTTTCTTTTAAAAAAAATGTTTACAAAAAGACAATTTTTAACACTGCAATCAACATTCAAAAAAAAAAAAACATTAAATAAGTAAACAATGGACCTGGAGATTTTTTTAAACCTTCAATTTTCATTTAAATTATAGTTTTAAAAAAACTAAAAAACACGCTTTTATAGTGAATCAAACTAAAAAGTAAAAAAAATAATTCTTAATATAAGAATAAAATGATTAAAGAGAAAATCAATGTCATTTGGATAAAAGCGTGGGGTGCTCTACATTAATTGTTATAATTTCTTACTAGTTCTGTTCCCAAATGCTGAGTTAGTGTAAAAATGTAGTACATAGGCACCCCACGCTTTTACCACAATGACATTAATTTTCTCGTTAATCATTTTATTCTTATATTAAGAATTTTCTTTTTACTTTTTAGTTCAATTCACTATAAAAGTGTGTTTTTTAGTTTTTTTAAAAAAAACTATTAATTTATTTTTTTTTAGTTCGATCTACAATAAAAGCATGTTTTTTTAGTTTTTAAAAACTATCATTTATTCTTTGTTGAATTTATCCTTGAGTTTGATATTTGGGGCCAGAATTATGTGGCTGCTGGAATTAGTCTTGCTCTTTAATAGATATTAATTAATGAAACTGAAGGGCATTTATTCTCTCTGTTAACGAGGCCTCGGATTGCTATAATGTTAACTCGTATCATCACTTCTAAACGTATTGCTTTATAAGAATAAAAAATATTTAGCAGTTAGAACATAAATTATTTTTATTCACATGCACGAGTTTTTTTTTTTTTCCATTTTCAGAAAAACTATGCACCCACCCACCCTACCTTTTGTCACATAAAAACACTATTTTTTTGTTTTATTTTTTATTAACCAGAAACCTATTTTGCGGTTTTAGGGTTGCACTTTAATCTTTTAGTTGCTAAATCTGGAATAAGTTGCCAAATCTAGAAATGGCACATGGAATCAGTCGCCAAATCTGAAAATGGTTTATGCAATTACACGCCAAATCTCGTAAATCCTTAAAATCCTGATCAGGACAATTAAACAAAATTATGAAATTATTGTATTGTCATGGGTCCTTGACAAGTGTGCAAATTTTCGATTTAGTCTGACCTTTTAAAGTGGGTAAAAATAGAGTTCAAAGATTCCATTACATACAAGTGAAACTTATAAAAATGTGTTAAAAAATCAATTCCTCAAATTAAAATTATTTCAGCAATAAAAAACTCAAATTATTTTATCAAGTTAACTAAAATTAGTATTTAAAAATAAACATTTCAAAAGTTTTAAAATTTGGCATTCCACAAATGTGTGTGTGTGTGTGTAACAAACAAAAAATATAACAAATAAATAAAAATAAACCTTCAATTTTCCATCTTGTTGAGCAGGACCATTTTCTGCTATTCTTAATACAAAAAGTGGCATATTATGAAATTCTTTACCACCTCGAATACTGAATCCAAATCCTTTGGTACCTCTCTGAAGGAAAACTGTCTGGTAAAATTCTTCTTGATCAAGGGATGCATCTTCTCCCTGTAAAAAAAACTCGTTTCATTTTAAGTAATTAAAGTTGCTTTTTAACAACTATATGTGCCATTTATAAGCAAAATGGCTTAGAACATTAAGCTAAGCCTAAACATAATAAGGGCATCAAATCAAACTAGTACTTCATAAAATTTATAAAAACACCCATACAAAAACTTTAGTGTTTCATTGAATTTCACATTTAGTAATTAATCTCTATTAATCGACAAAGCAGATTTTGCTGAAATCAGGACTTCAACATACAATCAATAAGCTCACAACTTTCAATGGTTTAAAAAAAATAGTCGAACCTTATACCTGTCTTGGACTTTTAGTCCTAAGTTAACAAGTAGACCAAAAAAATGAATGATGAAAAAAAAATTATCAAAGGTACTGTTACTCAAAGAAAAACAGTTTAAAATAATAGGACATTTACTGAGGTGACCACTAGTCAAGGGTACCTCATGGTCACAAAGTAACCAGGAATCTGAATCTCATTCCCATTCTATACAGGTAATTCAGTAATTCCCGTTCTATACAGGTAATTCGGTAATTCCCATTCTATACAGGTAATTCCCATTGTATACAGGTATTTTGTAAACAATCATGATCAGTGAATGGCAAGTCAAAAGCAAGTCATGCTGGTTGCTCTAAGAAAAGTACTAGAAATTCTTGCAACTTATACAAAAGGAAGTTCCATTTCTTTCTGGACCCTTCTTTATGTACAAGAAGGTACGGTTACATGTAACCTTTTCATAATGATGTACTGATCAATGGAAAACATTTTAGAGAAAGGCGTGTCACATATGCATCGATTTCAAATGTCACAAGCAGCTGGGTGATACACTGGTGAATTGCTGTTCATACTCATCTACAGGACGAGTGTGTGTCATCTGTATTCTTGAATGTACACATTTAATTGTAATATTTTAAACCACAAGATGGTACCACATGTCCACTACATTTAATTTAATTTAATTTAACCTCTAAAATTTTGACCTAGTGTCTGTAAAGTTCTTTCTGATCCTGGTATTTTATTTAGATTTGAGAGGGAAATATAAAGTAAACAAAACTCTCAGCTAATGTACTGCTGTAGCAGCCTGTGATGTAAAAAATCAGGCAATTTCAAATGCTTCAAATAAGGTTTTTGGTTTCATCTTTTTACCTTTTGGAATATAAGATTTTCAGTTTGGTTTTGGAAATTCGCATTTATATTCAGCTTTTATTTTTCTTTATCTTAGCCCCTTTTTTTGTAATGGTATTGTGATGTCTAAGGCTTTCTAGAAAACATTTTTCCTCAACTAAATGTGAATGAAAGAAGGGAAAAACGAAAAAGATGTGTAATTTGCACACAAACAGTAAGACAATGCAGAAAGAAAATCAAACATTTTACTTTTGAGCACTATGCAACATGGGACTTAAGTGTTTATCCTTGCTTTAAAGACTATCACACGCTTTCTTCTTTCTGAATTATTTGTACATGTGATATTTAAAACATATCAGTACTTAAATGCATTTTGCATAAAAATTTACAAAAAAAGATTTATTTTTCAATAAAAGTTTTGTTTTTCATTCAAGGTAGGACAAAAGTTTTATAACTTAAGTTTAAAAGTTTTAATTTGTATTTAAAAGTTTTGCATTTATGACTACATTATGCATACATTATAATTTCATGAATAATTAAAAGAAATTGGCCTAAATATTTCTTGTATGATGGCTTTTTTCCAAAGCTAGACTCAGGGATGTGAAATACCCTGTCCTCTCAGATAATCATGCAGTAGCAGTGCACCATCACCAAGGAAAGATGAGTTGAATGGCCTACTGCATGATGAAGGGGTTCCAGACTGGTGCATACAAGACACATCCATCGTGAAAGGGGTAATAAAACAGGCTATATAATGCTTTATATGTCACAAAGACAAAGGAGGATAAGGGTCAATTTTTTCACAAAAAATCAATAAGTGGTACATTTGGACTTGATTATGGCTTTTTAACAAAAGTGTGACATTTTTTAAGAACTAAATAGTTCCTTGCAAGACAAATGCATCCTTTAATAATTACTTATATCAGATTATAAAATGCATTTTTGAAATATAAAAAATAAAACGGCAAACAAAAGTTTTATCGTTTGTCAAAGTAGATATTAAATGTAAGCCTTTTTTATAAAACTAAGAAAAAATTTTGATGCATATTTACCTTCTGAGATAATGAAGCAATGCTAGATTCTTCATCTAAAAAATTACAAGAAAAAAGCTAATTAAATAAACATTTAAAACTTAATTTATATTTAAAATAAAAAAGTTATTAAATGAAAGCAAGAATCATTATGTATGACTTCAAGTAGTTTTCAAAATCATTTTAGCACATTTCTTTCTATAACAATCTATGTCTATTAAGCAACAAGTATCTTTACACATATTGTTCTAGGAGGGATATCTTCCAAATGTAGGAAAAATCCACATAATTAACAGGCAGGATCCTGCACAATAAATCAAAATTTATTCTGAAACTATCTAGTAATTACAACAAATCTAACAGGAAACAATTAGTTCATGTAAAATCCGAAATAATACATGTAAAATCCACAATACCATGATTTCAAATATCAAAACAACAAGACAAATTTGTATATAGTCACAATATCCCAATAGGTCAATGAAAGCTCTTAGCTTTGACTGACTGTATTGCTTTTCTGCATTATCCTTATACAGGTCAAAGAGACCCTTGTTGTGGCTTCTGTAAGTTTCACATGAAATAATCATCCTAGGCCTTTGGGAATTTTTCCAGATACACATCTTTTTGTTGCCAAATTTGACAACCAAATCTGTCACTAGTCATTCCTACTCATTTACTGTCACTGAAAAATAATACTCCTTAATCTACAATACCTTATTGGTGAAGAAGCAAATAATATCTTTAACTACTGTAAAATACTTTTTTTGCTACAACTAATAACTTCTACCACAAAAATCAGATCAACATGAAATGAAGTAAAAATTTTGAGTACAATTAATCTGATTAAGTATATTAAATTTACAAGTATCTTATTAAATTACCAATAGTTAATGTGACACTATAACCACAATCCTTGATCAAATTTACTATATCACCATGTGGCATGTTTATAATACTGATTCCATTGACTGCTAATATGGTGTCTCCAACATGTAATTGACCACAACGCTCTGCAGGACTTCCTTCAATAATTCTTCCTATTAAAATAAAACAATCAAATTTATAAAATAAGCAGAAAATGATTATCAATTAACATTACAACGAGCATTTATTGAAAAAAATAAACAAGACACTATTTTTATTGAGATACAGCAGTATTAATTTATACCATTTAATAGTCATATTTATACACCAAATTGTTGGTTAAGATTATAAACATAAACTGAGCAATAATGTAACTCATGTTCACTAAACCCTAAGGGTTCAATAACAATAGACTTTAACCAACATTGTGTTAAAAGAATCCCACTGTAATCAAAATAACCGACCATGAATAACACAAAATACAAACAATTGTGGCTTGTGGGAAAAATCCTGTTAACTTAAGAAAAGAGCTTATTGTTTGTTAGGTTTGGTTTTAATTGAATTAATATCATTCTAGAGTCGCAATGGAGTATAACTGGCAATAGATCTTTGAATTGAGAATCATAGTCACATGACAATGATACCCAAGTGTATATAATGGACATGTTAGATTTAACCCAAACTCTGCAAATTTACAAAACTTATTTGGTTACAGGGGAAATATTCAATACTGAAATGGCTCAAAATAAAATTCTATACTATAACTTTCTTATAATTTTAAAAAAAATTAATGCATAGTAAAAAGTATTACCTATTGTTGAGCCAGATTTGCTCACAGATGATATTATTACAAATCCAAAACCTTCATTTGCATTTCTGGTAACAGTTACATCATAAGGACAGGACACATCAGTTGGCTTGGGAATGCTAGTTCTTTCTATGATAAACCAAATAACACATTAACAATATACATATAAAAGATCAATAAAGGTACTGAAAAGTCACATTTCATATGTTGTCAATACATCTGCATTGCTTTAATGTCAAGCTTTTGAATGTACCATAATAAAAAAAATGCAGAAAAATTGTTCAGACACAAATAACAGACATATATAAGCATGTGCAGATTCCCTCTTTATTGAAGGAAATCATTTTAAAACTTAATACAGAGATATTACACCTCATAAACTACACAAATCTGAAGAAGGTTTTAAAAATTTTATTTATTACATATCCACAGTATAATAATCCTGAAGAATGGGTAAACAAATTATGAAACAAAAAATACACATATATATTTCAGAATTTAAACTCCATAGATAGAGTTATATGTATTAGCAAGATATTGACCAGAAAAAAACATGTGTGAGTGAAAAGATTTAACATATTTACTACAAGAGATTCGCTATTCACAGATATTTAACTACTTTTACCCTCCCTTTAATATAAAAATAATAATACAAGCAAAATAAAACCTACTAAATTAGTTAAATAATAGATAAGGTATATTTTGTTCCATTTCTTTAAAATCATATACATATTCATTCACTTAAAATGAAGCAGAAAATAGCAATATCTCTTAGTGTCCAATTCATTTCATCTAAAAGTATTTAATTACCTGAAGAAAATAATGGCCTGCGAATATTCAAAGTTACTTTTCCATTTTCAGCAGAAGCACTCATTAATTGAACTACATGGTGATGGGGTGTGTTTAAAACACATTGTCCATCAACACCAACGATTTCATCTCCAGATTTTAAAGTTCCATCCAAATCAGCTGCTCCTCCAGGTACAATGTGGCCCACAGCAACCTGGATAAATTTACAGCAATAAATTTATATTTTTTGTTCCATTAACTCCTAATATAAAACTTTCAACGATCCAAAACAATCAGAAATATAATACAAGTGAAACCATTTTAAAACCTGAATCTGAATTATTAAAAAAATTCTGGCTGACAATAGCAAATATATTTTTATTATTTCTACTTGTTACTTATAAACTTTAGAAATAAATGCTATATTTTTAAAAAAAACAGCAAAATATATTAATTTTTATTAAAAATTAGTTACAATAAAATAAAATATATTTTGAATAATTGCATAGTGAAAAATAGTTAATACTATTTTCTCATAACTTATAAAAATTAGATATATTAACCCATTATTTACCTTAGTCCCTTTTTTGGGATGCTTGTTTCTTATTTATTTCTAACTAAATAGTGGAACTTTTAGTTTTGATTGTTGTACTGACTACAATAAAAGTTACAAAATCAATAAAAAAAACGTTTCCAATAATTAGCTTACTGTTGGAAATTAATTAATTAGCACATTTTTTAGCTCTGCATTTGGCAGCATTATAAACTTGATGGTGGGAGCTATACAACAATCAAGAGTAATAGTTTTATGTGAATGTGTTTGCTATGAATATACAGATGTTCATGTAACATTCAGTTGATTCTAGAATTACAATGGCATTTTACAATATCATTCCTATGCCGGTATCAGAATGGAATAAGTCAAAAAAGTAGTGGTTGTCATTGTTCACTCAGATGATCGATATTTGTGGGGTAAATGTAAATACATAGCGTGCATACCAAATTGCTCATTCAGATGAGCTCTAGCTTTTGGATTTTCAATGGAAAATAGTGCTTTTATACATCTCAAAGAAAACAAGATCAAGTTTGAAACATTGTGGACCTCAAGGGAACAAACTGATGGGAGGACAGGATAGTACAAATGTACAACTTGATCCAGGAAATCACTTCATCATGCCAACTAAAACACAGAAGAGATGTGCACACAGTAAGAAAAAAACAATGAAAGTGTGTGATAGGTGTAATGTTGGTGCCTCGTTTCGTTCTACACACCATAGAAACACAAAAATATCACGAACTAAATTTATTGTGTCTCCCATTGTGTTTATTACAGTTTTTTACATTACCAATAAAATTGTGGGTTTTGATAGCGTATTTGGCCAATGTCCCAAAAAAAGGGTACGGTCTGTATTTTTTATACCAACGCACATAGAAACTTGAAAACAGTTTTTCTTTTCATATTTCATTCATGTAATTATATTAATGTACTTAATTTTTGAAAAAATTAAAGAATAGAGTTTTGGCATGTAATAGGTTAACAAGTAAAACAAAAATATGCACGAAGGATAAAGAGAAAATTTAACACATTTATATTTTATATCATAGTTTAAGAATGAAGACATTTTAAAAATGAGTTACTTTGAACATGTAAAAATAGATTGATAATATTCAAACCTATTCAATAATTAAAAACAATTACAGAAAATTTCACATTAGTAAAAAACTCTTTACTTTTTTACAAACTGATTGGATAAAAAAAATGTATCAGTAACTGCTTAAAATTTGTTTTTTCTATCAAAAGTAGAAAAATTGGATAATTCTGCTTTAAATGCAAACCAGCAAATTTTTATTAAGGTTTTAACATTTTGTACCAATTTTTTAAAGCTCATTTTTATGCATGTATATTAGGGTGTGCAGCTACCTCCTTCCCCCTCCTTTTCTGACTGTTACACCGTATTTTCCTGTATATAATCCGCAGCGGCGTATAATCCGCGCCAGTTTTTACGGCGAATGATCCAAAAATATAAACTGCCGTTAATGAGCGTCATATAAGATAAAAAATACACAATATAATTAAAAATAGAAGTAAGAAATTGTACAAAAAAAATTATTATGAAACTTCTCTTTAAATATGTATGATAATATTTTTTACGATAATCTCAATAAAACAAAAAAATTCTTTGCTACTGCTTGAGTTGTTAAACAAAACATTGCACGCGGAAAAAATGTTTCTTTTTTTTTTTCTTTTTAATTTAGCAAGTTAACAGCAAAAAAATTAAGATCGAAACTGCTTTTCCATTCTCTTTCTTTTAAAATCCATTTATTTATTTCTTCCTCTAATTCTGGCCTGTGAGATTTTCCACGACTATCGGCTCTTTAACGTCGATCACAATTTTCGAAGTTGGTCTTGTTTTTTCACCACAAACGAATATTGAATTCGTCAATGCTGAAAAACCCTGCAGCTTCCCGATTTCCGACTTCGGTAGCCTTCTCTATAACTTTTAACTTGAAGTTTGCAGTGTAACTTAACGCTTTCGCTTCAACATGATGAAAACTTTCAAAGGACGCAATAGCTCTAGTTAAGAGAAAATTGGAAATGGCGCCAGCGACTCGTAACTGTTTTTTCCTTCCGAGGAACCGAATTCGTTTTTGAATGTAATTGGACAAAAACTAGTTATGGCTGACATACGTCATTCGAGTCATGAAAGCGCCATCTATTATTTATTTTATAAAACATAAACGGCATTTCTTTCAAAACTTTATTATTAGCTTTTCTGATGAAGAATGTTTTATCTCAGATAATCCGCGGCGGCATATAATACGCACAACGAAATTTGAAACTTTAACACATAATCCGCGGATTATATACAGGAAAATACGGTAACAAAAATAATAATATATAAAATTGAAAATATTTTCTAATCACTCATTACACATAAAATTTTGAAAAATTGGAAAATTTCATATTATTCTCTTTTATAATTATTTTACTTACTGATAACACTATTGTTCTAAATGTGAAGTATGGATATGTGGGGAGGCAAAATATGCAAGGCAAGGGGGGAAAATTACAAAATGTAAATCCAAAATATTATTTGTTCACACAAAAAGCTCAGCAAAACTTCTTATAATGTTGGCAATATTTTGTATTCTTTTTAAAGATTTTCCTTTTCATCTTCAATTAACAAACTTTAAAAAAATTAGAAACATCTTCCCCCATTTCTTTATATGAAAGATAGCTTTTTGAAGTTAGATTTCTGAGAAAATTTGGAAAGAGGATTGAAAATCAGATTATCAAAAGTTGTTCATATTAGACATTCTACTTTTCTTTTAGATCATTAGCCTTTGGCATGAGACATATTCAAGGTCCTGTGAAAACATATATTCTTCAAATTTCAACATAGTGTCTTTCATTGAATTTCATTCATTTCATTGAGTTAGTAACAATAAATAATGGCAATGTGACAATTAATCAATAAATGTTTTTACTAATATTTCCATGGGTTTTTTTTAATGTTATGTGTTAATATAATAGAAATTAAGAAAAAATGGCTAAGTACAAAAAGATCCTTACTAGAAAGGATTTATGTGTCCAATATTTGTTAATTCAAGTGGATTTTTGCCAAATAAGTGTTCTGCTCACAAAAATGCCTTAATGTACTGTTTCAAAAAAAAATGCAGCTAATAGTGGAAAACCATTGTGACACATGTTCAAACACAATTTTCTTAGTGAAGGCTTAAAAATAGCAATCTTTTTGTATAGAATGTAACTTCAGGTATGTTCAAACACAATCTTGATCATACAAGCTCCGAAATAACGTTTTTCAAAATCTGTAATATTCTTTTGTATTATTCTCACTTTGTCGAAAAAATTATTAACACTTGGGATCCGTTTTAAGTAACAAAAAATGCAATTGAATATTTCAAAATATATATATAATCTACACATAACTATATGATAGATAAGAAAGGTAGTATAATCAATCACAAGACAGAATTAAGATTCCTGAAACTGAAACTCATTGCCCAACAGCCTATGAGGGCCAAGGCCTACTATGCCCATCCCAGTATACGTGACCAATGGGTGCTGAGGTGCATGAGCAGATGTCCCGATGAGGTTATCAGTCTGAAATGAAGCCCCCACTGTTTTAGTCCCCAAGCAAGCCTGGTACTCATTTATAAACCCACTGAAGGAATGGAAGACTGAGTCGACTATGCCCAACCCTGGGATAGAGCCCAAACCTGAGATGTGGAAGCATGATACGCTACCACTCGGACTCATTTAGATTCTTACTTAAGTGATTTTACGAGGTAGCATCTACATAAAAAAGGTTCCTTCGTCAGGATTTTGCATACAATTATGGCATTTTGGACACATAAATATTATAGCTGCTATTGAATATTTTGTTTATTTCTATACATTAACACAGTACATAATTCTTCTAAAACTTATTTAATTTATTTGTTGACAGACTTATACAGAAGAAGCATGCCCAGAATCGATATCATTTGACAACATTTTATTTTTATTTTGCCATGTCTTTAGGTTTAGTGCATAAGCACCCATTTATGTATTCATTTCATAAGTTTTAAAAACTGTACATAATACCCATGCATAAAAATATACAAATATCTCAAAAATATAAGAAACATAAAATGATAATTTAAGCAAATTATATTATAAAGGAAAGTTTTTTGTGTCTATTCATTTAGAAAAATTACCTGTGAACCTTCTTCCTTCCCTCCTATGATTCGAAAACCGAACCCACTCTCTTGTCTATGCAGCGTCACAGTCATATCAGCATAATTAATACTGTTCTCCTTTGATTCATCTACCTTATAAAGAGAGTTTTGATATGCATTCCTATAATCACTGCTGAAGTAAGGCATAGGTTGCTCGTGTTCAAAAGATGTACCATGCTTACGAAGCGTATTTGCATCTAACCTGGAGTTTGCATTTGATGAGGAAGAGAGAGGAAAATGTTTTTGCAGGTTACTACCATACATATCATTATACTGCATGGAATCTTTAATGGATGCTGAAGTACTGACATTTGAAATGGACAAGTTTTGTAGATGATATGTAGGTATACTTGAAGAATAAAATGGTTGGTTGGACGTGAAATTGTTTGAATTTCTTAGGGTATATCTGTCGTCATTTAATGAATACAAAGAATTATTAAATAATCCAGAGTTATTCCCATTTGGAAGAGGTTGGAAAAGGAAGTTATTTACATTTGAATCATGCCGATGGATATCTCTCCAAGAATCATGATTGTTAAAATACTTATTTTCAATGGACGGTTTATGAGAAGTCTCATGAGATGTACTCCTTGAAAGATGTCCAGGAGCAAAATTTTGTTGAGCATTATCAGATAAAGGACTACCAATAAAAGGCTTTGAAAAGCTATCAACTTCATCTTCTTTGTGATGTGCAGAGTCCCTATAATTATGGTTATGCCAATCTCGGCCTCGACCTTGATCTGAATACCAGGAGGGATTTCCGTGTCTTTCTGGACTGCATTCCAAAAGATCACGATTAGAAAGATTGTAGTCAGTGGGACTGTAAAATGGATTTTCAATGTGTTCTGAGCTTGGCATGAATTTGTTTCCATTGTTGCTGTTTTGATGATCAGATGAAGACATTGACCAATTTCTAGTATCCACCAATGGAGTTTTAGGTCTAGCTATCATGACTGGTTCTTTATCCCTTGAACTGTATAGTTCTGCAGTAGGAGTTTTACTTCTGTATGATGAACCATTAGATTTACCATCTGTATAAAATAAAATGAATCAATAAGAAATATAATTAAAAGAATTTGTTTAGAAAAAAAATTAAACATATGAAGATGAGAAAAATTTTCCCAGATCTTCACAAATAAGACAAACTACATTTTTAAGTACATATTTACATTAAAAACAAAGCAACATGTATATATAAAGTACATCACACAACAAAAGTACATATGCATCTTACTTAAGATATTTATATTACCCACTATTCATGTACTATCCATAAAAAAGTTTAGAGAATTAAAAAAACTTCATGTTTAATGTTTTAATTCATAAACATACAATATTTAAATTTTAGAAAATTAAATTTTTTATAGTTTTAAAAATTCTAAAAGCCATTTACATTATATTAATCAATTGGTTTAATACGTTTTCTAAAAAACCGTATTATAATAATATAAAAGTAGGAGAAAATTTTAACCCAGTTTAAAATTTACAAAGAAAAAGCTATAACAGAAAACATTCATAAAAATAAATACAAAACTCACTTATTCTGGAATGTGAGTTGCTGAATGATGGAGAATGAATTAAAGATCCTGAGTTGTACTGTGCAACTTCTTCACTTAATCTCTATAAAAAATACAAATCAAGGTGAAAAACATTCTATACCATTTAAGTCACATTAATATTTTTACGAGCCTTAACTTTTCAATTTTAATACAATGGGATCAATTCATGACAATCACTTGATAAAGACAAACACATGTTCTCCATTGAATTGAAAACAGACATCAAACTAACTGTACTTATTGTTCTATTTGTAAAACTTGGGTGAAATTTCAAATTTTACAATTGGGTAAAAATGCTCAAATGTGATAAAAAATGGATTTCTTCAAAAGATTTTAAAATTTTAAAAAAATCTAATTTTATGCATGTACTTTTAAATGAAATGCATTTTGTCTACCTATGTGCATTATTGTTGTTGACTAATTTGTATTTTTTAAGAGAAAGTTTCTGCAAAGAGCGAAAATTAGCGACAATGAAGCGCATGAACTGATTAGCGGGAAACACATTATTGCTTTTATCAAATGACTATGATGTCACATGAATTGAGCCCATTGGGTTTTCTTTTTCAACGATTTTTCATATTAATTATTTAACAGTGCTTCTCTTTAATAAGAAAACATTTAACATGAATATAAAGCCATTCTTATAATATAGTACAAAACAGACCTTAGATCTTCCTTTATTTCTTGCAGGAGAAAAGAAACCTCCTCTTTGAACAATAATTTCTGCTGCTTCATTACAAGGACAATCTTTCAAAAGTTGAACAACATCTGTGTGTGCAAGAGCTCGCACATCATGGCCATTTATTGCACACAAAAGATCGTTTTCTTGTAACTGCTTGCATCTTGGTCTATCAAGAATTTTTTTGACCTAATATAGAAAGTTACATACTTAATATTTGATTTAATAATAAAATTACAAACAGCCATATTTAAATGACAAAAAACTACTGGCAAATTAAAGAATTTCATTGAAATAAGAGAAACACACATTTAAACATTTTTAGATTCTTATTAACAGAACATTTTAGAAATACTGCATAAAAATTCAATTCTCTGATAAACATTAAATTTCTGCATCTTTTTTATTTCGTGAAATAAAAGGAAAATGCAGAAGGCATATTTTATCTGCTTCAAAACATCTTGCTCCTCATTAATCAAAAAGGTGAGCACTTTTTTTTAATATATTCTTCTGTCTTTGTAATAGAAATTTAAAATAAGAAGTGAATATAATACACAACACTAAAAATCTTTCTAAACAGGATACAGTTGAGGAGGCCAGGAACACAAAACTTATTAGAGAAGTGAACATTGTTCAATTATAACCATGGAAATTAAATATTTATAATATTTAAAATATAAGTAGATCTCAAAAATATTTCAAACTCTGAATGAAAGGAAAAAGTAACTATTAACATGTCACAAGCATATCAGAATACCTAACTATGCACACATGAAGAAATTATTTCTCAATTTTAAATCTATTCAGAATTTACTATGGAAATATATACATACTTATTTTCGAAATTTAAATTAAAACGTTTCTAATCACTTTTGTTTAATCATTTGATTAAATGAAATTTATAATTTGATAATCAGTAAAAATTAATAACAAGCTACTATAAAAAACAAAATTGAAATCCAGAGAAAAGTATTTAAAATTGTTTAAATATTTTATGTAACAGATATACAGATCACAGCTAGTGAAATGTATGAAGCCTTTCATTGATCAGTGGGTGGTAAATCTCACTATATATTTATTTACTTGCAACTGGATTTTAGTCTTTGCATTTGTAAAACATTCTGACACAAACCATTAAAATTTAACATAATTTTTGTGCTTGACAATAAAATAAATATATAAGATAATAGTTGAACTAATCAATAAAACATTTTTAATTATCTTTCAATTAATTAATACATAACTAAACTAATCAATCAAATGCCATATGTTATTCTTTAATTATCTTTCAATTTATTGATATATATAATATAAATGAAGTACACAAATGTATGGTAGATATAATTCTTACATGTTTTTGAAGAGGGGGAAAAAATGGTATTATCGCAAGTCACAATGAATCTATACGGTTTTTAAAATAAGTGCAACTGCACTTAATTATTTGAGTTTCTTTAAACAAATTTACAATTACAATTATTGTTTCTATTATTATACCCTCTTCCTCACTACGTCACTTAATAATAATCAATTTCTTAGTGTAAAGAAATTGTCTAATGCATTCCATTTTGATACTTGATCAGAAGAAAAATCACACAAAATACCTGCACAATTAATTCTTAATAGTTTAAATTAAAAAATAAGTACATGGCACTTTTTTCTAAAAAAGAATTTTTAATTCTGAAATGATTTAAAATCTAAATGAGTTTTTATATTTATAAATAGTTTAAATTCAAAATAATAACAAAATTTGTAGTATTGATTTCACATAAAATGTCTACTTTTGCTGAGTGAAATATGCAGATAACACAATTCTAAAATATATTACTTGATACATAAAAACACAATTCTTAATAAATAACTTGATACATAAAATCTTTTAAAAATTCTATTTTACCTTTTGGCCATATGAACTGTCTGCAATAGTAAATCCAAAGCCGGCAGTTCCTTTGATAATCTCAACAGTTAAAAATTCAGGCATAGAAAAATTAGAATGAACACTAACTGGTGCATGGTTTGGCATATCTTCAGCGAATGGATTTAGAAGTCCAGCACTGTTGTGTCTGGATGGATGATAACTATCTGGCAATTTAGAACTGAGATCAGGCATAGATTTTACTGCACGTGTCATAGAATCTGTAGGTTTGGCACAATTATCAGTTGATCTGTTAGGTAAATGACAGTTATCTGATCTAAATGTATACACATTGGGATTATTTGGAAGACTGCTATTTGCAAGTGAAACTGCAACAGTTGTAACAATCTCTGTATTAGGATCACTTGGGTCAAATGGTAAAGGGTAACCACGACACACTTCTAATTGTACAACATCTCCAGCAGGTATGGTTTGAAACAATGCAATGATATTTTCATGAGTATATCCTAGAACACATTCTCCATTGATTCGCACAAGAACATCTCCTATGAGTACAAAGAAATTTATTTTATTTTGAGAAAAATTACAAAAGATGTATAATTTTCAGATGTTTGGTAAAAACAATGTAAAAAAATATAGGCATCATTTTTAACAGAGAGAAATAGAATTTACTAGTATTAAATGCTCTTCGTTTCTCTAGTAAAACAACACATAAGAAAATCTACAAATATGAAAAATCAAACTATATTTTTAAATTTTAAAAAAAATTCTTTTAAGTAATAAACTCCTAACATAGAAAAAAATACAAATTAATTTTAATACAGCTTTAATAATCTAAGTATATTAAAATTTGTCACCAGGACCATGCATCAATTAAGATTACTTAAAAATTAAACAAAGCGCAAAATAAATATATATGTGACAGGATAATTTTTTCCTCTTTAAACATATTTACATTTTCATTACAAATTACAGGTGCAAGAAATGGAAAACATTTTTCTATTCTGTTAAACTGTGAATTTTAGATAATATATATAACAGAAATAAGAATTTCATTCAGTAAACCAGTTTTCACGAAACATGTATTTCCACAGACAAAAACCTTCAAATAAGAGGTATAAATTTTTGTCAAAGCTTTATAGTTTTAGTATATATCTATTTTATAAGACAACCCTCAAACTGTCAATAGCCTTTGAATTTAGTTTAGATCACCAGTCATCATCTGAAACACATTTAACTTTCTTGCATTTGGCAACACTGCCTACAGAATTGTGTGAGCCAAATCACAAACTCGCACATACCTCCAACTTTTGTTGTTGGCTGTGTTATATGTTTGTACTAAAAGTGTAACCAAAGGTAAAATTTGTATTGAGTGGGTACATTCATAGAATCAACAGAAAGAAATATAAAGCAATCCTCAAGTTGTCATAAAACAGGCTTAAGAATCAGCAAGTGATTTGTTTTATTTTGTAATCGTCTTAATTTTTAGATAGTTTCAATTTCATTTATTTTTGTCTATCCTGTAAGATGATTCTGCACTTTATACTAGGAAATATATAACAATGATCAAAGGTATTAAAAATATGACTACTTCCTATATAAAATTTCCATTTTAGAAAGAGTACATCTAATACACTTCTCTATAAAAAAATAAAATATTATAGCCTTTACTATAAACATTATGAAAGGATCTGCTTTTTTTCCCCTTCCAAAATCAAACACAAACTTTGTCAATATATGTTTCCTTTACATAACACTAAACCTAATAAAATTGGTGTTTAATACTTTACGATATGCACTAATAAGGCAGTGGTAAATAAAAGCAAGAGAAAAAATCTACAATCATTTGCATACACAAAAAAATATTTAAATGTTACTGTTAAATGAATCAACTAAAATTTTAAAACTCTAAGATTTGAAATATTTATAATCACAGAAGGATGAAAATAAAAGAAAAAAACAAAACCACCCAGAACAAATCTTCTCAGAAAATTCCCATTTCAATTCAGAGATAAATGATTGATGGTTTATTAACCCCTTAACAACCGAAGAAAAATTATTAAATTCCCCCCTCCCCCTGTGCCACCATTATTTTCTCAGGTGCATGGTTTTAAGTGGTTTAATGGGTGAAAAGAAGAGGCATGTTTTGTAGCCTCAAAACTGTTGCTTTCACTTTAAAAAAGAAAAGAAAAGGAAAGAAAAAAAAGAAAAATTTAAGGTTTTGAGTAACAATATAATAAAAAAATTTTTATAAATTAACTGTTATGTGATATAGCCTGAAATATGGTTGTAAACATAAACCAGCCTTACATTCAGTGTATCAATAGCAGGATTCACAGTGAATATTTTTCCTTGAATAAACACATTTTCTCAATGCACTTTTTTCAAAAATGAGAGTGAAAGACGGGTAAAAAAGCAAGACCTAATAAAATTCAAAGGGAAAAACAAGCAATACTACTCAGCTATAAATTTCATTGTTTCTGGAATGTAGTCTTTCAAATTCTTTCTTCACCTCTTCTGCAAAATAAGTAAATTCTTTGCAAACACCATCGATGTCATTTTATTATATTCCAAAACAGTGGGACTAGTTTTAAAGCAGAGCAGCACAATGCAAAGAATCGTACTTTGAAAGAACGAATAAATACGTCCGAGGCACTTAATGCAGCTGTGTAGTGAGACGGATATAAACGCCAGTGGCACTTAAGGGGTTAATTAAGCACTACGAAGCAGCATGAGAGTTATTGGCAATACAACTCATAATTTTTAATCATAGCTAAGTGACAAGGACACACACAACTTTCACACAATGCAGGCATGAGGACTATAAGCATCATAATATATTTAATATGCATCATCCTCTGTACACAACGAATCTCTAGTGGCACAACAACCTGAGTCTCTACCTTGATAGAAGCAATACCAGCCATGAACTGGCTAACAAGACCACAACTACTGAAGACACCTCAATTCAAAGAAAATGCTTCCACCCAAAGAAAATAAACTCAGAAAATATTAATCTAATTTAACACATTTTGAAATATTTTCTTCTGAAAACAATCTAAGAAAATACATATGGAGTTTATTTTTAATTAAAAAAAATTTAGTATAAATACTTTTTACTCTAATAATATTCCAATAACTCTGAAAATTACTAGATTCAATAAATTAATATAAAAGATATCTTATCCAAGAAAAATAAAAATACAAATAAATCACAATTTAAAGTAATTAATCCAATAAAAGAAAACGAATAGAATTGATGTAAATAAAAATAAAAATTAGTATTATAAGTACTAAATTTACCTTTCATTTATATGCTATTGTCAAAATTTTCATCAATTAAAAAAAATTAACCCAAAACGTTTTAAAACTAATCAAAAGAAATATTTTAACATTGACATTACCTGTAAGCAATTTACCATTACACCAAGCAGGACCATTTGGTACCACATCCTTTATTTGCAAAAATTCTTCATGCCCACCTCCAACTATGGTAAATCCTAAGCCCCTAGAACTTTTTACCAGAGATGTAGCAATAAAAGTACCACCAAGTTCTTCAGGATTTTGTGTGAAGAAATTATTAGATTTTGGTGTACTGTTATGAGCTAAAAAGAATTCAAAACATTTACATAAAATTACAAAAAGAAACAAAAATTATGTACAGTATGTTATATATTAAAAAGATACTTAATATTTTTCAAAAAAATTGAATGCTTGATTTGTATTCATTACAGAAATAAAGAGCTAAAAATCCCCTCAATATACTCAATATATCCCAGCCTTCGTAGCATTTGTGTAAATTTTTTTATAAACAAAAATTTTAATCAAACACCATATTTAAGCAAATATTTACAAAAAATTTAACCCCTATTTTTTAGCATGTAATAAACCTTAATTTAACATCTTTAGTTGCCTAAGTAAACCCAAGCTGGGCAAGGTCAACTCAGCCTTTCATCCCTTCAATGGGTAGGTAAATGAATACTAAGCTTCCTTGGGAACTAAACACTGGGGGGGACAAAAACTGAGACGGGCACAATAGGTTCATGGGCTATTGTCCCATTGAGTTTAACTTTATACTGCTGGAAGTGACATATTTAAGGCTTTACAGTAAAATTTCTTTAAAATGTACTATTAATTCATAAAGCTTATTTTACATAATATTTTTAAGATTTTCAATTTAAATTAAACAATATACAGCCATTTATTTCAACTAGTATTTCACAATTTCAAAATAAATAACTACTTCACCTAAACCATAAGTAGCCAACCCGCAGTCCGCCTTGATTAATTTGAGGCTCGCGAGATTCAATCCAACTATACAAAATGCGAATATTTTGAGCAATATTTTTTGTTTTTAGTATGTTTTGTAACAAATAAACCCCACAAATGTTTCTATTTTATCACATTGTCTTTGTTTGAACCCAATCAATGTTTTTAATGGGTCCAAATTTAATATAAAGCTATAAATATATATATATATATATCCTGCAGGATTATAATGTTTTTTTGGAAGTGGCTCACAAGGTCCTTTGGGTAGGCCACCCCTGACCTAAACTAATTTAATGCAATACTTTCCAGCACAAAAGCTACATTTGATATTACATCTCAAATCTTGGGGAAGGTGCTTTTATTTACAGTTTTAATAGGCAAAATTAGCATTTTAAAAATACAGAAAAATAAAAATAAACAAATTTTTTTCCTAGACTAACAAAAATTATATTATTAAACTCATTGCTGTAAAAGATATGGCTATTATTAAATTTACACTTCCAGAAAAATTAGCAAAGTATTAAATTGTAAAATATAAAGACCATTAATGTACCTGAAACATTGGAAAGTCTGTGCGATAAATCATTAGAACCAGAAATCTGAAAGAAAGACTGCTGTCCAGGCATCATAGAACTTCTTTTTGTAGATACAGGAGATGACTGTCCCTTAATCCCATCACACATCCTGCTGCCAGGATCACTAGTAGAAGGATTAGTGGTAACAGTACCATTAGCAATTACCAGGTTGCCTTCCGTCACCTTGCCATCTGCCAAATGTTTAGAAGGTTCATGCTTTTCATTAAGACAGGGAATACAGTGCAGGTATGGAAAGCGATGAGTGGCAGCGGGAGAGGAGGACATGTTATTAGAAGGAGGAGAAAGTGGAGGAGGTTTAGAGGAGGATGAATTACCATCCGAGGAAGAAGCAATTAGGAAAGACTCACTGTTATTAGTGCTGGCAAGAGGGTTTGGATCATTAGAGTTGCTGCAGTTGGAGGTTTGAGTTAGAGAGCTGTTTCGGGTCCACTGACCTGACCTAGGATCAGCTAGAAGACTAGGAGTATGGTTACTGTGGTTAGTTTGGTCAGAATGACGATGCCACGAGGATGATGAGTGACTGATATCAGCTGCTGAAACTGTAAGAATGAATACATATAATGTTTAATGTGTAGCAGTGAATCCACTAATAACGATACGATTTCATGGCACTTTAGCCATTTTAATCTACTATGGAGGATGAGTACAAAAAAAAATCTAAATACATTTCTTAATTTGAGGAAAAGGGGTGAAATCAGATATATTTTTGTTTTTCTGTACATAATGAAGAAAATCTGAATGTTGTTTAATTTTCCCCTTAACAAAATTCATAAAACAAGGGCTCATAAAATCAATGCAATAAGTTATGATAAATAACTCTGCAACAATTTACTAAAAATGGAGAGGTTTCATAAAATTAGAAGAAAATATTGCTGTAAAATTATGAATTTTATAAAAAGCAAAGAAAAGTATAACTGTTTTTAATTTTAAAAATTGGATTTCCTTTAATAATACTGGATACTAGACTCCTAAAATCAGCAGTAACTGTTTAAAAAATAGATAAAATATCTTATTGCAATGGTGCTTCATCTAAAAATAAATGCTTATCAAGAAAATGTCAATAACATACAAAAGCACAAAAATAAAAACCATACAAAAAAGAATCAATGAAATCATCAAAGAAAAAGACATAACATTCCTTAGAGGCTAATATATATATATATATCTGTGCATGCCTTTCTAAATAATTCATAAAAATCCATTTTTACTAATCATATAAAAATTAAAAAGCAAATTATTACACAGTTTAAGTTGAAAAAGACATTCAATATATATGTATATATCTACAATATATTAATAAGCAGCCTTTTTCCATCCATCGAACTAAATATTTAAATAACAAATGACAAATTAATTTTTTATGTTACTAATATATTCTTATGTTGGAATTCACATCCCCCAAAATAAAACAGCAATTAACAAACTAATACAATCATTTCTTACCATTATCATTTCCCTTTCGAGCTTGAATAACAGGATTTTCATATTGAGTACGTCGATTGACATGGCTAAAATATATTGGAATCAGTTCAATCCGTTAAATAATTAGTTTTTATTTATCCAAAATTGTAATCAACTACTGACATTAAAAGTAAGTTATATCAAAACATATAATTAAACAATAACTTACTCAATGTAATATGTTCCATAATGAGGGTCATCTATCCTCTCCCATCCAAAGGGCAGTTCTAGAAATATATATGGATTCTTTAGAAATTATAATTTAAGAATTGTTTTTAAAATAAATATTATATGAAGTAGTAGTTTTACTACAGATTTAAAAATAGTTTCAAAAATTTCAATCATAATAGGTTTATTGGAAAAGAATATAGAAGAAAAAGAAATTTTAAAAAATGTATTAATTGGGAATATTTTTAATTTTAAACAAGGGGGAAGGTACCCCCTTGTCTGCCTAATGGCAGACAAATTTCTAACCCTGTCCAAGTATATTTAAGATGTGTATTTCAATGTATATGTATAAACAAATTTATTACAGCAGCACAAAAAACTTATTTTACATAGAGAAAGATTATATCCTCTTTTCATTTCAATGACAATACAACAGTCAAAAGTTGATCCAATTATGATCATTATAACTTTCTCTTATAATTCCATTAATAGTTTTTTAAAAACTGTTTTAAAAGATGCTTGCTAATGCACCAAAATAATTTAACCAAACTATAAAATTGTTAATCAAACTTATTGATTTACAGTTTATTGTAGGATAAAGAGAATTTCATATAATTTGTAGAATGTGATCATCCAATGTCTTTTTAAAATAAAATATTTAAAGTATGTCTTTCAGATAAAATAAAATTTAGTAATGGATGTATGTAGTAATATATACACATAACAGAAGACATTGAATGAAATAGGCATCTTTGTAACTATTGTTTATATGCCGATTTAACTGCACATAATACTTACTTTTTTTATACATACAGACCTTACTTTCATGCATTTATACTAAAATTAAAATACACATTAACAATCTTGTTAAAATTAAAACAAATATTAAGTTACAAGAAAAAATTAAGAGACTTTGCATTCTCAAAATTTTATACTTAAAATAAAACCTGCTCCCCCTCTTCCAATTGTCCCTTTATATAAATATAACTAAAACAAAAGTATTTATTAAGTGAAATCGAAATAATTAAAAAGACTACTAAAACAAATAAATGGATGAAATAAAAAACTTGTGACAAATTTTTACACCCATTGGAATGTTTAAAATGTAGTAAAATGTATAAGCGATGAACATGGAATTAGCATAATCCCAAACCAACTGGTGGATGATGTCAATTTGTTTCAATTAATGTTGGCTGTAACTTTCAGCAACAAATCTTACAAGGGTGAACAGCAATTAGAGAACATCTGAATAATTACTTCAAACACCAAATAATAATTTAGAGGTTAAAGAAGTGCAATGAGCTATGTTCTTTATCTGACAAAACATATTTTATATTGGCCTTTATTTAAAAGTTACTAGGTGATTTTTCAAGGAATGTCATGCCAAATGACTTCCTACTGATTGAAAAAATACTGTCTCTGGATACTTGATAGTAAGGATCTGAAGTCCAATGTGTACTAATAAGAGATAAAAAAAACACTAATACAATGAAATATCTGTAGAAAACCTAAGTTATGGTACAACAATCAGCAAGAAACACTGTGAGTCCAAATTCCACTTCATTATGCTTTCTAAATTAATTTACGATGTGAAGGGGTGTCACAAAGAGTAACTAAAAATGTCTATTATCAAAATTATATACAGCATCTTAACTTTGAGTTGGTAGGTCACATTGTCTACAGTAGTTAAGAATAGATTTTGACACAATCCAGGTCATTCTTAAACGTGGATATATGACCATTTTGACCACTAGATCTATAATTAATCGTTTCCTTCATAACACCTTTCCCTCTTCCCAGTTCCTTTGTAGTCTCCAATAATGATGGATAATTCTATTAATAAGAAACATAATGGATATTATGAATATGAAGTTCATTCCTACAAATTTTATTTAATAGTCATAGTGACAACTGAAGTATATGTCATCTGTTCAACAGTCGATTCTCGTTGAGTTATAACATTACAACATTGACTTCTATCTAAATGCAAAGTCATACATTAGAATGTTTAAAAAAATTATTATATCTAAGTTACTATTTTTCAATGCACTATTTGCTATTCTCTTGCTAATGATCAAATTTTTTTATTATCATTATTGTAAAAAAGCCATTTGTTTCTTAACAGTAAATTATGTAATTCAAATGTTTTAAAAAATTATTTCAAAGTCTGTGGAGCTGGAATTCTCATATTTGTAAAATGTTCCATTCTCATGCAAAGCAGTTATGACATAATAAGCATACATTTTTAAAAATGTGTTACATAATTTTTATTCAATAGTACAAACCAGGTATTTTTTTTTACGACCATATTTTTTAATACATGAAATGATTTTAGGAGTTAGTAATGAATCAAAAATAATTACCATCATCTCCACAATCTTCAATAGTTTTCTTTTGAATCCTAGAGAGCCGAGGATCAAGCCATTGTGAAGTACCAGTATTGTGGCTAGAAAATATATCAAAGCATTAGATTTTATTTGAATACTTACATATAATTACATTTAAAAAAAACTAGCAAACTTTTTAAAAAATTTTACGAAAGTTGTTAATTAACTATAAAAAGCATATATATATGTATATATATATATATATATATATATATATATATATATATATATATATATATATATATAGTTAAATGCATAATATAAAGTTAAAACATGTGAACAAATTGTACTTTAAAGTTACTTACTCAATAAAATAAGGTTCACCATTGCTTGTAAAAGCTCTTTCCCAATTATCGGGTAAAGGTCCTAAATCACAAACAGCAGATCCCAATTGCAAACTATCTGTAGTTGTAACAGAATTGCAATTTTGATAACCAAGATATGAAAACCCAGAAACTGGAGTTGAAGACCTTAAATATTTAGCACATTAATAAAATTTTAGAGTTGCTGCAAAAATTAGTTTAAAAGAAAAAAGACTATAAACTTTTAAAAGAAACATTAAAATGATATGAAATATAATGTTAGTAGTAATACATATAAATAATTTGGCACAAAATATAAATAAACACAGTCTAACAATTATTTCATATAAGTAATTTTAAATATATTAAGATATAAATATTTTTCAAATTGTGAAAATAAAAAAAATAATACCGAGTATTGGAAGTCATAACTGGACCAGGAAATTCACCAATGTCAGCAGTTTTTGAAGCCATGGCCTCCACATTAGAACGGTTGCGTCTCCTTTTTCCCTCGGAAGAAGCATGAGCACCAGGTAACATTAAGTTATTTGAAGGACCTATGGAATTGCTCCTTTTCATAGGAGAATGATAGTTGTCTTTTGGTGGCATTGGTGTACCGTAATGATTACCTGAAATGAAAATAATCCTCAATGCACAGACAGATTTTACTTTAACAAATTGTAACATTATTTCACATCAAATTATTAAATTATTTCATTGTAAATGATAGGCTGACATAAAATATGTTAACAACTTTTAGGTGACAAATTAAGTAACATAACATTGCCTAATAATAATAATTTCCACGGTCTAAAAATTGTTTTTACATACAAATAAAATACAATAAGATGCTTAAAAATTAAAACTATACTGACATAATTACTAAAAAGTACATGATTTTTAAAAAAGCAAATTGTTAAAAATTTACCTTCATATATACCACTTTCTAGTAAACTACCGGTTCTTTCTAATGCAATAAATTCTTCAACGCTAAGAAAAGTATAATCAACACCACTAATTTCTCCTACACGAGGTGGCCGAGTAGTACCTAAACACAAATAGAAGGGGGAAATAATGTTTATGGTAGAAAAAATATGACAAGGTGGTATCATGAAAAAATTATTCATTGCACTTAACTTATTTAAAAGAATGAGGATAATTATTTAAAATATAAAGGTTAAAGTGCAAAATAGGTGCCCTAGGCAAAAAGTTGATTTTTTTTAGAAACCACTGCCATTGCTTGCCAAATTATATGAATTGATATACATTGACAGTCATTCACAGAAAGAATAATAGACAATTCTAAACAAGTAACATTGCAAACTAAAGTTTCCAATGTTTTATAAAGAATTATTTGAATTTAATGAAGGAATGAAACAGTTTAGTGTTATAAAATAAAAATTGTACCACAGCTATAAAACAAAGTTTTTCTTTTTTAAAAAATCTAACTCTTTTGAAGAAAAATAAATTTTTTGAGATTACTGGAAAAAAATGTAATACTGCTAATTCACATTGTTGATTTTATGCATTATTTGCCATATGAACTACGAAAGTTTACAATAGAATGGAATCTTGCACAACATGGTTAAATCTTAGTTCTACTCAATGATCTTGGCCATAGCACTTATCTACCAGACATTAATCTAAAAAAAATGAAATCACAGTTGAGTTTTTGAACCTACATATTCATTTCCATTAAAATGTAGATCATACCTATAATTTGCTTTCTTCAAACCTACTACTCTTTTTCAGACCTTCTGATATGATGCATATCCATTCTAGTGGTATTTACATATAAATTCATCCATCGAATGTTTTTTTCTCAATCAAAATGTGTACGTCATTTTCGTAAGCTAAACATTCCAAGATAATTCAAAATCTAACCTTTAGAAATACATCACTGTATCACAGATATTTTTTCCTAGCAGTTTAAAAATTCATTTAAAAAATATAGATATGTTCATTATACTGCTAAAAAAAACCAAACCAAAGGCAAACTCAAAAAAAAAGAAAGAAAAGAATTAAATGATACAAGCTTAAAGCAAAGTAAGCAATGAATATTAAAGCTAGAACTTTAATAAAGGTTTTTTAAAAGACTAATAAAATGTATATTTTTAGAAAACCATCAGTCTTTTTAAAAACATCAGCCAATAACAAATTGTGATCAGGAACAAGGAACACACAACCTTATTGAAATAATGCTGCATTTTATTGCACCAGAACTACCAAATAAACACAGCAAAATTAAATTTTTGTTGCACCATGAAATCTAAAAAACATTATCAAACCCAATGGGTACACTATTCTCCACTTTCACCAAATACAAGACACAAATCATTACTACCACAAAATCCTTTCATGTCATTTTACCAAACTAAATTTTAAGCAATTAAAAACCAATTCTGGCAGAAATGTCATTTTAATAATCTTAGAGAATTAAAACAGCATATTTGCATTTCTCAAAATACTGAAACATATAATCTATGCAAAATTTTAATAAACTGTCCATCAATTCAATTACTATTTAGCACATTAAAAAAAATTACACAATGCTTTTTGTTTCATATATTCTTATAAGGTAAAAAAGATAACATAACACAGCACACAATTCACTTAGTTCAAGACAGCTAACAAATAACATACATAATTTAATAAAGTATGTAGAAGATAATCCTACTTACATGGAACTGTTCGCTGGTATAAATTGTCTCGAATAGTATTTTGAAGATCATGATCAATAGAACCTTTCTGAAAGCGTGTGTTCAAAAAATTACGCAAATCTTTTGTAAGATATCCTGGAAAAGGAAAAGAATAATTTCAAATTTTCAGGAGTCAAATATGTTACAAACTTTACTCTTATACACAGTCAAATTTGTTTATATGCTATAAATTACAAATTCAAAATTATTAATTGTTGCAGTCACTAATTTTATTACATAGTGAATTGTTTTAAAATTATTTGGAAGAGTAAACAAATAAAATGATAAGAGAATTTTTCAACCAGATAAAAATTACTGAACTGAACTCAGTGGCACAACAGCACATGAGGGCCAAGGCATACTGTGCCTACCTCAGTTTACGTGACCTTAGGCGGATGGGGTGCATGTGCAGATGTTTCAGTCAAGTGGTCCGTCTAACACAAAATCCCTAGCCTTCAGTTCCCAAGCAAGCTTGGTACTCATTTATCGACCCATTGAAGCGATAAAAGGGTGAGTGGACCTTGCCCAGCCCAGGAATCGAACCCTGGACCTGTGGCATGGAAGCGTCAACATATAAAAATTGCTTTCAATAACTATAAAAAAATTTTTAAAGAAGAGGCATTTGTATCTAATAATATAAATTAAATAAAGAATAAGGTACTTATTGAATACAGGGGCCATAAATTTAAGTACAATAAACACGGCAAAAATAGACAAAATTTTGTTCTGTCATTGTGTTTGTAGTTAATGCATCTTATAGGATAATATCATGCCAGCCCTTTCCATCTTCTTGCTTGTTTCGGTATCTCCTGGAAACATTTGATGGCTGAGCGAGAGGATTTTCGAACTACTTCTGCGACAAGGTCTTTTGGACACGGTGTAAGTTTTCTCACACTAGGGGGATAAGCAACAACAGGATAATATCACTAACTATGCATGGTAGCCACTCAGAAAAGCATTCACCTACCAGTGGTCCCTATAAGATACCAAAAGTAAAACATTTTTAAAAGCTCTTAATAATTTTAAGGCAAGCTATATATATCAATTTTCCTGGGTGTGAAGTTGTTTTTCTAATCCTATAAATTTATTTTTTTAAGTAATTATCAATACAAATCCATAAATTTTAATAGCACTAATTTGATATTGGTATACTACTCGCCAAATTGTTATGAATTTTCACCATGCTGGGAGATAAACCATATAACATAGTTACTTGATTTTTATCATTTGGTACTGTTTGTTATAGTATTTATATACAACCTGTGGCCAAAAAGTTCGGTGAATGAATTTTTATTTCAAATACAGTATTGTGTGTACAGCATCAAATATAATTTACTGTCCTTCAAAATAATCTCCATGGATGGTAACGCACTGTTGGGAACAAGTATACAAGTCCTGGAAACTCCTGTAAAACATTTCTTTTGGTATGCTTTGAATGTTGGTAATGTATGTAAATCTCTTTCCCTTCAGGACTGACTTCAATCTGGGGAAGAGGAAGAAGTCTGTAGGTGCAAAATCATGTGAATAGGTCGGGGGGAGGGGTGATCAAGTATCACAACTCCATTCACAGCCAGGAACTGCAGTACAACCAAGGCGGTGTGTGGCCGGGCCTCATCATGGAGAAGAGTTCAGGAGCCTTGCTCAGCACACTCAGGGTGAACGCAACGGATCCATTGCAGTAAGCGTTTCAGAACTTTGGCGTAGATATCAGCATTCGATGTGGTATTCTCAGGGAGGAATTCTTTGTGAATGACACCCTTAGAGTCGAAGAATGCAATGAGCATTGCCTTTATGCATGATCTTTCCGAAGGTACCTTGGGGTTTTTTTAGGCAACGACGGACTCTGCCACTCCAAACTTTGTCATTTGCTTTCGGAATCGTACTTCAGACACCAACAATCATCACCTGTGATGATGTTGTTCAGAAAATTTCTATCTCCATCTGCCATGTCAATAAGGTCTCTGCAAGTGCCAAGCTGCATTTCCATTTGTTCAGGCGTTAAATGATGGGGTATAAGTCTGCAGCAGAGCTTTCGTTTTTCGAAATCCTCAGTGAGTATGAGGCGAACACTTTCGGTGCCGATTCTCAGTACCTCCGCAACTATTCTTTTTGTCAGACAATGATCGTTTCCAACAAGCTGCTTAACTCTTTCAATTTTTTCAGGGTGTGTAAAGTTTTGAGACTGCTGCCTCGAGGGGCATCTTCCAGGCTGGTCTGCCCTTTCCAGAAAAGTTTAAGCCATTCATAAACACTCATTGATGTGATGGCTTCATTTTTATAAACTTCTTTGAGCATTTTGCGAGTTCCTTTTTCCAATTTCCCAAGTTTGAAACAAAACATGTTTATTCTCTGATCCATTTCGTACACTGCAACAATCCACAATAAACCTTTCTTGCTTGGTGTTAAACTAACAGGGAGTAAATGCACTTAGAACCTTGCCAATTACAAACATGTACAAACAGATACTGACCTTCACCATGCACAGCGCATTGATATTCTACTAGTACAGCAGCGACCTCTACAGACTCATTCACCGAACTTTCTGGTCACAGGTTGTACATGATTGTTATCATTTATTGGTTTATTTTTGCTGTGGTAACTTTATTGTGTTGACAATTTTCAAATCAGAAGACTGTTCCATTATTTGTAAACTATTTTTGCAATCTCTTTGCATAGAATATAATGGATATCACTGAAATTAATGAAGACTACCAGGATCTTTTTTTTAAAATAGCTTGCAGGTTCTGTATTTATTTAATACAAATAAAAAAAAGGATATTTTAATTTACACTTCTGAACAATTTTGTTTCCTATGGAATTTGAATTTCTTTTATTCTATCTTGGTTAAGATTTTGTTAATTTCAACCAAAATGAAGTGCGATAGTTTTTCTAAAAAAATGTAAGAAACTGGAAGGCCAAACTTTTATTATGGATCTCATGGTGCCAATTCACATTACCATAATGATAAATCTATTAAGCAAAATTCTTTATGGTACAGCAAATCGCAAATTTCAATAGTTTTACTTTTAATAAGTTTTGAATTTTTTTCAAATTTCAATATAACTTGATACTTTTCCCCCTAAACATTTAATTCTTAACTGGCCTCATTATTTTTTGCAATCATGGGAGGGAACGGTTTCTACTATCCGCTGTGTAATGGGCATTAAGGCAATGTAGCGGGCAATGTCTTAATTTTCTAAATTTGATCGACAGTAAAATACAGAAGGTTGCAGATATGCTATACAACCAATTGACAATCAATTTTTTCCCCATATTCAATCTTTTCTTATCCTGATAAACTTATCAGTACCATTTCATATGAAAAATATTACATTTCTTGTTATTTCACTTTTTAAAACTTTTTTAAATGGTTGTAATTCTGCTGTTCTCACCAGCCTCATCAAGTTTGTCATTTTTCATTTTTAACAACTATTTTCAAAAATAGGTAGCCATTCTGAATTAAAAAAACCTTTCCATCCAAGGCCCATTTGGCACAATTTTAACCACGCCAAACAGGCCTTTGACAGGTAGTGTTAAGATAACAAATTAGTTCCATCCAAATGAAAAACAATAAATTAACTGAATTTAATTCAATCATTGAAATTTGGAATAAACGGACATCAAATTTTAAATTCACTTTGCTCAGACTTTGATTACTAATAAAAGACAGGAATGGAAAAATTTGAAATATAGCACTGTCTGTTGTTTATCTGGATAACACACAAGTTTTTATATTTTATAACTTTGAACGTAATAAATTAACTATTAATTGAATACAAATTTATCAGTATTAGTTTTATTTCAGTAAGCTAGGTAAAAGTTGTTGATATTCACCAAGTTGGACAATAACATTACAATATTTGATTACCTTAATATTTAACATTTGGTACTGTGGTTGCTTATCCTTATTACATACACATATAATAAATTTTTCATTGGTTCATTTTAAAGGCAGAAACTTTACTAATTTCAGACAATTTTAATTTGATTTGTTTACAAATTTAACTATTTCCATACTTTACATTATACAGGTTGCAGCTTTTGTCTTTTGCTTGAACATGGATATTTTGAATAGTAATGATGCGTACGAATAAGGTCCATGCAAATGCGAGGGCTCTACTTTCAATTTACATAGACCAATTCGCAGAATTGCACAGAATTCACATTTACTATCTATTTTGTTTTCTAAAAGTTCTGTTTTTTCAGTACTTGTGCATTATCACAACCTATCGGCAACACTAGATGAAATGAAGCACATTATTGGCAATTCAGTGCATAGAACACATGCAAAATTGGGGTTGACAACTTGGTGAGTTATGTTGGACGTTGGCGACTGTTGCAATAATACACAAGTACGGTTTTTTCTTGATAAGGATTTTGCTCATTTCAACTGCCATAAAATGTGATAAGTGTGGCAGAAAAAAAAAGTTTAGGTTCACTCCTAGGAGAGCCCACACCCTTGGCGCGAATTACTTTGCTTGGCAATAATTGTGCCATCTTGGTAACCTTACTTTTAAACACAACATATGGCAACCCTAACTATTTCTAGCATTTTCGCATTTTGTGGGCGCGCATTTCGAACTTCATTTTGTAGTTGGGCTCCGGGCTGGCTGCGTGTGTGAGGGAATATACTTTAGAATTTTTTACTTTGTGGAATGCAAAAGGCAAGAAAGAATTGATTGAATGGTGTATGAAGGAAGGATTGATTGCTCCGAGTTATGAATGTCCTAAATGTAATGATCGGCATGATGTAATATGGTCGGCAATAAAACTCATTCTTCGAAATCGTACCAGCCACGCCGAATGTATGTTCGACCATTACCTTGCAGAACATATATGGTGGCGCTTACACGATCATTCGCTTAGCGATGAGACCTTTAAGGTTTTTTTAAAATCTGTTGTTACGTTGTACCCTCCACTAGGAAAAAAAAATCAGCAGTAAGAAAGTAAGTGTTGTTTTTATATTTTTTTATCTTAAATGTTTAATTTCTGTATTGTTTACATATATTTTCATTACGCATCCACCTTATCCCACTATATTCCCTTGCCGGTTTTGCTTGGCACCATCTTGTTCTGGCTTGACGCTTTTTTCGGTTTGTTGCCAAGGGTGTGGGCTCTCCTAGGATTTTACCACTGTTTACAGACAGGATAATAAATTTAATGGCCATGTTTTATTGCAAATCTTACAATGCAAATTTGTAAGTACACAATAGTAAATCAGGTATAATTCCTTTTTTTTCACCAGCAGCAAATTGCAAATTTCCTCTTTACTTTACTTCAATTTTACTTTTAATTAATCAACTTTTAAATATTTTCCCCACATTCTATTTTTCAAATTTATTCTGCTTTGTTCCAGAATTTCTATATTCCTCATATTTTATTTTTTTAAATCCTAGTACTTGTAATTTTTCCATTAGTTTTCCACACAAAAAAAGTTAGTAATTGTTACTTAATTTTTCTTTTTGCTTCTTTTAAACTCTGTGTAATTAAACTCTCATCAGGAATGAACCACTCATTTAAATTATTTTCATCTTGTGTTCTTAGTGCTAGGCTGTTACTTTGGATTGAAAATTACTCGACGTCAAAATTTTATTTGATGAAACTTCAAAACTATGCTAAAAAGACATTTGGTCTGTAGCCTACTGATAACAAACTAGTTCCAATTTATCATGCTCATGATTTTTTTTTCTTGAAACTTATCAGTTGAAATCATACCATATTTTGTTACTTGCATATTATTGCAACAATGGACTAAATTCATGATGGTCACATGATAACGGCAATCACGTGTTTCCCATTGATTAAAAATTTACATACTAATTGTACAACTTGTAAAGTTTAGATAGCATTTAAAATTTGATGATTGGGTAAAGAGTTCACGTGTGTGTTAAAATTCTTCAAACAGTTTTCAAAATTAAAGAAAATACTTACACAATACGAATACTTTTAAATTAAGTGCATTTTGTTTAACTATGTACATTATTATATCGTTGAAAAATATGTACTTTCTAAAAGAAAGTTTCTACAAAAAGCAAAAGTAGGCTACAGTGAAGCACATGAACTAATGGGCTTAATTCATGACATCACATAATTAAGACAAACACGCGTTCTGCATTGAATTCAAAACAAACATTAAACTAATTGAACTTGCTGTTCTATTTGTAAAACTCAGATAAAATTTCAAATTTGGGTAAAGATGCTTAAACGTTAGGGAAAAAAATTCTTCAAAATGATTTTTTTAAATTAAAAAAAATGGTATTTTATGTTTATACTTTTAAATAAAATGTATTTTGTTTACATGCACTTTTTAAGAGAAAGTTTCTGCAAAGGGCAAAACTTGACAACACCGGAGCGCGTGAACTGATTAGCAGGAAAAGCGTGATTATATTTATGATATAATTATGACGTTGCATTAATTTATGAACTGATTGGCCGAAAACACGTGGCTCAGTTATCATGTGACTATGACTTCACATGAATTTAGTCCATTGCCAACTCTATTAATAACTCACCAAGTTAGTAACTCTGACTTCCTATGTGTCATACATGCTGAATTGGTAACTAGGTGCTTTGATTCATATAATGTCACCAATAGGTTGTGATAATACGTAAGTATATCCACATTTTTTACAAATTTGGTTTATTGTATTTTTCCCCACATACATATAATTCAATATTTATGTTGTAATTATATCTTATAAAGATTCCAGCCATCAATCAATATATCCAACAGAAGAGTCAAATTTTAGGATCTCTTTCTCATCAAATTAAGATAAATTCTAAACCTCAAAAATACACCAAGAAAACTCAGCAATAAGGGTTTAACAAATAAAAAACATTTTATTCTCTGAACTATTGATGTATATTTATTTCCTACATGGAATGAGATTTAAAAAGTTTGTTTCTAATTAACATTCATTCAAATTACACCAAATATTAAACTTGGTTACAGTCATCAATCCAGAATAGAAAACTAATTTTTGTACTAAAAACCAATTTCATCACCATACAACATTATTATAGAAAACTTTATAGCAAAATATTATAAACATAAATGACACCTGTGTTTTCGTTAACTTCAAATACATATATATTAAATACACTTTAATACACATATCACATTTCAATAAAAATATGAAAAAGAAATTAAAACTCTTATTAAGGATTTTAAAAACTTAAATGAAAATCTTTAAAAAAAGAACACAGGACTTTATAAAACTGAACAGTGTTAAGAATGTCACCTTGCACAACTTCAGAATTTCATGTATTTTCTTTGATTCATAATTCTTTCACATCACATATAACAATTACAAATGTTAAAATACACTTCAAAATATATAAAAAGAAAGATATTCTAAGGTATTTTAAATGTATCGTGAATGTTTCTAGTGAAGAAAAACAAAAAAATTATTACTTCAATATATTATCTTATTTGAAAAAGCACAAGTTCAATTTACTTTTCGAAAACTGTAACTTTACATTAGATTCATTAGAATATTAGTTTCAGAAATACTGACATACCTGATTTGACAGCTTTCACAGGAACAGAATTACCATTCCGCATATAGTGTTTCAACAAATTTACAACATCTCTTTGGGTGTAACCAGCAATTTTTTGGCCTTGGACTTCTAAAATTATATCCCCTTTTGACACAGATCGATTTGTGGCAGGAACATAACCAATGAATGGAAACTGTCCGTTATCTGATCCACCTTCAATTGTCAAATCAAGAGTATCATCTGAAGTAGATGTCAAAAAGCTTTCAAAAACAGCTTTGCTCCAGTGTCCCAGCAGCAAACTAGTTTCTGCTTCCAATTTATTAGGAGTAATCGGCCTTTTTGCAGAACCCCTGAGCATGATCATTCAAAACATATATTCATGACTGCAGTATGATGATTATAAACACAAACGAAAGTAAATAAGTGGCACATAACATTCCGAAAGAAATGAGAATCAAAACCAAAGTAACGACTAAGCCTAAGATATATCAGAGCGGGTAATAATGATACGTTTTAAAAAGTTTATAAAATAACATTTTGAATAAATAAGGTGATATTATGCACGTAAAATAAAATAAATTATTGAAATCCATCATCAGCCAACGTCGAAATGAACTCCAATAACATACATACTTAACATAACTAGTTCGTAATGTTTTGCCTCATTCCCACCACAATACGAAGGTGACAGTTCAAAATCTCGTACTTTGACACGCAGAACTATGCGCAAGCGCGTTTTTTATTTTCTTTTTGTTTTCTGTTATGTTTCTACACAACAATTTTAATGAACTATAATTAAAATGCTTTTTTTTATTTTACTTTTTCCTTCTGCATAAGTGTTACTTTTTAGTGAGAAAATAGGAAAGTATTTTTCATGGAAGTAATAATTTTTTTTATTGGCAAATATTTTTTGTTTACGAAGAGTTTGAAGTTCTTGCTTGGAAATTTTTGTTAAAATATGTCGATTTTCTTTAATCTTAACAATCTTTAAGTTTCAAATTAAGATTAAATAGGCACAAATTAAGGTTAAATAAGCTTCCTTAGCTTTCCCAAAAACAAATTTAATAAATATACATTTATATTTGGATTCATACATGGTGTTTCTCTGTTTCTTCTTATTTTTATATATGATCGCTTCAAATTTGTTTTTAGTGAAGGAACTACGATGAATTAATTGTAAAAACAAAGAGATTAGCCAGAAAAATTTTTCTGTAAGGATTAAATCTGAAGAAAAATCATCAAACCTAATGAATGAATTCAAAAGCGTTGACGCAGTTGTAACAGTTTTTCAAATTTTACTATCGAGCGTTTGTAAAATAAAAGTTCAATACAAGTACATTTTGATAAGATAAGAAAAACAATGTAATTTTGTTCTATGAGATTGTATATATTTAACAAAAGTAATATGACTTTCACACTTGCTGCAATGATCTGTGATGTCATGTTGGAGTCTATTACGCAATTCTATTCTTAGCCAATGATAAGCATTTCATTTGTTGTGCCATCTAGTGAAAGACTATAGAACTACAATGCAAGCATAAACGAGAAATGTTAACTCGAGAAATATAAGCTACACGATAGAAAGAAGCTGTGGTAACAGGAAGATATCTTTTGCCAATGCTTGTTTTGATCCCTACACAACTGCTCAACGCAACTTGTTTGGTTTAAAGATCATCCGGGAGCCTGAGAGAGGGCAAATGGCGACTATGAGTGAACACTTAGGATGGAATGATCCTCAAATTTCGACGTCAGGTCAACAAATAGATCGTCTTAAATTATTATATCCGATGGTAAATGAAAGTGAAACCCCCCTTCCTAGATCATGGAGTCCTAAAGATAAATTTACTTATATAGGTTTGTCACAAAACAACTTAAGAGTGCATTACAAAGGTAGGAAAGTTTATTCAACTTCGTAGCTTTCTCTCTTGTTTGTATAATCATGTATTACGTATTTGAATTGCTCCTTTGTCTTACAACCAGGTGATCTTTAAAATACATAAGTAATGTGACTATGAGTAGTTAACACTAATGTATTTTTAGCAGTGCCAACATAGTGCATGGAAATGAAATTTTAAAGAGATAAATTTCATTATCCCTCCAAAAATTTGAAATTTTTAAAAATTAAATGTTTTTAAGAAAATTTTCTTTTAAATTATTCGTATTAAATTTGTTGCTCAATGATTCACTTTAAATTAATTGACCTACTCTTACAATCGTATGTTTGTTTACTCTATTTTTAAGTACTGTTTGCAGTTGCTTTGTTTTGAAAGAACTGCGCTTGTTACGTATCCTCAAAAACGCATTGTCTAATTCTGCAAATTATTGAGTTTGATTAAAACGTACATAAGTATTAGCAATTTACTTTTACATTATTTAATTCAATATATTAATACTGTTTCTAAATTCGACCATCATTCTTGCATTTCATTCTTCCGCATTACATATACTTTTTTGTATTTTGAGTGATTCATGCAGAATGGCTAACAAGAATTTTTTTTCAATGATTTTCAAAAATTTTGCAAGAAGTTGAAGGTAGTCTTTGGTTTTTATAACTATTGGCAACGACAGGGAAATTTGGAATTTCTCCTTATCTTCTGATACAGAGTATATTAGTCTTATCGTTTTTTCGAGAATTTTTAATTATTTCGGGAATTTCAGTAATTTGAATTTGTTTAAAATTACATGAATTTGGGTCATGTCATGGTTCATGAAACAAGCGACTGCCAATAACCCTTAGAGTAAAGAATATAATGAAATTTACTTCAATATTTATTTATGTAATTCTAATGATTTTATTTTTCATTTTCGTAATTTGATTTTTCTTTATGAATAAAACATACTGTATAATACTTTAAAAGAATTAATATTTGTTTTCTTGAATTTTTTCATTAAATGCTGTTATTTTTTTTTATTTGAATTGCATCTGTATGTTCATACTAACTAGATTTTGTTCAATAAAATTAAACATTTTTTTGGAGAAATTTATAAAGTTCTTTCTTATTTTTCGAATTCTTTTTAATACTTTGAAAAATTATTAAATTTTGCATAAAATACAATTGTTGTGGGCTCATCTCTGTTGTTTTCTTAATATTTTAATTAATATCTGTGTAGAAGTGATATTTTTAAAATGAATATAGTTAGTCAGAGTAGCAAAAATAAAACAATATATGCCACTTTTAAATAAATAAATTTATAATATTTGACAAGCTAGAACATTTATTTGCTCACTTTATAATATGAATGTATACACTTGCCTGAAGTGAGAATTAATTGAAATATTGTCATGTATTGAGCTGACTTGATTTAAGAACACACAGATGGCTTTTAAGATCCCTTGCACTTAATTAAAACTGTAGTTCAAAATTTTTATACTTCTTGATTTAAAAAAATCGATGTCTTTGTCATATCCCTTTCTTTTAACTTGTGTATATTTTTAGATTACTGATTGAACTTTTAATACTGTTTGTCTGCATTGGTGATTGCATATACATATTTCACCAACTTTTCAATTAACGAACTTTATCAAGAATATATCTTATTGAAAATGTGATATATAATATTCACAATTAAACTTAGGTACTTACTTTATTGCAATAATCACCAACTCTTTTTATTATTCACCCAGTTGGCAACCTCGATTACCTATATGTCGTACGTGCTGAATTGGCAACTGTGTGCTTCGTTTCACATGTCACCAATAGGTTGCAATAATACATAAGTACCGAGACTTATTTTGAGGATATTTTTTTAACTAAGGTTATTTTTAATCTTATGTAATACAAAAAAATTAGAATATTTATTAATAAACATATTCAAAATTGAATTTTCAGCTGTTAATTTTTTTTCATTGGAAATGGTGCTTGAAATGTTTTTAAGTGAATGCTAAATAAAAACAAATGTGACAATTACATAGTGTACAAATGAAGTTTACCAACATTGTTATTGTATTAATATACACTCAGGAACATTGAAAATAGTGACCCAAGAAGAAAGCATCGGATTGAAATGAAATTTAATACACTGAATGAGACAGATGAGAGATTCACTTGATCTAAAAAACAAGACAATTAAATGAATACAGGGTGTGCAACGACACAAATACTGGGAAACTTCAATAGCGCGTTGGACCACCTCCAGCTACAATACATGCCGCCATACGGTCCGGCATTGAGTTGATTAAACACCTTATATTGTCCTGAGGCAGATGTGCCCACAAATCTTGAACAGCCAACTCTAAATCATGTACAGAGTGACACAATGGCATCTGCCGTTTTAGCTGATCCCACACGTGCTCTACAGGGGACAAATCGGGGGAGCGGGCCGGCCATGGAAGAGTCTGAAAATGACGTAGGAAGTCTTGAGCAACTCTTGCTAGGTTGAATCCTAGGAGGACCCACTTTTGGTAGCCAATTTTTGAGCGATAAAGGTTACAATATGGTAACCCTTCCATTTCATCAAAAAATTTGGATTTTCAAATCACCGAAAAAAATGGCAACCCTAAAAAAAGTGCAACGTTTTTCGCCTTTTCCGAAAAAACATCATTTTGACATTTGACTTCGCTGGAGAAGGTTTGCTCTCCACCGGTTGTTAAGAATGGCATGTGAAAGGAAATTACTTGAAAGCGAGGCTACGACAGGTTTCTTTGTGCTCCTGGGCACAAAGGGGAAGAAAGAGACGTTAGAATGGTGTATGAAAGCTAATTTAATTGCTTCTCGTTATGAATGTCCGAGGTATAAAAAAAATATGCGTTTGCAAGTGCGAAAGGGAACGGTTGACGGCTACGAATGGCGTTGCCGCAACCAGTCGAAAGATAATCGCCACAACGTCGTTCGGAGTGAGAGAAAGGGCACTTGGTTTAGCGAAAGCAAACTTGCTATAACTGTTATCTTGCGTTTGACGAGATATTGGTTTGGCAAGAGCATGAATGCGTTCGTGTTGAATGACTTGAAAGTTAATAAGAAGGGTAAAGGGTCAATTTGATTCTTACCTTGCGGAATACATGTGGCGGCGATCTAACGATCACAAGTTGGTGGATGAGAATTTTCATAAATTCCTTGCATCCATCGCAAGGGTGTATGCACCAACAGATCATGACGAAATGCAAGCGTAAGGTAAGGGCTTTTTTTAACATTTTTTAAAATAATTGATTTCATGTATTTATTCGATTTCATCTTTGCAAAACGCCCATTTCTTCCCCCCTCTGACGCATGCGCTTCCCAAGAGTTTTTCGTCATTGACGCCTTTTTGAAAACCTTCAATTTGGCGCTTTTTGGCGAAAAATTTTTGACGCCAAAAACAGCAGTGGGTCCTCCTAGGATTTTACCCTCTTACTGTATGCGGATGAGCATTATCTTGCTGGAAAATTGCCCCTGGGTGACCATTTAGGAAAGGTCCTACATGGGGTCGAAGAATATTATCAACGTAACGTTGGCCCGTTAAGGTTCCACTCATCACAATTGAAGTGGACCGGCTATCATAGGCTATGCCCCCCCCCCTCCCATATCATTACACCAGCTGTGCGGGCAGTGTGACATAGAACAGTGTGGGGGGAATTGTACCGCTCACCAGGGCACCTCCACACCCGTACACGGTTATCATCTGTCCCCAAAACAAACCAGGATTCATCACTAAAGGCAACTTTTTGCCAATCTTTGACATTCCACATTCATCTAGCTTGGCACCACTGTAGACGCAGTTTCCGATGTTAAAGGGAGTGCACGGAAAGAGCGTTTGGATTTAAGATTTGCTTCTGCAAGGTGTCTGGAAATTGTTTGTGGAGCAATTGCTAAGCCTACGTCTGCTCGTATCTTTGAACGAGTCACTGTGGGGTCCATAAGTGCTTGCTGCACAATCCTTCGATCCTCTCTCCTCGTGGTCTTCCTCCAGACCCGGTTTTCCGCGCGTGGGTACCTTCTTGTGTCCACTGCTTCCAACAATTTCTAACAGCACACTCCCAACGATCTACCTGGCCAGCAGCACGGCGCGTCGACCAGCCTGCAGTTTTCATCCCGATGATCAGGCCCTCTCAAACTCGCTTAACAGTGAGAAATGTCTTCTAGCATGTTTACCTGGCATGTTTCGCTTACCAAAGTCTTCCTACAATCGGCGGGTAATCTTCATGTTTATGAATCTTCGAATTTACACTGGCTTATATAGCACCCTCTTCCTGATTTATGCGCCACCTCGTCGTGTATGAGCACGCGTATTGGCACAAAACTTGGATCATTTGCATATTACATTACGCTGTACTTATTTGCAAAGTTTCGTGATTGTATTTACCTTCCTTCTTCCTTCGCTATTTTTAATGTTCCTGAGTGTATATAAATTAAAGGATTTCTTAATAGTTAAAATAAAACACTTTATGGCCCTTTTAATAAAACTTAAAACATGAATGAACTTTAAAAAAAAGCATTTAATAATCTGATTTATATAAGCAAAAATTGCAGCCATAATTTTATAAGAAAAGGTTCCTATAATGTTGCCAGTAAGCTGCAATAATATGCAAGCTCCTAGGTTTCTAATAAATATAAGGCTGTGTTATGAGTTTGTATTTTATGAATTCATGTATTTTTTTATTTTTCTTTAGCTCAATAATAATCTCTTTTGATATTATATTATCAACTAATCATATTTGCACTATTAAAAGGTTAGATTCTAATTCAGCCCACTAATTTTCCTACAAAAAAGACACTATACCTTAATGAGTTTATTGTGCCAAGTCGGTAACCTTACCAGTTTCTTACTAATTTTTCTACCAATTTTTAGACATTGGCGAGTTTGTTTCTAAAAGTGGATTTTAGAGGTGGGTTATAAGCAGCACCAGTTTTTCTTAAGTACAACTGAAAAAAAAATTGCTAAAAATGAAATTATTAGATTTTTTTCTTTTTAACTTGGAACAAAAGAAGTGATTTTGTATATGGATGAAAATTAGAATCTTGGTATGAATATTTAAAATATAACAAATGTGCATTTGATAAAGAGAAATGGAGCAATTGAAGGCTATAAATAATGGTGCTGTAACCAGAAGAAAGATAATGTGTATAATGTTTGCAGGAATGTGCGTAAGAGCGGTGTGGTTCAATGTTATCCACTTGAACATCTATATATATAAAGGAGAAAAGCGACTCGCTGACTAATCACGATATCTCCGGAACTATTAAGCCTACATATTTGAAATTTGGTAAGCAGGTTCCCTTCATGGAGTAGACATCAGCTAAGAACGGATTTTGCAAAGATCAAACCCTATTATGCATAATTTTTTCCATTTTTAAACTATTAGACGTGCAGTCTTAAAATTTGATAAGCGGATTCCTTTCATAGAGTACAGATCCGCTACAAAATGGGTTTTGTGAAAATCGACCCCTAAGTGGCGTTGTGGAGAATTAAGGGGCGTTATATAGGCAATTAATTCCTTTTTTAAACTATTAGACGTAAAATCTTGAAATTGAGTAAGCAGATTCCATTCATTGAGTAGAGATCTGCTATAAGATGGGTTTTGTGAAAATTGCTTCCTAAGTGGCATTGCGGGAGCTTAAGGGGCGTTATAGATAATTATTTCCATTTTTAAACTATTAGACTTAGTCTTAAAATTTGGTAAGCGGATTCCTTTCATGGCGTAGAGATCCGCTACAAAATAGTTTGGGGGAAAATTGATCCCCAAGGGTCACTGAGGGGAATTAAGGGGCGTAATACATAAATATTTCCGCTTTTCAACTAATAGACTCACCTGCTTGAAAATTAGAAGGTATGTTCCATTCATGGAATAGAGTTCCTTTTACAAAGAGTTTTGCGAAAACGGACTCCCAAAGGAGTGGGGTTGCGAGGGATTAAGGCGTGTTATAGAAAAATTCCTGTTTTTGAATTTAACCCATTTACTTGAAATTTGTTGAGCATGTTTCTTTAGTCATATAGAGTTCCACTAAGAATGGATTTTACGGAAATCAACTCCAGAGGGAGGAGCGGGGAGAGTTATTGGGCTTATTGATAGACAATGTTCCCGTTTTCGAACTGCTAAGACTATAATAAAATTTGGTTTGAATGCTTCTTTTGTTGAATTGGAATCCACTAAGAATGCTCTCAAGGAGGTATTGATGATAAAAATTCCGTTTTTGCTCTGTTAGATTTAGACTTGAAATTTAGCACGCACGTTTATTTTATGGAGTAGATATCCACTGAAAGTTGCTTTGGTGGAAATCCACTTGATTATTAGGTTAAGTGAGCACAAAAAATCTTTCTACTTCTATTTTAGATATAAATAGAAACATTAGATATTTTAATTTGTCCTTTTTATATCAAGAGGCGAGAATTACAGCTATAAATTTATTTTTCAATACAATCGAATTCTTAATGCTGGATATCGATAATTCATGTATATATAAACAGTATACATTTATACAACATCTTTAAATACCCAGTGAAGCGCGTGGGTAACAGCTAGTATGTATTATGTTTATCAATTTCACCAAATCAAAACATGTTGCAAATTCAAAAAATGCCATGGAATGTTGTAAGTATGTTCAAACATATGCAAGAACGGTTTTCTACTATTGGCTGCATATCGCAGCATTTGGTGATGTCTTGATTTGACAAAATGGTTGATGGTATATATGCGATTACCGTATTACCTTATATCTTTCAAGGTATTAATTTAGTTGATCTATGAATGAATTTGTAATAATTTGAAAAAATATCTGTGGATTAATATATGCTCTGCCATAAGATTTGCATGATTGCTATAGTCAGAAAGATGGTCTTCAAAAAGAAATGAGCAATTTAAAAAAATATTAAGTATTCAATTTTTTAGAGTAATTTCAATCTACCTAAAATATGAATTTTCTTCACCTGTTGCGTTTAGAAATAACATTTTCTTCTAGACGCTATTTAAAAAACAATTTGGCACAAAAAGAATAAACATTAAAAAAATCAAAGGGTTCAACTTGGATTTAATAACAAAAAAAAAAGCTCAAATGTGTGTGTGTGTGTGTTATTTTTTACTGGATTTAAAAATTCCTAGATTTAAAATTTCTTTTATGTATATTTGTGGTTTGTATTTTACTTTATAATTTCATGAGTCTGACAAACTTTCATACAAGGCTCTGCAATTGATGTATTACATTATTTCTAAAAACCTTTTTTTGCTCCTTAATGTGTTAATTTCTGGATAATTACTAGATTAGAATTGTGCTGTATTTGTATAATCAATTTATTCTCGTGTTTCATTTTATAAACTTAAAGTAGATGTATGTACTTAAAATTAGTTTATTTCTTGAAACACACAGTTTTCTATTTTTTTAGAAAGCTTATTTTATATTTCTAAACCTAGTTTATTTTATGTTTTGTCACTTTCATTCCAGTGATGATTTTCATTATGTGTAACGCTATTTTATCCTTACATTTATTATGTTTCTGTTGTTTACTTATGTCATTTAGTTGTAATTTCAGTGATAATTTTATTTATTACAGTAGAATTTTGAATTAAATTTTTTTTAGTACAATGATAACCTCTTCAATGCAATAAAATCAGTCTTTTTACTAAATGGCCATTGTTAATATGAACTTCTTAAGAGAAGGGGATTTTAAATCTTTTTCATATCTGTATATGTACAGAATTAAGGCCGTACGTTCCTTGCAATTATTGCTTAAAATTGTGCTCATTTTACATTTACAAAAGCTTCATCATTTTGTTAATATCTTTAAATTCTGTTTTCTTGAATATTTAACTTTTCTATTATCACATTAGCTGAAAATGTTTTTGCTGTTTATTTTAAATGTAGATAAGTTTTGTTTCATTTGCTAAAATGTTGGATATGAATATTTATTGTATGAGAAATAGTGTGGGAATTCATAATATGGTAATATCATTGATTGAATTTTAGTTACTAAAGTAGGTATTGAATATTCAGCTGTTGCAAAATCATAAATACAATTTAAAGCTTTTTGAAGGAAATGCAATATGTTTTGAGAGCAGAAGTATGAAATTATATTGCTTGCCTTATTAGTTTTCTAAATAATAAATTAGTTATTGGTCATGACTGGAAATAATTTTTTATTGAATAACTGTTATTTAAGTTTTCAGGGTAATGATTTATTTCTATCAAACTTCACAAAAGGTCTTGATTAAAATCAAATACATTTTAATAATTTAATTTATTGGAAAATATCGGAAAAAAGCCATGTGCATCCATTTATCCAACTATTTTTATTTATATTGAAAGTCAATATATTAATGTATTTTTTTAATATTTTTTCCTAAGTACAGTAGATTTTATTTATAAATTTATATGTTCTAAAGAAAGTGTTACACTGTTTTTAAATAAGAAAATATCTATCAAACATTGCAAAAATTATTTGCATTTGTTGTAATTTGAGAACTTAAATGATTTGTACAGAAATAAGAAATTTTTCATTTAACGTATTGCTATTCAAAATACATTTATAGATAATTATGACTTTCTGACTTGGAAGCATTTAAAGATCATATTAGTATACACTCAGTAGCTAGAGTAGTTGAAAATTAAATTGTTAACTATATAATTTGTATCATAACTAAATATTTTTTTCACCTGCAGTTTTCTCTATTTGTAAATTGATATATGTTTGAAAGATAATTATGTGGATTTAATGCAAATAAAAAATCTTTAAAGGGTCTGGTAAGAATCATAAAGATGCAGCTAGCGTTCGTGCAACGTGCCCTATACCAGCTGCCTGTGGATTATACTATTTTGAAGTAAAAATTGTAAGCAAAGGCCGTGATGGGTATGTCCCTTTCTTTGGTAAATTTTTAACTTTTTAAAAATATGATTGTTTTTAATTTAACAGCTTAAGTTGTGATAATTTAATTCTTTCAAAATCAGTGCTTTCTTCAAATGTATATTTATTAAAAAAAGAGAAAAATCAAGGTCAATATAAAACATAAAATAATTTGTTTGAAGTTGAAAAAATATATATAAATGTTTTTAAAATTGAATAAATTTTTTATTAAATGTGCCAGGTTAAGTATAAGTGATAAAAATGAAAAATTTCTTAATCAGAATATTGATGAACTCTTTAACTGTATGATTTTTGTCCAATAAAATTAGACATAAATTATAGTTTTTCAAACTTTTATAAAAATTGCAAAATTTTCACGATATCTTTAATATTTTGTCATTATTGAAGAAAAGCATTATTTATAATCTGCTTTATAATATTTTTAGAATTGTTATCTTGCAACAAATTTTGGCTTGATTTGGATATGAATAAAAATTTAAATATTTTTAGTTAATTTCACAAACATATGAAATTATTTTAACTTTGCTGTTGTAATAGCATTTTCCTATTTGTTAAGGGCTACAAGTAAGTTTTAAAGGATTTGCTTGAGAGAGGTTACTTATATTTAAGCACATTGAACCATAACTTAATTATCTTTCCATCAAAGCATCATTATTAGGCTTCAGTTTTCAATATGACTTATATTGTTGAATCAATTATTTATACAGTAATTTTAATTCCAAATATATTAACTTTTGGGCCAACCAAACATAATTTGATTGAAATTTTACTTTTCTGCTTTCATTTGAAGAAAAAAGCAGCTGAAGATCATCCATTACTGTGTGAGACTTATTAGGAAATACTCCATCATTCAACTTATGAGTACTAGTTTAGAGGGTTAAAAAATGAGGATTTTGACACAGATATTGGAGTATGAAGGAAGCCTAGAAATATTTGAAGGTGTAGAATTTGAGGCAATCTTAAACAAAGACTAGTCAAATCTAAGAAGGAGAACCTTTGGGAGTAACTTAGCAAGCAATCGCATTATGCCCGAAAAGCATGAGAATAGTCTAAAAGCAAAAAAATTATGTGCCATATGAATTAAAGCTAAGAAACATGTAAAGAAGATTTTTCTGTTACAAATATCTGCTCCTTAAACAAAAATAGAAGAAATTTTTCGAAGTGTTAATTGATGATGAAAAGTTGATTCATTACAAAAAAAAATCAGAACATAAATTGCAGAATGAATCTAGCCATGAATCAGCATCAATGATAAAGCCCAAATATTAATGAATCAAAGCTCATGGTCTTTATTTGTTTTGATCAGCTGAGTATAGTATGCTAAGCTGCTAAAAAGCAAATTTAAATATCACTTAAGAGTCACTTATGACTACTGAGCTACCACACACAGCTTAGCATTAAAGGAGAAGTGACTGGAATGCAGTTAGAGACAAGAAAAAATAATGCCCTGTCCACATGTTGCAATGCCAGTCAAAAGTTTCTTAAAATTTCTCAAATGGGGTTACCTTACCCTATCTGCGATATTCTCCAGAGTTTGCTCTTTCAGATTTCCACTTATGAATGGCTCATGACTTGTCTGAGCAGCACTTCCAATCTTATTAGGATTGCAAAGAATGGGTCTGTTCTTGGATTGCCTCCCAATATTAGTCGTTCTTCCAATGTAGAATTCAAATGCTGCCAGAAAGATTGTGAAAAATAGTAGCTAGTGATGTACAATGCTTTAAATTATCAATTTACCACTTTTGCTCAATAAAGTCCCAATTTTCACAACAACAAAAAAAAAAGTTTAAAAGCTTAATTTGTACTTTTGATATACAATTCTTTGGCATTTATTATAGTATAGTTTGATTTATACTTCATTTTATGTACCTCATATGGTTGATGTCAAATGGTAAAAATGTAAGGTATAAATTTTATTATGTTATATTAAATACTGTGTTCTTTTTATTAAGGTATATGGGTGTAGGTCTATCAGCTCAAGGTGTGAATATGAACAGACTACCAGGTATATTTCATATCTTCAAATATACAATTTTTTCCCCCAATTACCTTTCTACTGTAAAATAAAATTTATTTTGGAATTGATCACTTCTTGATATTTTGCATCATTTAAATGGATAATTTACTTTGTATCTGATAAAATAGGATGGGACAAACATTCATATGGCTACCATGGGGATGATGGACATAGCTTTTGCTCTAGTGGCACAGGCCAGCCCTATGGCCCAACATTTACAACTGGGGATGTTATAGGCTGTGGTGTGAATCTTATTGATAATAATTGTTTTTACACTAAAAATGGACATCACCTTGGAGTTGCTTTTACAGATCTCCCTGTAAGTAATATAAAATTCAATTAATTAAAAATTTTACAAAGTTATATTGGTTTGAGGTTTAATGTTAAGTACATTTAAAAAAATTCAGTGCATGCAAGCTGGAATTCCTCAAATGTATTAAATCTTTCCATTTTTCCTGTGTTCACATAATTCTATGTTTCATAAGGGTTAAATTTCTAGCAAGACATTTTAATAATTTTTCATATGTATTTCATCTTTTTATTCAATTTTTATTATTAGCTCGCACTCAATATATTTATCTTGTTCAAGTTTTCAATCATGTTAATAAAATACATTTCAAAGTGCTCAACTGAGCTGAAATTTGATATACACGATTATTTTGGATGACAATAAAATAGTTTAATTATAACTAATAAAAATTAATTGATTAAAACTAATTCAAAGAATTACAAGAACATCCATTTTGCCATCAGTTTTGGCAAATTGTGTCAAAACTTGAAAAGTTTTTTTTCTCGCATTTTAAAGTGCTCATTTAAGCTGAAATTTTCTACACCCTTTTGTTTTGGGTGACAATACCACAATTTAATTCAAATTAATTGACTGAAACTAATTATTTAAAGAATTACAGATACAGAGCCATGTTGGCTTCATTTTTAGCGACTTGGATCAAAACTTTAAAAAGATTTTTTTCTCACATTTTAAAGTATTTAGTTAAACTGAAATTTTATATACACAATTACTTTGGATGAAAATACAATACTTTAATGATAATTAATAAAAATTGAATTGCCAATTAATGTGATTCTGTCATATTTATATTAATTGTAGCTATTTAATAAAAAGTAACTAAAATAAAAAAATTTCTTTGTTGATCTAAGTAGAAGTTGACTTAATCCTTTTGCGGGCAGTGGCTAATAGATCTAGCCACATAAAAAAAATTTCTCCAAGCGGGTGGTCAATATTTAGTCCATCCATATGCGTTAATTGAAGCTAAAATGCATAAAAATCAACATAGATGGCAGCATGGTACTTTTTTTTCCATTTCATATCCTCTGACAGGTAGTTTGAAACAGTTTTTCTTGGTGTAAATCTACAAATTGTATTTTGATTACTATATATAAAATTTCTGATCTATGAAAAAAAATTTGAGAAGTCTTTAATTATGCTTTTATCTCATCTGAATGAACTAAGCAAATGTACAATTAAAAAAAAGGTTTTATTTAGGTTTTTAGAAAGCTTTTATATGTCCACTGTGTGAAGGTCTCCTTGGACCTCACTTTGAGAACGAGAATAAATAGGAGTCATGTAAGAACCAGTAGCCATTTTTATAAACAACTTATTTATTTTGTTATCTTATCCAAATAGAATCAAAGACTTTTTAACAAATATATCTAACTAGTATTATGAGGTTTTAAAGGTAATATCCTTTAAATTAACTTAGTTAATGATCCAATTAATTAACAATTAAATAACGATCACGCAGAGATTACCACGATAAGAGATCCCAGAATTATATTCAATGTTTTTATTGAACATTTAATTTTAATTTCATTCGCAATAATAAGAATAATATTTACCACACTGCAATTCATCTCAGCTCAGCTTTTATCTGAGATTAAATCTTCCAACAAGAAATCTTCAACTTAACTTCACTATAACTTTCTGCTTCAATCTCTATCTCCTGCTGCTATAACTTTACTATTCCGTTTGACTTAAATACTTTATCTAATCTGCATAACAAGGAATCCTGTCCGCTTTTTGGAGTTGATTGGAAATAGGTAGAGAATTAAATTTCCCTAAAAAGGACGACTCAGAAGGTTAGTGATAAAGTTCCGTATAGATTTGTCACAACTGCCCACATAGAACAGAAAAGTGATCTTGAAATTTTCTCTCTTCCTCCACTCGAGAGAGAACACTTAGGATTGCCTGAAAATGTTGGGGGTGGGAAATATAAACAAACTTCGTTTACAATATGTGGTACGAGATTCTTGAGTTCAAAAATCTTTCATCATAGCTTTTCTGTGTGTACCACTGTGCCTTCAAGCGAATGGTCCAACTTGCTTTGAAAAGTTTCACAGTAAATAGCTCATCAAATTTGTGAAATAACTAATTTAAATCCTCAAAAACATTACTTTATTTCTAACTTTTTATACTAAAACTAAATAAAATATAAAATGTGATATACCAATTTCAGTGTATATTTTAGTAAGTATTCTATACTAGCTGGTATACCCGTTCTTCGCACGGGTGAACTGAAAAATTAAACAACACAGATTGAAGGAAAAAGAAGTTTTTAATGAGTTAATTTTATGTGAATTGCAAATTAAACAAAAAAAAGCTTTTTGCATATCTCAGCTAAACAAAAAGAAAGAAAGAAAAACACCTTTGTTAAATTTTAAGTATGTAGATCTAATAGCTGATAAAACGGATTTTTTTATTTATAATTCCTCGTAACACTCTTGAGGGTCGATTTTTCAAAATACCTCCCTAAGCTGATCTCTGCTCAGCAAAAGTAACACATTGTTAAAAGTTTTGCGTAATGAACGCTTAAAGTAGTTAAATAATTTATATCTGAAAGTGTCATACATTAATATTACTTTCTGTTGTATTTATTTTATTTTAAAATTGTAATATTAGCAAGCAACGCTGTTTCTTAAATTGTAATGGTGATTCAATGAAAAACATAGCGAAATGTTAACGATAGAATCAAGTTGGTAAATGCCTAGCTACTTTCGTAGCTCGAGCTTTATTAGAGCTTTGTAAGACCCGCCGTGTAGGGGGGCGATGTACGTTAATACTTTATCCACTGCATTATGATTTACTGCAGTTTTTTTCATACAATATTTTTTTTTGGATCACTACATTGAAAATTAAGGGATGTACATAAACAAAATACTCCACTTTGGGAAATTTAATCCGTTAGAGCTAATAAATTAATTAAAGATATCCCACTGTAAAATTAATTATATATACCATTCACTTAAAATAAGTAGTCAAATCATTTTTTAAGGTCTTCATTAACATACAAAAACATAAGACACTTAAATTTTGACAAACTATTTTTTCCGCTAAAATACTCATCATGGAACCCGTGCTGCCATATATCTTGGAAGAGTGGATTTCAAAGAATATTCCTGCTAAGTATTAGTAGAATATTCCTTCTAAGTTGGTGTGGTAGTTAGGAGAAGAGGGTGCCAGCTCGGGTGTCGTCCACGTCACTTGACCATGGTTCAAAATTACATGATCCGTTGCCAAAAGCCCTCGTGTAGCTGAACAGTGCGACATTAATATTCACTCACACTCCAAAAAATACAATACATTAGTTATTGTGTTTTTAAGTATAAAAATAATTATATCTGCCTATTCAATTAAAATTATAGTGTTATAATTAACTACTAATCACAAACAAATTTTGAAAATTTGTCCAAATGATGCAGTGTGAAAGAGAAAGTTTATTTACTTTAAGTATCAGAACTGAAAAAAGCATTTATTTGGAAAAAAGATCAATTTCGTACTACCAAATGTGCATAATAAAATCATAAAAAAAAACATTAAAATAAAGAGAGATTTATAACAACCTCTCCCTTCAAAACTTAATTTTATTCTGAAATAAAAAAAAATAAGCATTATGCTGATCAGTGGAATTAATTAGAAGCGAGCACCTTGCTTAGCCAAAACAAAAAAAAAGTTCTTTCACAAACAAACGATTGATATATGCTGACGTGGGTTTTTTTGTAGCTTGTAGATGGCTGAATTTTTTCCTACTTACTTGACAAATATCGTTATATTTTGGACACTTCATACAATATCTTTATAAATTATAGTCTATGCTATAAATTATAGCCTATGTGCTATTCTGATGTATAAGCTATATTACTGTAAAGTTTCATTAAAATCCATTAAGTTGTTTTTGCGTGAAAGACCCACAAAGATACTGACAAACTTTCGCATTTATAATATATATTAGATTGTACAATTATTCTTTTATTATTTTATTACACTTGTACTTTGTATTTAATTGTTATTGAAATAGCTATCAGCATAAATGCTAATTTTTCATAAAAAGTTTATTGTAATATGATTCATTATTTCTTTCCTGAAAGTAAGTTAAATGTATTAAGTGTGCAGAGGCTGTAACGTCTAGCCACCACCCAAGAACAAAACCCTTGATCAGATTTTTTTTATGTGACAAAATAATGTTTATAGGGATGAGAACATATTATATTTATCAATTACTTTATCACAGAAAAATGTGTTTTAACTTTTCGCCCATGAAAGGGTTAAAAAAAAAAATTTATGTAAATATTACTGTAACTTAGCTTCTTATTTAATTTGGTTTTTCCTCCTGTTTAATTTAGATGTTCTTACATTGTAATTGTTTGTTTTCCTTTATTGTATGTGAAATTAAAAATATTTTACTTTTGTATATTATTTTTTCTAATGTATAATTTCTTTATTATTTGAAATTTAAGATATAATTTTGGGTTAATGTGCGTTATCTTTTACAAGTTAATATGAAAAAAAATATTTTTAAAATAAAGTTTTTTTAATTTCCAATGTATGCTGTTACCTTTTTGTTTTTCTTGAAATATTGATAACTTTCATTTTATGGAGAAGTTTCATTTCAGTATTTTATTAAATGAAGTAATTTTAAATATGAAAAGTTCGCAAAGTTATTAATTATTATTTTTTATGTAATTTTTTTCCTCAGCAATTAAACAGATTTGTATTTTCAGCCAAATCTATATCCTACTGTTGGTCTACAAACCCCTGGAGAAGTAGTAGATGCAAATTTTGGCCAGTCCCCATTTGTTTTTGATATTGAAGATATGATGAAGGTAAAATTAAAACTTATTTATTTTCTTTGTAGCGACATGGAGTTCCTCAATTAATTCTAGCTAATATATTTCTTTTCATAATTTTTTCATATTTATGTATTTATTATTATGTATTTAATTGTTTACAAAAATATACTGGAATTCAAGCTATATATGCTTAATTGCATACTATTCACAATGTGTGAAATATAATCCTTAATTTGACAGTTTTGTAGGTGTCTTTAAATATTTATATAAAAAAAATAGAAAATGAAAAAAAGAAATATTGCTTAATTTATTCTTCTATATGTGGGTCACCCCAGGATTTTAATTTTGAAAATTTGAATTCATTTAAAAGTTTTAATCTACTTTGTGATTGGTAGACTTTGAAATATTCATATGTTTATTCTGTAAAAATACTCATGAACCCTACTTGTGTATCATTACATGCTAATAGCATTAACATCTCATCTGTACACAATAGTGACCATATTTATTATTTAAACATGTCAGATTTATCACAAGATTTTTATATGTGAATCATTGTTGTATTTTAATTATTGTATAAATTTCTTATATTAAGGAATTGAAAAGACGCACAAGACTTACTATTGAGCGATTTCCTGTAGTAGATAAACAAGGAGAATGGCAAACTACTTTACATAGGTATTATTGTATTTTATATTTAATATTTTCTTTTCATTTCTTCATCATACTTTAACTTAATTACAATATGAACATTTTATTGCAAGCAGCTTTTTTAAATATATTAATTCTGTTATTTAACAAAATAGTGAATAATTTCTACAAAATAATTTCCATTACTAATATGTTTATTTATATAAGTTTTTTAATTATATCAATTATGAGCTGAATTTCCATACACTGTTAGAGGCATATTGCTCTTAATTTCCTAAGAATTTTTTTAAGAGGCACTACAGCAAAGGTTTCTAACAAGGGGAGTCATCTCCCACACACTCCTATTGCTGTATTACAGAAAAACTAGCTTTTGCCTTGCTGAGTCAAGTGCCAAAAAAAAATTCAAATAAAAACATATTTTCTACTGTGCCTCAATGAGCTGTTTCCAAAAAGACAGGAAATGTCCCTTATTTTTCACTTGTAAGATTCAAGCTTTTGTAGAGCTGCTAAAATATGGCTTATATATTAAATCAAATATGCATAGGGAAAAACTTCCCGTGGTTTGAAAATATAGGGTATGCAGATACAGTAGAACCTTGTTTAGGCGAACATTCATTATCCGGAGCATGAAATATCCTGACCAGTTTTTTTTTTCATCAACTACATGTACTGTATACATGTAATTGATGATACAGTACATGTACTGTATCATCATACGTTTTCTAACAGTGCAATGCTCGACAGTTGCTTCATGTGAGGCCAAAAGTGACAGGAAAACCCAAAATCAAGGATATCTGGGAAATTTCAGTTGTGTGATTCATTAAACATCACAGAATATTAGGTTAGTTTGTTTCCAAGTGAGAGGGGGTATATGTGCTTTTTAGTTGAGTTGTGAATTGCTATGGCTTTGAATTCGAAACAGCAGTGCAACGTCTTGAACGTGGAGATAAAACTTGAAATATTGAACTATCTCGTGAATGGAGAAAGTGGAGATTACCAACTTTGACCAATCGATCCGAGGATTTCAAGAATGCAATGAAGAAGATGTAGAGACCTGGAGGGCACATGCGTTGCAGAAGACTGTGGATTTCAAATGCTTAATGATGTAACGGTGTGGCACGTAGTGCACTAGGAGGCTTGACACATAGCACACGATAGACTAGAAAGAGGGCGCTGCTGTGAATTGTTTTGGCCTTTGAGCTGGAAGGAGAGAAAAAGATGGTCTCGAACGTAAAAATGGAGGAAGCTGCCTGTAGTTCCTGATGTGATGTATAATTGTAAATGAAATTGTAAATAAAGTGATGTGTTTTGAAGGAAATAATACAAACAGTAAATCTCTCCGGTTAATTAGAGATGATTAATTCAACTACAAGAGGATCTTACAATGATAACGAAATTGTGACTTTCGTGCAAGAAGAATCCGACTCTGTTTATGATGAAATGGATGAAGACAAGGACAACAACGACAAAAAAGCAAGGGTCTGTCAAATGCTAACATGCTTTCTGCGTTAGAGATGGCTATGGAGTGGTACGAACAACAATCAGAGTGCTGTCCTACACAACTACTGCTGCTCAAGAGAATCAGAGACCTTGCAGTGAAAAACGAAGGTGTACAATGGTACAGCAAAAAATAAGTGATTATTTTCCACAATAAATGTAAAATTGTGACATTTTGCACATATTTTGCTTTTTCTTCAAGCACGTTTCCCACATGTGATGATTTTCAATATTCGTATAGTGTCCGGTTTGATACACTGCATGGATCGCATTCGGTTTGCAATTACCTGAACAATCGCGTATCCGAATGGTGTCCTGTCTTGATTGATTCGGATAAATGACGCTCTACTATAATTCAAAAGCAAAGTGAGAATTTAAATAAATTTTAAGTCCTGCCATTTTTATAATCAAAGCTTCATTTCCAAAAAAAGGCCAACATCTTCAAAAGGATATCTATTATTTCTTATGTGACAGCATGTTAGTGCCTTATTATCGTGAATTTGTCAAAAAAATTCCAAATTTGTTGAAGTTCATGATTTCAATTAGTTATTGTGATAGTTAACCAAATTCCTTTAATTCAGTTACATTTTATGTTCCTATAAATATAAAGTATGGGTTAGAGAAAAGTTTGGTTGTGACTAGACTTACAGTAAATAAGCATGTAAATTAGAAATTCTCATTTGTTTTTAAATTTATGTTGAAAAACTTTAAAAATGAAACATGTTACTTAATTCGCCATTAAGACATGCAAGTTTGTTGAAAACCTAGGGATAGGATCATCACCAGTTAAGAAATTTCTTAAATGTTTGCATATCGTATTCAATATCCGTACTTTACAAAAGTAAGTGACTTAATTGAGTACAATTATTAAAAGGATTTCAGCATATTTAACTGAAACTGTTTATCAAAAACAAAATGTTCCTAAATTAGATTGTTAACTGCTCTTTTTAAATTACTTAATTGTGCAAAAACTTGGAGTACCAACTCAGGTATTCTCTTTGTAATTTTAAGCCATCTTCAGGTGACAAAAGACATCGATAACTCTCATGTTTTTGCTATACAACATTAATAAACAATCAATCAAGGTAAGAAACAATTTATTTGTACAATGTTACAAAACATATTTCAAAAGCTGACCAAACAATACCAAAAATGGGAAAATTTAGATAAATTGAAAATTTAATTCTATTTTCATTTTTTATAGATATACTTATTGCCTGCAGATTTTCAAATGAAATATGTAGGATTGTAATCTAAAAGAGAAATTTCATTGAATCTTTGTCAGATGATTTATAAATCATGCCTACTCCTAAATATATCTTGCTGCACAAGTATTCGTTACTTATGTTATCAAAACCGCATTTATGAAAAACTCTTCCAGAGGTGAAGTCCTTGAAGACAGAAAATTAGAGCCAGAATATCATATGAACATCTTGGGAAAACTTCCTGAGAATTGCTAGCACTTTAATCAAACAATACATTGATGCATTGGCTTCTAAAATTCAATGTCAAGTATCATGTTTTCACTTTAATTATATTTGTCCTTATATAGTTTGTAATGAATGTTACGCATGGAATATTATAAAGATGTGTTGAACGATGTCAGTCTAATTCCCTGTAACAGCCTTTATAATACAAAAATCATAAATTTTGATGTTTAAATTCTCTAAGTATATATTAACTGAATAATATATTCTTAATGAGCTATTGCTAATATATTAGAATTAACTTATTTTATGCATCCTAGTCTTTCAATACCTCCAAGGGAAGCCAATAGGTTGGTCATTTCTACAATGCATCATATTTTAGTTTTTATTATTGTTCAAAATATTAAATTGTTGCAGAAAAAAATTAATTCTCATAGAGTAAATGATAAAAATTCAATTTTTTTAAAATTTCAGGTGTATATTTTAAGTATGTAATAAGTAAATGAAAAAATATTATGTATATGTATGAATATTCATTATAAACTAAAATTTCAAAATAATTAGTAAAACTTAATTTTTAAGAATTGTCTCTAAATATTAAATTTTGACTTATTTACAATTTCTCTCAGATTTCATTTATTGCTGTTAGGGGAAAATGAGTTTTTTGTGTTTAATATTCTACATTTACATAAATCAATCACATGATTTTTACACACTTTCAATATAAATCAAGGTTGGAAATTAAATCTGTTCCATAGTAATGTGATTTTAGTGGAATTTTCACATTTTATTCTCAAGTTCTGGGTTAAACTTTTTGTCAAATCTTATTTGCCTTTAAGATTGTTTGCAAACTCTTATTTGTTTTGATAAGAGTTGAAAATTATTTGAAACACTTTTATTTATTCTTTCTTATAATTTCGTATTTGGTTACTTGTATATATACAGTAATGTTATTATTTAGGATTGTTCAAACATATCTAGTTCACCATGGTTATTGCTCAGCAGCTGAAGCATTTGCTCAAAGCACAGGGCAAGGATTTTCTGAAGAAGTAAAATCAATCAAAAATAGGCAACGTAAGCTATTTATTTATTTCAATAAAATCATTTGAATATGGAAGATTTAAATGCAGGAACTTTTTTTTTTCTGTATTTTTATTCATTGATTTCATAATGTGCTTCATTTATAAAGATGTTTTAACAATGTTTATTATGATAATTATACAAGAAATTAAAATAAATCATTTTTATGCAAATTTTGTAATTATGTTTGAGAAGTTATTTTGAATGCTTGTTAATTCTTCTGGTTATATTCTAATTTTTTTATATTATTATAGAGTGCACAGAATTAAAAAAAAAAGATTTCTAACTATAACCATGTTAAATTTCTACTGTTTAATAACTTAACACTTTATTCTATAGAAAAGGACCTCAAATCAATGCTTTAAATCAGTAGTCAACTTGTAAAACAAACTGTGTCAATTCACAAAACACTATGCAGTGTTTTATGTTTAGTCATTTATTTACTATTGAACATTTTATATTTAACAACTTTTGTTTTTTAGTATTTTTAATAATTTTTAAATAGTATTTTGTGTGTTAACTTTTAAATGTCTGCTATGAGGTAAAAACTGCAAAAAATTACCAAAATGAAGCTGTCTGCATTTTTTTTTAAAGAGAGTTTTTTATCTGTGTAACTTACAGTTGACATTGGAAAACTAGGCTTTAGATACTCTTGGTCATACACACCCCATAGAATATATGAATCTATTTTGAATAAACATTTTCAAATTTTTATTGATTCATAAAACCTTTGGATTGCATGGGAACACGTTTTGTAAACCACTGCTTTAAATTGTAGAAATTTGTTTAAAAATTTAAGTCTTAGGTTGAATGTTACAGAATTAAGTTGAATTAAATATGGAGTGAAGAGAACAGTGTGCGCGATGTCGTAGCATTCCCTTTTTGATTTTCATGCTAGTGTCAAAATATTTAAGAGTGTGAATTTTATGATCACATCTACTTTGTGTACTGAGGTGGACTACCACATAATCTCTTGATTTGTGAATTCACTGTCTTCTATAGTTGGATAAACAAGAACTTGCTTCAACCTAATATTCATTTGCCAATGTAATGAACACTAAAGTTGTTTTGCTAGAATTTTGAAAGGAATGTGTTGTTTCTTTTCACAATCTGAGGAAGTTTGAAAATGACAATCCCTCTTTTATGTTATTGTACAAGAATTTTATATTAAAACAAGTAGAAAAAATAAAGGCTTGGATAATTTTTAAGTATTCATATTTTCTTCTGTCATTTTCAATAAATCATTGGGTCTTGGGAATAAATTATATTACTGAGATTCTATTTATAATTAATATAGAATAAGAATGCATACAAAATTAACCCCTTAACTGCCGATGAAAAGTAGCATGATTTGCTCTCCAGTGCCACCGTTTTTCACACAACTGCCCTTAGTTATATGATGTATTGGGAGGAAGGAAAAGCCATGTATAAGTAATTCCCTCTTTGAAATAAGTAAACCCTTCATAAACACTGTCAAGGTCATTGTATTGTATTCCAAAGCTTTCAGGATAATTTTACTCATAGCAGCACATTGCAAAGGATTGTATGTTGGAGAGGCATATATATATATATATGCCGGGGGCAGTTAATGCACCAGCTGAATGCATAATATATTTATGCCCGCAGCAGTTAAGGGGTTAATTATTTCAATTTTTTATTAATTAATGCTTTAAAATTTTCTCATATGCTGTATATTTGAACATACCATTGATCCTTTTAACTGTGATATTTTTAATTAAAATAAGTTTGTAGAGTATGCCTTCATGGCTTAAGTAACTTCAATATGTAGGCAACTCTTCATTGAAAAATAATTTTATTTGAATATAATAATTATTTACTGTACATATTAATCTTAAAATGTTTTATTATCTTAATAATTAAGCTTAAATTTGTATTTTCTTTTTGATTTTAGAAATTCAAAAGCTTGTTTTAGCTGGACGTATGGGTGAAGCAATTCATACTACACAAACAATATATCCTGAACTATTGGAACAAAATCCTAACTTATTGTTCATGCTTAAATGTCGGCAGTTTATAGAAATGGTGAATGGAACTGATAGTGAAGTCCGTCCTATGAAAAGTCTCAGATCACAAAATAACTCACCAAGTATGAGCCCTAATTACTCCAATGTGTATCCTCATAGACCAGCAACTAATTTATCTTCATGTAATTCTCCAGTGGTGACTGGCAGTTCTCCGAGCAGGAGTCATAGCCCTCACACTGCATCAACCTTCATCTCACCAAAATCCTCTTCACTACCAGTGACTATTGAAAATAACAATGTAAATAATAATCAAACTGTGACCTTATCATCTATTGAGGAACTCAATACTACAAATCGTGTGATGAATGGTGAAGTCGTGAATGGCAATGCGGATGTCTCAGAATCCACGAACTTAATTCATCCTGATATGGATGTAGAAATGGAAAATTTAGATACTGTAAATGACAATTCAGAAGCTGTTAGGACTATGCCTTATGCAACAAATGGAACAGTTATTACATCTACGTATCAAAATGGAGATGATATAGAAAGTACCCATGATAAATCAGGAAATGAAATGGGTAAATACTTTTTTATTCCTGTTTTATTTTCTCCCTGTGTATGTGTAATGTACTATTTAAGTGATTCTATTTTACATTTAGTTTATTTTTTCTTCTCTTTATTTATTCTTGACTGCACAATGTGTAGTTTTATTTATTTTGTTTGTTTTATTCAATACAATGTATATCCCATACAGACATTCCCTGTTATATGAAAAATTAAAGTTTTCTTTAAAATACTACAATTTATTTAATTGTACATTGTTAAAAGTGATACTAGTAAAAAAAAGGCAATATGTTAAACATAAAAATATTGAAGTTAGTAATGTGTGGGTTTTCTATTGATATTGCTGTGTTCGTATACAGTTAACATAGATTTTTTTTTTCACTGGTTGTAATAAAAAAACAATTGAAAATTTGATTGAATTTTTATAAAGATATATGAAGTTATTTTGAAAGAGTATAATTCAAAAACACTGGGATATGTAGTTAGCATGTTGTGTTATCTGCCTTGCGTAGAATTTTACTTCGAACTGTTTCATTTTCAATACACATTACATCTTGGATTTGGATATTATTTGTTTGCATTTGATAAAATATCCTTTAGAAAGTGCTTTTAGTTTTTGATTTCCGGTCAGATTTGTGTTTCAATGAATGAAGTATGTCCACAATTATTTGTAATATTGTTAGAACTTTTTCTATAGTATTTAAGGAAAAAAGTGATCAAGATATTTTTTATTTGTTATTGAATTATTTTTTCTGATTTATTTGCTACATCCAAAACTACTTTTAATTCTTTAAATTGCTCTAGTCTGTTAATGTTTTTCTTCTCTTTATAGCAATAATTAAGTTAAAGGGTGTTTAGAGAGAGAGAGAAGCTTTTCAGTTTTCATGACTTTTTTTGGCACTTCATCCTACGTTTTAGCTCAGGATATACATTAATGATTAAAGCAAATTCAGCTTAAGGGAATAAAAAAACATAGATTGTATTTCTCCATTGCCTTTTCTTTGCATGACAAGCATTTAAACCTCTAATAAACTGTTTATCCATATTTGAATCAAATCAGTTCCTTCAAGTCAATCTTGAATTATTTGATGTTTGCAATTAACTGGCTTCATTGTCTTGTTGTGGTTAAAAGACAGTATTTGGGACTGAAATAGAGTACTTGAAAAATGACACTTAAAAAAAAATCACAACTCTTCTCAAGACGAGAAAACTGACTATAAATTAGTTGAACATGCTGTTATTGAATCTGTTCTGGATTTGATTTAGATTCATTTAACAAATTGTCATTTATTTATTTTTCCTGTCTAATTTAAACTATCTAAATTTGATAATATTGCTATTATTGGATAAAATGTCTCATTTTGTGTTCATTAAGAAAAGATTTTAATTTATAACATTAACCTGATTTTGTAAATCAGAACAGGAGTACTTACATTTTAATTTTTTGTAATCTTTCTTAAATTTTTCATGATTTTTGATTGTGAGTATATTTTAGTCCTTCTGGCCATTAATTGATTGAAATATAATACAAACATGAAAACCTTTGTTTTTATTGGCTCTTTAAGAGTTAATTTTGCTATCATAGTTATCTATTACTGATTTTTAAGAGATAGTGTAATAAACTTCTGAAGAACCTATAATTTTTTTAAAAAATACTTTGAACTTATAAAATTAATCTTGTTTTTGAAGTTCGTTGTTTATGTGGACATTTTAAAATAACATTCTACATTTTTTTCCCCCTTTAGTTTAATACATTCAATAAAAATTATTAAGGGATATTCTTGATACGTTAATTTCTCTTCTTGTATTCAATATTTTTAACAAAATTTTCTTTTTGTAAATTTTGTATGATTATTTAGTTACCAAAACTTCTATTTAGAAAAAATCAACACTAACAACTTGTTGGCAACTTTACTACCCTTTCTAACACCATCTAGGTGGCATTTTGGTACTGGTAGATAATAAGTGAAAAATTCAAATAAAAATTGATATTTTAAAACTTTTTTGTAAATAAATGTGGTATTTGCAAAAATATTGAAATTTGAATATTATAACATAATCCGAAGAAATAATTGCTTTACAATCAATATACTAATAGCTGATATATTGTCACATTTTGTACCTTGTACATATGCTTAGGTGGATTTTCAGTAGATGTCCGTCATTCGTTCTGTTACGTTTACTGGATTTTTTCTTGCATTCTACTCTCAATTCTTTTGTAATGTTTGGATAAAAGTACTCGTACACCTTGATAATTTCTTCTCTTTACACATTTGAAAATCCAATTCTTTATGGCATCAAAGTCTAAAATATGATAAAAAGGTGAATTAGCCATCTTCTTGAACCTGCTTTGACTGAATATTGTCTTGACATTTAATCTACAATATCTACATCACATTTTGTTGTTGTTGTTTTTAAAAACTGACAGTTTCGGATTGGTTGGTCCTTCCCCATTTGAATTTTTTAATTCTTGCAATACATAGAATTCAGGATTACTACATTCTTTTTATTTTACACTGTTAAGTTGTTAGTGCATTGCCTGATTTTGTGCAATCTGGAATTTCTCATCTATCTCTATTAGCCATGCTAACTAAATTCAACTGCTTTTTCTTTAGTTTCTTAGCCAACTTGAGAAATAAAAAGATCATTAACTGTGCCATTTCTTCCCATATTTTGTGATAGCTAAATTATATGTATACCATATTTATTCAATTCTAAGCCACAGCCCAAATTCTCAGCACCTTTTTTTGAAAAAATAAATAATGAGAACAGTTAATATTTACAAACTTAAAAATAATATTAATAAGAATTAAGAAGTTAATAGTCAATTTATTTTACCAGTATTATAAATTTTTAAATACATGAAGCTGCAATTGCTTCGTCAGTGTCATGTTCAATTTCCCCCATCCATTGAATTTTTTCTCCTTTGATTCAAAGTTGTACCCAATTTTCAGTAGCACTGACATAGTGAAAAGAGTGTGGTTTAGATTCAAATTTCAACAGTAGTTTTAAAACCATACTCAGTGTCTTGATGCTGACCTTGTTCTTAATTTTTTGCTATATAAGGAAATGCATTCAAAATATACTTACTTTCTAAATCTACAGGTGTCCAAAGTTTTTTTTCATATTGATCAGATGTTGATGTTTTGAACTGAGTAAATAGGTTCTGAACCTTACTGAGAAATTACTGTCCATCGATTGTATGTTCTGACCTGGCTTATGACAGCTTTTACTGGAATGATTCCATGCTTCTAAATTCATTACTAATTTATCCTGCTTTGTTCAATTTTAAGACGTTGATTTAATATCAAATTTCAATTTTGATGTTTCACAAAATTTGGTCATAGTTTCTGTACAAAAGTAAGTATGAAAGATACCATTTTCTAATTCGCAATTAGCTTCTGTACTTGAGCATTTTATTATATTTTCTAAAACTACCAGTGGCACTTCCAGAAATGCATTCTTTTTGCTGTAAGACATATACAAAGCCATAAATTCATTCTGATTTTGAGAATCATCAATTTCAGTATCCTCATTCCTTCCAAATCTAGATGATACAAGAGCATTAAAATCCTCATAATTCATATTGGATAATTTTCCACCATACAATTCATTATGAAATAAACCTGGCTATTTCATCTGCCATAAGACTCCTCTTATGAAATATTTAGTATTTTATCCTTTGAGGGTAAAAATGTAAGTAATTTGAAAAAGTGTGTGCAGTATTTTTTATGAAAAAAGAAATTTCAGCGGCACAGGTGTTTTTGGAGCTAAAACAGAACACAGGTAAAAGAACAACATTTCAAGGCTCCTCTATTCTTTAATGCACTTGGGGAAAAAAAGCATAATGATCAATTACAATCAAAAATAAGTTATAAGTTTGAAATAGGCGAATGGAAATCGCTGCTTTGTCCATTTGATTCCAGACAGATATTATAAGTAAATCTAACCATGGACTGACTTTGAATAATGCTAATTCCCTAAAACTTTTTGTGTGAATTCTTTCTACAAATTTAATCATGAAAAATAAATGAATCCGTCAAAATTTTCAAATTTTAGAAAAGTATGTACTCAGTGTAAAAATGCTATCATCTGACATTCTAGTGTAAATTTAATTTGAAAGTAATATTTTTTCTTTACTAAAATAAGTTTATTTGCAACCATAGATGTGGGAAATATAAAATCTTTAAATCATCTGTTTCTCTCCAAATAAAATAGTTTGAAAATAGCATTACTTCCTTCTGCATTATTCAGTAATTCAGATATTACCAAAGTATATTTTCTGATGAAACATTTTCATACCAAAGTACATACACAGTGCATCAAATAATCGTCCCAGAGTGCAGGTTCTAAAGACACCATGAGTGTGAATGTGTCATAACATGAATGGTCTGACACACTGCCAACAGGTTGTGTGCATTTAGTTAAGTAGCTGAGAGAAGACGAGCATTCATTGTAGAAGTGAATTTTTTTCATGTTGATTTTTTGAGATGGAGAAAAAAGCTGTGATTAAATTTAACGTAAAATTTAGTAAAAAAGTGCTTCGGAAACATACCAACTCATAAAACAAGTTTGCAGTGACTTGTTTAAGTAGATCAATTTTTTTTTTTTTTTTTTTTTGTGCAGATATGACAAAACATGATTAACGTATAGTTGAAGATCAATTTCATCTAGGACACCTTAAATTATTGAAGTACATAATTTCGTGGGAAACGATCGCTGAAATTGATGGCAATTACTAACATTAAGCACTAACAAAGAAAGAATTTGAACCATCCTGCATGAAGTTTTGGGCAAAATGAAAGTGTATGCTAAATTTGTTCCACACATTTTAACCCCTAAACAAAAAGTAATTAGAAGTGCACATTGCAGATATATCATTTTGACTGCTGAAAGCATTCCAAACTTCTTGAAGTCCATTATAACAGATGATGAACCCTTTTTATCCAATATGATATTGAAACAAAGTCCAGAATGGAAGTCGCAAAATTCACTGCTAGCCAAAACAAATCAAAGAAATTTCCATCCAAAATCAAAACAATGCTCATTACATTTTTCCAATTCCCAAAACTAAAATAGTTAAAAGGGTGTTATATTTTGAGAATATTTCGACCATGCAAGTAGCTTTAAGCATGCTTTTCAGCCTTCAATAGGCATTCAATTCATTAATAAATCGCTGTAACAAGTGCATTGAAACTGGAGGGTCCTATTTTGAATAGAAAAACCAAAACTGGAATTAATTTCTTGTTTCCATTTCTTTTTACAGACTCGGTCTTAAAACTTATTCGATGCAATTTGTATGTGGAAGTAGTATTTTTATTCATTGGTCGTTATAAGTATCTTATCTGTGTTTCAACATTACAAAGTCAATCATAAGTATTACAAAAGCTTTTGTGCAGCTTTAAATATAGTATTAATTCAAACCAAAACTAACTAGATTTAGTTACAGGTGAAGCAATATATATATATATATATATATAAGCTTTATACATTTACTAATGTTGATTACTTGTGTTAATTAGCAAAGTAATAATAAAATATTTATTACATAAAAATATGAAAGTGTTTACAAATAACATTTGGAAGAGTGTTAATAAATTATATTGAATGTTTATTGGGCGACTACAAGTATCTTGTTAATTTCTATGCTGATCTAAAAGTTAATATAATAAACTCTACGATGCTGAGATAAATTTATCCTATCAATAAAATTTTATCAATGTGTTAGGTAACTGTGTATTATTTTTATTTTCAAATTTAGTTATTTCAGCAGTCTTTATTATTAGATTCAATCATATTGAAATGGAATTTTCATTTAATCAAATCCTATAATAGCATATCGTAAAATCAAATTTGTAAATTTGCTTAAAAATTACCCATGTGCATACACACAATTTTATGAGTTAGTACCAAAAATCTATTAAATATTAGTATGTACTAATATTTAATATAATTTGGGGTGTATCCATTAATAAACTTTTACATTAATTGGCTATAAAATAGTACAGCTGTTCAAAAATCCATTTTTATTCCACTAAACATTTTATATATTTGATAAAAATCCTGGGAGTAGCTATACATAGAACTTTTATTTAATACTAGTGTTAAGTGCTTTGTTCAAAGACATGTTTTGACTAACAGGAGAAAAAAAATAGAATATGGATTAATACAAAAGCAAACAGAACATTGTCTGTTGTACAAAAAGTGAAAATTTTCTTTTAGATAATCACTGTTGTTAAAATTATGAAAGGGAGGCACTTTATACACTTTTTTTTTAAAATAGAAAAATTAGTAATGAATGTTTTTTATGTAGAGTCATTTGTAACAAATGTATCTAAATGAATAAATAACATTTAGTTGCAAATATATAAAGATAATAAATTTGTGTCATAATTTAGCAGTTTCTTCTATTTGCTACATTTTTATTTGTTGAAAAATACTTTTTCAAAGGTGTAATAAAATTTTGAGTTTTAATATTTTTATTAAAATTATATATATATATATATATATATAATGTTTAACTGGTTTAAATTTATTTCATTTTTTAAAAATTACTTTTTTTATGCATGTTTTATTTTCAAATTATGCATAGCTTGTTGTTTTATTCTTGATTAAAAGGTTAATATTTTTTTTTACTTTTGAGGGGGTGGGCAATGCAAATTTTACAATGTATGCTATTTCTTACATTTTAAAATATGGCACCTAAATAGTCCAGTTTATTATTCCGTTATTCGTACCACCCAGTGGTGTAACGTACACCCCTGCATTGCAAAGGGGGAGCCTGCAGCTTGACTGATGCCTGGTATGCCTTGGGGCCCAAAATCTAACTTTGCAGGGGGGGCTTAATGTTCTCCCTTACACCCCTGGTACCATTCTTTCATAATGAAATGGTTTTTAAGGTAAAATTTGTATTCCTTCATTAATTTTATACAGATATTTTTTCTATTTTATTCACAAAGTTTGTAACATATACTCAATCTCACAAATATTTTCTCTGTGGCATTTTGGGGGGTTATTTCAAACTTATATATATTTCAACTGCATTATACTCAGTTTTTACTCAAATTTTTCATCAAATTATGGCTTTAAAAATTTGAAAATGATGTGTTTGAGAATTAGATGAAAAGGAAAACAGATTTCTTTTTGGAAAGTGACAGAATATTGGTGATAATAATATGGAAATAAGCTATATCACACAACAATGAAGCTGAACTGTGTATATCCAATAATAATGCAAAAGAATTATTTAATGAAGATTTTTATGTTGATAAAAATAAAGCAACATAGGAACATAAAACAGAATATCTAAACATCTTAAGAATAAAAGTTCTTCCTGGCATTTAGACATTCACAAAAAATATAGGAGGAATTTTGGAATACACAAGACATCATATAGATTATACACATGTCAAATATAGATTATATATATGTTTGCTAATATTATGAAAATTTAAATTTCACTGCAGATGTATATAATTGTTTTTCCAATTTGTCTTTTTTTATTTTTACGAAGTATCGTGCATCTTCAAAAACAGATTAAAGAAACCTATCATGTTGAAAAAAATATGACATATGCCTACTCACGTATATATATATAAAAAAAAATTATGTGCACTTGCTATAAGGTTAAGCTAAATTATTTTGGTAAAAAAATGATAATTTAGATTTATTAAGTTGTACCTTGTAGATTTTTAAATACATTAAAAACTATAATTTTACCCATTACTTTTCCAGATATAGATGGACCGTCTAATAAAAAACAAGTCTGTGGTGGTAGTCAAGCTGCAATAGAAAGAATGCTACAATTTGGGAGAGAATTGCATTCAATGAGTGTACAGCTAAAAAGAGACTATGGTACCAATACAACTAATAAAAAAATGTTGCAGGTTAGAAAGTTTTTTGGATTAAATGATGTATTATATAAATATTAGAAAGTTTAATCTTATGCCTATATATATTTTTTATTATTATAGGATGCTTTTAGTCTATTAGCATATGCAGATCCTTGGTCAAGTCCTGTTGGTTTTCAGTTAGATACTGTACAAAGAGAACCAGTTTGTGCTGCGCTCAATAGTGCAATCTTGGGTATGTAGTAATGTTTGATTAAACATTGCAGAGAGATGTTTAAAGTAAAATTCTTAATCTTTTTAATTACTGCACTGTGTGGATAAGCTCTTGAGGGTGTATAATTGTAACAAGCTTATAAAAACCTTCATGGAAGGGGGGGATTCATGAATTACTATTTCAGGCGAATTCAATTTTACATTTAATGAAAATTTTAATTGGTCACACATAACTAAATTATAAAATTAGAATTTTTTATTATGATTTTTTAGTAAAGTATTACTTTTATTTACATGATTGAATCTTAAAATAGTTGACAACGTATTCTTAAATACTTTGTTGTTTTCTATTTGAATCAGAATTGATTCTTTTATTTTTAGATATAAAAGGAAGGAATGGGAAAAAGTGTACTCTTTATCATCTATTTAGTTCTTACAAAAATTCTCAGTTATATTTTTGAGTTAAATATAAAATTTATTATTTAGCTTTGCTTTTAATTCAGTATTTCAGTGAGTATAACTAGACCATTTCAAATTTGAACAATCTTCTGATACTGTAATAAATAAGTTGCTTTTTCTGAGTAGAATCAAAAACTGAATATATATATATAAAACTTTTGTTTACTTACCTGTTGCCACATGCTAGTATACAAATGACATTCTTTATGAAAAGTGTGATTTCAATATTAAGCATGTTTAAATATTTAAACTAATCTCTTTATTGTATTAAATGTACAGCTTCAAGCAGAAAATGAAATGGATGGGGAAGAAGCTTTTACAAAACATTACTAATTAAGGAGATTTCTCAAATTTGTTTCCATATAACCTCATAATGGCATAAAAAATACTTAAATGTATTAATACCAAGTGAGCTAACATTAATTCTCTAGAGCAGGGGTGTCAAACTCGCAGGTCGTATGTGGCCCAGTTAATATATTGGCACACAATAATACAGGATGACACAGAATAGTGAGAATTTTTTAAATGCGTTGATGGCAGCTATGCGGGACAGTGACCTTGAGCAAGTAAACACTTTGTCATTTTAATAATCATTGGTCAGTAGAATGGGCGACAGCATGTTTTAGCCATAAAGAATATTTTATAAAAATAGTAATAGTTTGGAAACTGTGCAGAGAGACTTTTGACGTTTTTGCAACTTAGGGTGTCATGGTGGCATCTCATCAAAACACGTGATTAAAAGCCGGATTAATAACTTTGAAGAGACTCACACTGCTGACAAGGAAAAACCTACAGGATAACCAAGAAATGCTGCAGCAATTACACACAGTGAGGAATTTTAAGAATGCATTTGTACAAGAGGACAACATCTTAAAGGCGTAATTTTAAAAAATGACAAATTCCATTAATGTTTCTTAAATGGCAAATGTTAAAGATTTTCAGTTACTATGAAAAAAAAATGTTTTTCTTCTTTCATTCTTCGTTTTACTAGATTGTAAAAAGTTCCCGTTTCTTCATGTCACCCTGTATATATAATGAAATATTTAAAAAAATTAAGTCAATTCTTACTTTGAATAGATGAATAGAAAGTATTTTATTAACAATTAAAAATTTGAATAAGATATATTTACATAGGGAGAGAGTGAACAAATAGTAAGAAATTGAAAAAAGAGCATGATTTGTCTGCTTTGTTGTAACAATGCAAACCCAATTTGGCTGAAAAACAGGTTTTCTATGCCAACTTTTGTCTTTGTTTTAACAGTTACATTGTTACAACAATAGAGACAAATCTTAAGTTGGCATCAAAAACCAATAATTAATTAAATTAACACAGTTTTTTCAAATATTAATTAACATCAAGTGTCATCCTGTACAAGTTTTAAAAAATTTATTTGAACAAGATAAATAAATATATCGAGAAAGTGAGCTAATAGTAGGAATTGAAAAATATCGAAGTTTTTCCCAAATAAGGAAAGATAGTAACAGAGAAGAGAGAGAGATACCAAGTGTCAGAACGTAAAAAAAATTTTTTTAAATGTATCATTTGAAATAAACCTGCACTTCTATGAATTTTGATTTTCTTTGTGGCCCAGCTTAAGTTAAACCTTGTTTATTTAGCCTAAGTCAGCCTTTGAGTTTGACACTCTTGCTGTAGAGTTTAAGATGCATAATTTAAGAAAGCTAATATGAATAAATGATACTTTTAAATGCTTTCATTTAATAACCTTTTAAAAGGTTAATTTAATGTTGATTTTTTTTTTAATGAGGTTATTTTAAGGAGTATTATTTGTTTCATCTAAATATTGTTTGTGTTTCTTTCAGAGTCACAAAACTTACCTCGCCAGCCTCCTTTAGAAGTGGCAATGGCACACACTCAAGAACTTGTGAAACTAATGTCTAAGGCAGGACTGGGTTCATGTGCATTTACTAATCTTGAAAACCTGCTCCAGTGACTGATGCTTGAAATCAAATATAACATGCAGTTGGAATTCAAAGGATCCATCAAGAGCAAACTTGTTTGGTCATAGCCTCTAAAGCTATTTTAAACAGAAGGACTGTTTTCCCTGATTGCACCTGTACTTCATTTGAATCTAATATTTCTACTCTCATCTTGGCAACAAGTTTGTAGAGCAATGTTAATAGCATCATTGCTAATAATAGCTGTGGTGAATGAATTCAAATAACATGGTTGATCCAGTTTTGAAGCATTCCAAACTGGAAATAACATGTATTAATATTGAATTTTGTTGACTATGCAGAAAGCTTAAACGTATGCTGAAAATGGCATGTACATATCTAGGCTATATTTTGAGATGGATTATCACATCTATATTGTTTAATAGAGTGATATGTTTTTTCTTTGCATTGTGCAAGTTAAGGATTCTATCTAGGCTATTGTATCCTGGTTTCATTCTAGGAATGTTTCAAGTTATTGCATGTTTTTTAGTTTATGGTACTATATGATTAACATACATTTGAGTCATTTTACCTTTATTTTTAAGCAAATGATTATCAGTGTTATGATTTATGATGTGAAATTTTTTTATATTACTTTTTACATTTGTCAGAGAAAAATGCTAATAGAAAGTTTATTTATAAATTATAATGTAAAAAAAGAAATCAATAAACCTGAAGGGATTTGAGATGTAAGTTTAAGAAACTTTTTAAGTAAATAAAAATAATTTTAATGCAGTTTGATTTTAATTTTGTTTTTTAACCTCTTAAGTGCAGCAGACATTTATACTCATCCTTCCAAAGGGCAACTTTTTCCATTGTGTAAATTAGTCCCATGGCTTTGGAATATAATAAAATGACATTGACAGTGCTTCTAAAGAATTAACTTATTTCAGAGAAGAGGTGGGGAAGGAATTTGAAAGGGTATATATATATTCTCAAACTCAGTGGCACAACAGCCAAGACCTACTGTGCCTATCCCAATATACATGACCATTGGGTTCTGAGGTACATGAGCAGATGTCCCGATCAGGTATATATATTCTAAGAATGAGGAAATTCACAGCTAAGCAGTTAGTTATTCAGTATCATTAATGCCTTTTAAGAAAAGTGTGATGTGAAAATGTGTTCTTTGTGCAGGAACAATATTTACTGTCAATGTACTGAATGTGATGCTGGTTAATGCGTTCAACCATGTTTCAGAATATATCACACAACAGATAAGTTATAGTTTTTATTATTATATTGTAACTCTAGACATTTTGTATTTTCATTTTATTGTATTTCTTTCTTCTTTTCCCCAATAAGCTGCTTAACAACACGCACCTATAGAAAACATGGTAGCACTGGGGAGTGAATTTTGTAGCTTTTCCTCTGCAGTTAAGTGTGGCTGTGGTAGCCAAGTGGTCAAGGTATCGGACTCGTAGATGGTGTGTCATGAGTTCGAGCAAAATGCCACTGAAGATCTGCCAGGTAAGGGAGCGATGCACGTTAAATCTGTTGAGAGCTCAGGCATCCTCCCGTTGGTGTGGTGTGGTAAGTTAGGAGAGGGGGTGCCAGCTTGGGTGTCATCCTCGTCACGTGACCATGATTCAAAATTATGAGGTCCGTCGCCAAAAGCCCTCGTGTAGCTGAACAGTGCAACGTTAATATTCACTCACACTCTGCAGTTAAGAGGTTAATACATCATTCAGAAACCTCCATGCTACATAGCTTCCTAAGTTATGCTCATCAAAGCAACTGTAATAACTCAAGTTGTGAAGGTCCCTCGGGACCTCACTTTGAGAACAAGAATAAATTTGAGTCACAAAAGAACCAGTAGCCATTTTTATAAATAACTTTCTTTATTTGGTTATCTTTCCCAAATAGAATCAAAGACTTATTAACAATAATTTTAATAATACTATGAGGTTTTAAAGATAATATCCTTTAAATTAACTCAATTAATTAATGATCTAATTAATTTATTAAATAACGATCACGCAGAAATTACCACGATAAGAGATCCCGAATTATATTTAATAATGTTCTTATTGAACATTTAACTTTAATCTGACTCTTAAAACTTGAGTGAGACTTTAAATTCAAAATGATATTTACCACTCGGAATCTCAATTCTTCATGAGGTTAATTTATCTTCAACAACAAGATTTCAATTCAAAATCACTATAACTCTATGTTTCAATATCTATCTCCTACTGCTCTAACTTTACTATTTCGTTTGACTTAAATACTGAATCTAATCTGCATAATAAGGAATCCTGTCCGCTTTTTGGAGTTGATTGGAAATAGGTAGGGAATTAAATTTCCCTAAAAAGGTCGGTTCAGAAGGTTAGTGATAAAGTTCCGTATAGATTCGTCACAAAGTGGCTGGTGTCTTAATATTTTAAATATTACTAAATTAGTATCAGATTTTTCTCTCATTACCTGAATGTGATTAGAAATTTTGAAGTTTATTATGAATAGCTCATCATGTTATTCATAAATGGTATTTACCAAAAACAAACTAACCTTCTAAATGAATTTTATCTATGGATGAGATTCTTTCTTTGAATCCTGTGGCTCAATATTTCAGAGAAAGAAGTGTTCCTGATGTTTTTAAAACTCTTTTAAAAAATTTTCTTAATTTTATAAGTTGTAAAAAAATATAAATTAATACTTGTAACAAATGTAGTTTAAGTTATCTTTGGGAGTGACAGACAAGCATTTCCTTAGTAACATTCCTCTCAAGTCCTTTATTTCTTCTAAATTCTATTTGACCAAAAAGTATTTACTTATGTCAAATTTTATTAGATTTATCTATATACAAATGCAATTTGCAGTGCAATCATACGCTGAATAGCTGGTGAAGATTTGATAGATTTTATGGATTATGCTGTACTCGTAAAATATCCAAAGGAACAATTGCAAGAGGAAGTAAAACGACAGCCGAGAGTGGAAAATTAAATAATTGCAAACTGTCCTCTGCTCTTAAGTGTTCACTCAAAAATTTCTTGAAAGATCAATTTATAGTAACAAAAATAAAATTCTGAAAAGTTCATGGTAAGCTCCAAGATTTTTTTTCTTCTCTCCAACACTGTTTCACTTTTGTTAGTTCAGAAATTATAATTGTTTCTCATCCCTCATTGAAAACCATCTTGAATTAGGCCTTATCTCAATTTATCGTTGTGTGTCCAAACATCTCAATAAACCTTTTCATGTAAAAGGTAAAAAAATTCTAGGGAGGTGTGCCAAATCCACATTTATCTAGGCTTTGTCTGAAAAAAGCCTAGATAGAAATGAATTTTAAAAATATGGGATATGGTTTGTGAACATTTATTTTCATGTATGGCTTGCAGTAATTCAAGAGAGCAAATGTAATTTCCTATTTAAAGAACATAGTACAAATGAGTTGCTCATGTCATTTAATAAATTTAACATCAGGAAAAGTTACTGCTTCTTTATCTTTAAAAGTTGATGAGATACTCATAGATTTATACTGCTATCAATAAAGCTTTCAGAGAATTTCTACAGTAAAGAAGTCACAAATTTAATGATGGTCATCGCTTGGTTGCATTCTTGGCATCAACTTCTAACTTGATCGTTCTGTGTTTATAATTTTTTTATAAATATAATCAATAAGTTTAGTAATTATTTTGCTGTATTTTTTATAAAAACATCTTTTGGTCATTTTTCAGTTTTTTTTTTTTGTTGTTGTTGTTAAAGCATCTATAAAGTCATTACTTTCTTGAATGTATGCCTTTTTCATCAAAATATTTGTATTATATGCTTTGTTTTACAAAATTTAAAATATTTGTTTATCAAATGACAGACCATTGACCATCAGGTCATTAGGTAACGAGCTCTCCAATATTTCTTCTCAATACAGTACAAACTCTTAAGTGCAGAGCGCACGTCTAGATGAGAAATGTCCGTTACTTGTTCAGAAGCACACAAAAGGGAGAGTCGGTTCTGATTAAAACAATACAAATGAGCACAAAGGCAGTCATGTCAAGTCAATAATCTAAACACAGCAGCAGCACGAGGAGAGTCCAAGACATAGTTAGGTTTTATTAGCACCCTCCATGATTTATTTTTGGTAGCACTGGTAGTGGCATCTCAAAAGCATTTTTTAAAAATCCTATTGATTTCAAGTTTTGCTGAGTGAAGAGGCACAAATATTCTCCAAAATTAAAATATTGTTTATTTTTTAAAAAAATTTTCTTGAAATGTCAATTTCTCCTTTTTTACTTATTTTCAAAATTTGCTTAGTATGCTTTTGGTTTCTTGCATCCATACCTTTTTGCAAATTATAGGATAGTTTCACATCCATCAAACAGAAAATCTGCCAGGTTATATCTGACTCAAGTGAAGGGAATATTAAATGGTTCAGCCATACTTTTCACGGCAAGCATATCTAGTAAGGTATAGGTTGTCCATTTTGGCTATCTCTTATGAAAGGAAACCTGTTCAAAGCTACTTGATTCTTATAAGATGGAAGTGGATGAACTATAAATAGACCTTTCAATATTTGGTGGAACTGGAACAAAACAGTTGAAAGAGAAAAGATATTAACCACTGTAAACCCTCCTGAGTCGATCCAAAAAAAAATTGTTTAAAGACACTTTTACGTGTAAGGAAGAGTTTATATCAGAGGCTCCCAAACTTTTTGATTCATAAGCCCCTTGCCCTATTTTTAGGTATTGTGTAGACCCCTGCTTACAAATTTATCAATTAAAATGTCCTTTTGACAGCTAGTATAGAGCTACTTGCTTTAAAAGATTTAAATTTCCATAGTGAAGTATAGTTTTTACAACTTAAACACATATCAATATTAAGTTAAAATTTAATTAATACATAAAATGACTGATCAACAAACAATGTTTAACATTTGGCATCAATCTTTTTTCCCCCCTTTATTTTAATTTTTCTTTCCAGATTTAACAATAAATTCTCCTCGGTTAGTAGAGATCAGACTTTTTGTGTGTGTGGAGATTAGCAACAATGCCGAAACTCCTTCTCATTAGGAAAATCAATTGAAAACTTACCCCCAATATTCCATAAATCAGGTTAAATAACAGGTATGTCTTTTTTAAGCCATAATTGGTGGTATTCGTTTCTAAATTTTACTTTAAGATATCTGTTACTGTCTATTCTGATCAGTTCTTGTAACATGGCATCACGTTGTTGTTTTTTCAATGTGTCCATGTGAGTTAATTGCCTACTGCGGTAATTACCATAGTCAAAGCATTCTCAAGTCTAGTTTCAAAATCTGAATCAAGGGCATTTAAATTTAGAACGTAGGTTAAAACATCGGTTTCCTGGCAGATCGTCTGTGGCCAGTTGAGAAACTGGGAAAATTCACGACGTCCAATATTATACTCTTTTAGCTTAATTCTGGGAAGAAACGTTGAAACGTCCTTGTTTTAATGAAACTTAAGCTGTTACCTTGTAACTGCAAATTAACATCATTAAACTTAGTAAAAATAAATCTCTTAAATGGGTAAAATCCGGTTTACATTTGATTAAATTTTCTTATAAAATTAAAATCACGATCTTGTTTAATGAGAGCCACTATCATAGACCCCCATTTACACCTCATGGACCCACAAATTATTTCTTCACTGATATGGAACCCTTACAGGTCGTCATAGACCGCTTTGGGAATCACTGGTTTATATTATACTTGGAAGGGAACTTTGGTACCGTATACTTTAGACCGCTTTTTTCAACACAACGGTCCGAATTCTTTAAATCACATTTTCCATCATCGGTGTTATTCCTTCTTTTTATTTCTTTCTGCAGTAGAGATTCCAGACTCATACTTTTTTCTCACTCGGCAATTGTATCCGCGGTAGCCTAGTGGTAATGGTCAAAAATACGTGTCGCGGGTTTGGGTCCTGGTGCCGCTGTGTAGAGGGGACCGATGCACATTAAAACTATCGAAGCTCAATGTCCTCCCGTTGGCATGAGGTTGTAGCTCGGAGAGGAGCCGACTCCGATGTCGTCCTTTACACTTGACCGAAGTTCAAAAATACGAGGCCGTTAGCCCTCGTGTTGCTTTGTAGTGCTGCGACGTTAATATAACTCGCCCACTCTCAGTAATTAGATGAATGTTTATCTTACTTTTTGTTATGGGTTCCACCAGCAATTCATCCATGCCTGTAATTGTCGCAGGAAAATGATGAAATTAGGGCTTTCATCAAATCCCTAAGGAAGATTATATCAATTCACGGAAGATATTAAAATAACGTCTCTTTGAAGTCATTTCCCTGATATAAGTTAATTTGAACAAATCCCTGTACTGCTTTAGTGAATTGAACAAGTTAGTATTTGTAGAGCCCTGTTTTCGCTTGTTACCATTCCCTTTTACCTCCCTCCTCGTCCGTGCCAGGCAACAAAACTAAACAAATTAGGGAATTCGACCACGCCCCCGTTATAGATAAAAAAAACTATTTTAAAAAGGAAAATAATAACTAAAAAAAGGTGTTACAAATAGAGCAGGATATTTCTGAAATACTACATTAATGTTTAATTTTTTTAAAAATAAAAATTTAAAATTCTACTACAAATATCCTTTAAAAAAAAAGACCAGGTTTTTTATATAATTATTTTGTTAATTAGTTTCGAATAAATTTGTAATGCAATGTTTATTGTTGTATTAATTATTCTACTTTTAATAATGCACCATATTTGCTAAATAAACACTTTTAAACTCTTGACAATATCATTGCACTGAAACAGGTTAGGGATTTGATCAAATCACTTACTTTCTCAGGGAAATCACCTTATAGAGTTCTTATTTTAACATCTTGCGTGAATTGATAATCTCCCTTAGGAATTTGATATGAGAAATCCCTAATTTAATCATTTCCCTGCGACATGTATGCATACATACAGTCTGAAGCATGGTGTAATACTATGTCTTACCTTATGGAGATAATGACAATATTGGCTTCTTTTTTTTTTTAATATTTATAAAAGTAAAATACAAATTTACTCTTATAAATATATCAGCACTGAACAGTGTATTTGCTAATTAATTTATCAATACTAAGTTAAGAACAAAAGTTTTAATAATTACTAGTGACCCCATGGGCTTGTCATATACAAAATTTAATTCTTTTCTTGATAATTTGTATGGTTTATAATTAAGGTTGCTTTAGTGTCAAAATACATTATACTAGGCAACAAAAAATAACTTTTTGTCTGTTTCCTAGTTTTAAATAGCCTATTCTTATTAATTTTGAGCTAAAAAAAACGAATGTATAAATGAAATTTATTTATTAGCTCTTGTCAGTAGCGCACACAGGAATTTTTCCAAGGGTGGGTCCGGGGTCGAAAGTTCACCATTCTTGTATCATGCTCCTTTTGATTTTGTCGATTTTCGGGAACAAAACACAGTAAAAAACTAATTCTTGAATAAATAATTAGTATTAATTAATAAAATTAATCATTAATAACAAGTAATTAATTAAATTTTACGTACTATAGAATTATAATCAATCGGGAAAAAATCATGGGCTTTGGGGGTCCGGACCCCCCCCCTTGTGTGCGCCACTGTCTCTTGTTTTTATGATATACAACAGCCCATTTATCAATTTATGGGTAAATTTGAAGAACTAAACATTACTATCTAATAAATATGATACAATAAGTCGTGCTTCAAGAAACAGTGCTCATGTAAGAAATTAGCAGTATTTTTTAGTTTATTTGCTGTCAACATTTTCTTTTGGATTGCCTCTTGTATGTCGAAGCCCGAGTATCCCTTATAACTGTTCAACAGTAGTCTGCCAGCAGTGACTCATCCCAACGACCCTGATATTTACGTCCCATTGATGCGATATCTTGATGAAACCTTTCACCGTGTCCATTGCTTACAGCTCCACAGTTCTTAGGGAAATAATCAAGATCAGTAGCGCACACAGGAATTTTTCAAGAGGGGGGTCGAAAGTTCACCATTCTTGCATTATGCTCCTTTTGATTTTGTCGATTTTCGGGAACAAAGCACAGTAAAAAGCTCATTATTGAATAAATAATTAGCATTAACTAATAAAATTACATCATTAATAACAAATACACTCATGTCCATAAATCAAAGATAATTCAGAATCACACAGAAATTGAACTCTAAAATAAAAATTTCACTTGTAGAATTATCACACACATCGTGAAGAATATGCAAATTACAGGAAACCACCAGATGGCGCGGATAGTACGTCACAATGACGAGAGTGTAAGATAGGGGTATATAAGGAATGGTGGCAAAGCGCTTTAAAAGCCTTTCAGTGCAATAACCGCATAGTTATGGCACAAAGGAAGCATTTGGATGATTTTTTACAAGGTAGAATTATTAGACGACTGGAATGTGGACGTACCCAGCTGGAAGTATCCGAGGAACTTGGAATCGCCCAGAGTGTCCTCTCCAGGCTTTGGCAACGGTTCCAAGATAATGGTAATGTGAGTAGATGTTACAGCACAGGTCGCCCCCGAGTTATAACGCCGAATGAGGACCGGTATTTGGCAGTTACTGCCAAAAGAAACAGACGGAGCACAGCATCAGATCTGTCTCTTCAGCTACCGCTACGACAGTTTCAAGGCAGACTGTGTACAGACGCTTAGGGCACATTGGTCTATATGCTCGTAGGCCTGTCAGATGTGTTCCACTTACCGCAACTCACTGTCGCCTGCGATTAACCTGGAGTAGAGAGCATGCATTGTGGACACCTCAACAGTGGTCTTGTGTGATGTTTTCCGACGAGTCCAGGTTTAGTTTGCAGTCTGATTCTCGCCGGACTTTAATGTGGAGAGCGTCAGGTACCCGTTACCACCAAGAGAACACCATTGAACGACACCGTTACGGTGGTGCAGGATAGCTCGTTTTGAGAGGAATTATTCTTGGTTCCGGAACTGACCTGCATGTTCAGAGTGTAACGATGACAGGCCACATCTATCGGGATGTCATTCTGGAACAACATTTTCGTTTGTTTGGGGGCGCCATGGGTGCTGAATTTCTGTTTATGGATGACAACGCCCGTGCAAACATTGTAGACGAATGCCTTCAATCGGAGGATATCACCCGTATGGATTGGCCAGCATACTCACTATGAAATATTCTCTAATCCAGAGAATTAATGAGAGACGCAACGTTAATTTACTCTCATGGACAAAAAAAATTAGCGCACCAAGAAGGGGTCGTTAAAATGGAACGAAATTTTACACACGTAATGACTACGTAAAGGATTAGAAAATCAAAGAAAAAGGATCATTTATTTCAGAGGAAAAAAGCAAAAGAACTGACGATTTAATACCTGTTGAACTCCCTCTAGCGCGATGCGATACGATCGGGCATTGAATCATACCAGTTCTGTATGATGTCTTGAGACATTTCGTACCATTTTTGCTGTAACCTTGCCTATAGTTCGTTCAAACTCGTGGGATGCCCAACTCGCCGTCCCAAATGATCCCAGATATGCTTGATTGGAGACAAATCTTGGGATCGGGCAGGCCAAGGAAGGGTAGTAACAGTGCCGAGACAGTCTTGTGACACCCTTACCGTGTGAGGCCGAGCATTGTCTTATTGAAAAATGGCTCTTAGGGGGGGAGCTGTTGCATGAGTGGCAACACATGTGGTTGCAGGACGTCATGGACATACCGCTGGCTGTCATGGTGCCACGGATCAATACTAGGGATGACCATATATTGTAGGCAATGGCATCCCATACCATCACACCAGCTGTGGGAGTGGTATGTCATTGTAAAGCAAAGGCAGGATTGAGGCGTTCACCACGGGGTCTCCTCACACAAACACGATTGTCATCACTGCTGAGATTGAATCTGGATTCGCCGTTAAAGACGACCTGGTTCCATTCCGCTGCAGTCCAGTTTCCTCGTACTCGGCACCACTCCAAATGGAGGTGTCGATGGGTGGGCGCCAAGGGCAGCACACATAATGGGCGCCGTGATCCCAAATGTCCTTCAGCCAAGATCCTTCGTATGGTTCGAGAAGACACAGGGACTCCTAATGAGGGTGCTACTTGTTCCTGGATGGCGGCCGATGAAGCAGTTGGCTGCCGCGTGCATTTCTTATAATGTGGCTGTCTCGACGACTGGTCTGTAAATGTCGTCCGGACGACTGGTCTTCGTGTAAATGACATCTCTTCGATCCATTGGTCCCAATACCTCATCACACAATCAGAGCGTCCTAATTGACGAGCTGCTCGCCTAGCTGACCACCTAGCTTCCATCATACCGATGATTCTCTCCCTCACAAACTGCGACAGCTGCTCATATTGTTTTCGGAAACGACGTAATGGCATGTCTACCACAGCTCTTCCTTTGAAAACGATTCAGAACACTCAAACAAGCTTTGGTTACATGTTTTATACTCCACGGAGAATGACATCAAACGCCCTCTACCGGCTATACGTAATGCAAAATGGCGCTGCATTTTCAATCATTTGCATATCTCCCCAACATGTTCCTGCATGCCAAATTTCAATACGATCCCACAATTATTTCTTGGTGCGCTAATTTTTTTTTTTTTTTTTTTTTTTTTTTTTTTTTTTTTTTTGTCCATGATGAGTGTAATAGGATTAATGCAATATCTGAATTTTGGGAGAAATTACGAAGCAGCTGCAGTTACTATCGATATTTCGCTATTGTCTAGTAAAAATTATTTGGTTAGACAAACCCAAATGAGATAGATAGGGACAATGCTTTTCTGCGAAGAGGAATCAATATCCAACTCTTCGCATTCAGAAGAGTGTATGGAGATTTTGAAAGAAAAAACTCTGACGTGTTGGACGAAAAATTAGAGAAAGCGATTTACTCTAAAACAAAAGTTTTATATTGTTCAACCAAAAAAAGTACTAGAGTTTCACCAAAATCATGAAACAAGAGATGCATTTGTTCGATTCGACTGAAAATCCATCACTAAACATTATAAAACTATGTGAGACTTTAAAATCAATTCTTCCAACGTCAGTTGAAGCCGAGAGAGCATTTTCTGCTGCCTGATTGTTCGTCACAAAACTTAGAACTAGGCTGAGTGATAAAAGTATAAATTGCTTACACTTTCTGAAATCCTATTTTAAAAATAAATAATTAATGTATTATATATATGTGATGAGAGAGAGAGAGAATTCCCCAGCCCCTCAAGTGTCAGTTGGGGTAAACTTCCTACCAGGACAACTCAACCCACCTCCCGCATAGGAACTTTGACTTCTACTTTCGCCGGACTTAAAGGAGACACGTGTACTAAGGACTCACTCACTGCTGATCAACGCTCTTGTTTTTGTCATGGCTTGGAGTGCAGACTTCTTTACGGAATATTGAAATAAAATATAATAGGACAAACGGCTGCCCGTTGCATTTCTCCTGTCAATCTAAGAATTTCTCCAATACATGAGATATATATATAACCCAAAATATATATAATCCTGTTGTTGTTGTTGTTTTCTGATGCCACCTGTCTGACGTAGTCAGATCGAGGCCCACGAAAATACATAATCCTAAGATATTTAGATATACATATGTATATATACAGATGGGTGACAAAATAATACGAACACCCGTGAAAAAGGCATGGCCCATTTCAAAGACGCACAACGCACATGTCAGTTAGCGTTGCAGTCCGCCGCCTAGCGGACTCGAAAGGTAAAGTATCAGTCGCTCAACAGCTGCGATAGGTGTTGCACGCGTCAATTGTAATTTCTGAAAAACGCAATAATGACGGACCTGTCAGAGTTCGAAAAAGGTATGATTATTGGAATGAGGTGCGCTGGTTGCTCGGTGACGGAAACAGCCATTTATTTGAGGCGGGCAAGGAGTACTGTATCTGCCGTTATGGCAGCATACAAGAAATGCGGGAATGTGACGTCTGGCAAGCACAACAGTGGATGAAAAAGAAAGCTTACAGACAGGGATAAAAGAGTCTTAACCCGCATAGTGGCTCGAAAGCGCAAGCAATCGCTATCCCAGATAATGTCTGAGGTGAATAGTCATCTTCGTAACCCTATTTCAGCAAGAACCGTCCAAAGGGAACTTCATGCTTCGAACTTGTTTGGAAGAGTTGGAATTCGTAAACCATTGATAACAGCACGTCAAGCTTTACAGCGATGCCAGTGGTGTAGAACACACAGACAGTGAACCCCACAACAGTGGCAACAAGTCATCTGGTCGGATGAATCGACGTTTACCCTATTCCAAACCACCGGACGCGTTTATGTGTGGAGAACGCCCAAAGAAGCATTTGCTCCTGAATGCATCGTGCCGACTGTTAAGCATGGAGGTGGGTCCCTTATGGTATGGGGGGTGATATCTTGGCGTGGTCTTGGGACACTTGTTACTCTGCATGGCAGAGTTAAAGCTACCCTTTATGTCAATATCCTGGGGGATCAGGTGCATCCATTTGTCCAGACTTCATTTCCCAGAGAATGCCCACTTTATCAAGACGACAACGCTCCTATCCACACTGCTAAAATCGTGCAAGAATGGTTTGCAGAGCATGAGGGAGAAGTAGGCCATCTTGATTGGTCCCCTCAGTCACCTAATTTAAATATTATTGAACATTTGTGGGGGTATTTGGAGTCAAAACTACGTGCTCGATTCCCTCCACCATCTATGATTTCGGCATTAGAGACCGCTCTCCACGAAGAATGGCTTCATATTCCATTACAAGTATTTCATGACCTCTATGCGTCCATCCCACGTTGCATACAGTCTGTAATTCAGTCAAAGGGGAGTCCAACTCCCTATTAATAAAGCTTTTCTCCTCTTTCACTGGTGTTCGTATTATTTTGTCACCCATCTGTATATATATAGCTCATTATATAAGTAAGTATTAATTTTGGGAATTTATATGTATCCTTTATCTAATATATATTATAAATGTGAAAGTTTGTGGGTCTTTCACGCAAAAACAACTGAAAGGATTTTGATGAAACTTTACAGTAATATAGCTTATACATCAGAATAACACATAGGCTATAATTTGTAAAAAGTGTCCAAAATATAACGATATTTGTCAAGTACGTAGGAAAAAATTCTGGCGTGCGCTGCAAAAAAGCCCACCACTGCATATATCTATCTTTTGTTTGTGAAAAACTCTTTTTGTTTTGGCTACGCAAGGGGCTCGCTTCTAATTAATTCCTGTAATCAGAATAATGCCCTTTTTTTTTTATTTCAGAATAAAACTAGGTTTCGAAGGGAGAGGTTGTTATAAATCTCTCTTTATTTTAATGTTTTTTATGATTTTATTATGCACATTTGGTAGTAAGAAATACATCTTTTTTCAAAATAAATGCTTTTATCGGTTCTGGTACTTAAAGTAAATTAACTTTTTCTCTTTGGACAAATTTTCAAAATTTGTTTGTGGTTAGTAGTTAATTATAACGCTATAATTTTAACTGAATAGGCAGATATTGCGTTTTTAAGTATAAAAATAATTATAACTACTGTACTGTATTTTTTGGAGTGTGTGAGTGAGTGAATATTAACATCGCACTGTTCATATACACGAGGGCTTTTGGCAACGTATCACATAATTTTGAACCATGGTCAAGTGACGTAAACGACACCTGAGCTGGCTCCCCCTTCTCCTAACTACCACACCACACCAACTTAGAAGGAATATTCTACCAATACTTAACAGGAATATTCTTTGAAATCCACTCTTCCAAGATATATGGCAGCACGGGTTCTATGATGAGTATTTTAGCGGGGAAGCCGAATAGTTTTGTAGCAGATATTGCGTTTTCAGCTGACGGCGCTTTCAGTGGATTGCAAAGATTATTATTTTTGTCCCGAAAAAATAGTTTGTCAAAATTTAAGTGTCATGTTTTTGTATGTTAGTGAAGACCTTGGAAAATGATTTGACTACTTATTTTAAGTGAACGGTGTATATAATTAATTTTACTGTGGAATATCTTTAATTAATTTATTAGCTGTAACGGATTAAATTTTCCAAAGTGGAGTATTTTGTTTATGTATATCCCTTAATTCTCAATGTAGTGATCTAAAAAAAATATTGTATGAAAAAAACTGCAGTAAATCATAATGCGGTTGGATAAAGTATTAACGTGCATCGCCCCCCTACACGGCGGGTCTTACAAAGCTCTAATAAAGCTCGAGCTACGAAAGTAGCTAGGCATTTACCAACTTGATTCTATCGTTAACATTTCGCTATGTTTTTCATTGAATCACCATTATAATTTAAGAAACGACGTTGCTTGCTAATATTACAATTTTAAAATAAAATAAATACAACAGAAAGTAATATTAATGTATTACAGTTTCAGATATAAATTATTTACACTACTTTAAGCGTTCATTACGCAAAACTTTTAACAATGCGTTACTTTTGCTGAGCAGAGATCAGCTTAGGGAGGTATTTTGAAAAATCGACCCTCAAGAGTGTTACGAGGAATTATAAATAAAAAAAAATCCTTTTTATCAGCTATTAGATCTACATACTTAAAATTTAACAAAGGTGTTTTTTGTTTAGCTGAGATATACAAAAAGCTTTTTTTGTTTAATTTGCAATTCACATAAAATTAACTCATTAAAAACCTTTTTCCTTCAATCTGTGTTTAATTTTTCAGTTCACCCGTGCGAAGAACGGGTATACCAACTAGTTGTATATAATTATTATTGATTTTATTTAAAAATAACTTGTTTTTTTTTTAATTTTTTCGGGAACGACAATTACATTCCCGGGGATGGAAGAACCCGGGAAATCAGAAACCCTAGTATATGCATGGCCGGATCTATGTATGGGCTGCAGCCTAGGGCCCCGTTCCTCGTCGAAAATAATAAACAGAAAAAGATGCTTACATCCAAAATAGTAATAAAATAACAAACCAGTATAAAATACAAATCAAAAATAAAATACCCGAAATACTATAAGAAATTTATTTTTATTTTCGATTGCAAGATCAATTTACTTTTGTCCTTCCGCTTTACCACCGAATACGCGGAAATCAATAAATAATACACATAGGCTCTATCATAGAGCGGTGCTGACGAACATCGAGCATTTATAAAAACGTAGTGACACTATTTCTGCAGCCATTTATTTTTGTGCAATAATAATTCTAAATTACAATAATATATTGATTTATTGCTGTGACCTGCACATAATACCTGAAATTAAAAGGTACCTGTTTATTCAAGTGAAAATTAAGTACCAATACACATTTCTAAATTCTTTAAGTAAAAAGATATTGAAGTGTGTGTGTGTGTGTTATGATTAAGTATTTTCTGTATTTTCAATTTTTCAAAGATTGAAACTATCAGGATTTCCCATAAATATGTATTTTATCTTAAAATTTTGGGTGAGTAACTTAATTACTTCTATAGGATGGAAAAAATAGCAATCATTTTATGGACATTTTCCGCGAATATTATGGATAAAAGTAAAGTGGTCTTGATTTTCGTAATAAATTGAGTTTTTTAAGTATAGGCAGCAACAGCAAACAATGGATGATAACGGAAAAACAATATTTATTTAAAGTGGGACATATAATTCTTAAGTTTATTTTCATAAAACCCCTTTAAATAGATGGACCAATAAATAATAATAATTAGTGTTTTAGGTTTTAGCGAGTATAGACTAAGAGATTTTTTTTTAAATAAACTAGGTATATACACTAAGGAACATTGAAAATAGCGACCCAAGAAGAAAGCATCGGATTGAAATGAAATTTAATACACATAATGACACAGATGAGAGATTCACTTGATCTCAAAAACAAGACAATTAAATGAATACAGGGTGTGCAACGACACAAATACTAGGCAACTTCAATAGCGCATTGGACCACCTCTAGCTGCAATACATGCCGCCACACGGTCCGGCATTGAGTTGATTAGACACCTTATGTTGTCCTGAGGCAGATGGGCCCATAAATCTTGAACAGCCAACTCTAAATCATGTACAGAGTGACACGATGGCATCTGCCGTTTTGGCTGATCCCACACGTGCTCTACAGGGGACAAATTGGGGGAGCGGGAGGGCCATGGAAGAGTCTGAAAATGAAGTAGGAAGTCTTGAGCAACTCTTGCTGTATGCGGACGAGCATTATCTTGCTGGAAAATTGCCCCTGTGAGACCATTTAGGAAAGGTCCTACACGGGGTCGAAGAATATCATCAACGTAACGTTGGACCGTTAAGGTTCCACGCATCACAATTAAAGTGGACCGGCTATCAAAGGCTATGGCCCCCCAGATCATTACACCAGCTGTGCGGGCAGTGTGACGTAGAACAGTGTGAGGGGAATTGTACCGCTCACCAGGGCACCTCCACACCCGTACACGGTTATCATCTGCCCCCAAAACAAACCGGGATTCATCACTAAACAACCTTTTGCCAATCTGTGACATTCCACATTGATCTGCTTGGCACCACTGTAGACGCAGTTGCCGACGTTCCGGTGTTAAAGCGAGTGCACGGATAGGGCGCTTGGATTTAAAATTTGCTTCTGCAAGGTGTCTGGAAATTGTTTGTGGAACAATTGCTACGCCTATGTCTGCTCGTATCGTTGAACGAGTCACTGTGGGGTCCACAAGTGCTTGCCGCGCGATCCTTCAATCCTCTCTCCTCGTGGTCTTCCTGGTCGCTCTAGACCCGGTTTTCCGCACGTGGGTACCTTCTCGTGTTCACTGCTCCCAACAATTTCTAACGGCACACTCCGAACGATCCACCTGGCCAGCCACACGGCGCGTCGACCAGCCGGCAGTTTTCATCCCGATGATCAGGCATCTCTCAAACTCTCTTAACTGTGAGAAATGTCTTCTAGCACGTTTACCTGGCATGTTTCGCTTACCAAAGTCTTCCTACAATTGGCGGGTAATCGTCACGTTTATGAATCTTCGAATTTGCGCTGGCTTATATAGCACCCTCTTCCTGATTGTAGCGCCAACTCGACGTGTATGAGCATGCGTATTGACACAAAACTTGGATCATTTGCATATCACATTACGCTGTACTTATTTGCAAAGTTTCGCGATTGTACTTAGCTTCCTTCTTGGGTCGCTATTTTCAATGTTCCTGGTTGTATATATATATACTCTTTTTTTAATTATCTCAGAAATATACTATAGTGTTTTGGAAAAATTTATTAGAATATTTTTAGTTTATTAAGAACAGTCGGTTGTATTGTCATAATTTTATGACCTAAACTTTTAAATTTATTTTCAAGAAAATCAAGTTTTTAGTTAACAATATAAATATGTCTGATAAAAAATGTCAAAGGTGGAACGGAGAAACAAAACTTATTGTTAAATCGAGAAAAATAAAAAATTAAATGTGTCAAAATTTTGACTTTTTTTTTTCAATGGAACAAAGTAACAAGAATATAACAAACGCCGATGCATTAGCAAGTGTAAGGGAAAGGAACTAGCCAAAGAAAACTGAGAAACACAAGCAAATATTAATGATGAAAATATGCAAGATCAAGATGACCAGCAGCCTTCTGAAAAAAAATATTGTTCAACCAGAGGACATCAGTAATGCCCCGATTGAAAAGTGATAAAAAAAATTGGGTTCGAGTTTGAGAAATACGTTGACGTGAGTTCGGGGATAAAATCGATAAGTAATAATTTTATTGATTATATCCTTTCACGTGAAATGAGTTATTTTCAAAATAAAGATCCAAACAAAATATATATTCTGTTTCGGTAAGAGAATACAAAGACCCAAAGAGATCATTTTCGAATAATCATTTCAATAAAACACTTAAAAAGGCCCAAGTGCTGGAAAGATCTTAGTTATGTTTTTTTCAATTAGTATTGGTAGTGTTTTTTGTTTAACATGCAAAATTTTTCTAAAACAAATTTCTCAATACAATACCGGCTTATCTGATTAGAAACAAGTGACAAGTTGTTTAAAAAATCCTGAGTTTGGTTGACACTAAAAGAAAACACAAGTCTGTTTTAGATAAAAAGCTACAGGACCAACTAAAAAAGATACAGAATATTACCACAATGTCATCAAACGTGTTATCGTGATAGTAAAGTATTTGGCTATAAGAGGTTTAGCATTTAAATTTTTGGTTCTCCTCATAATGGTAATTTTATGAGTGCCCTGGAACTACTAGCAGAGTTTGACCCATTCATTCGTGAACACATTGAACGGCGAGAATTACAACCAAAATCTTTAATAGCGTACTTATCAAAAACAATATATGAGCAAATAATTGAGATTATTGGCAAGCAAATCATTAAAGCAATTACAAACTCAAATAAATAATGATGATATAAAGTACTATTCAATTTTGATGCATTCAACAACAGATTTGGTCCATACTGACCGACTTGCTATTGTACTACGATATTGTTTTGAGAAAAAGTGAATGAAAGATCTGTCTCATTAAGATTAGTAGTCACACTGACTCTTATACTTATTTAATTCTCTACAAGAATTTTTATAAACAAATGAATTGTTATTGGGTAATTGTAGTGGACAGTCATTTGACAACGCTGCCAATATTTCCGGTCGATATAATGATGTGCAACCTCTTCTAAAAGAAAAAATAAATTCGCTATAATTATGTACCGTGTGCTGCACATTCTCTTAATCTGGTTGGTGCAGAATCAGTTAACGATGCAACTGAAATCGTGAATTTCGTTGGTTTAGTGCAATGATTCCCAAAGTAGTCTATATTGACCCCCAGGGGTCTATGACGACATACAAAGGGTCCACGTCAGTGAAAAAATAGTTTGGGGGTCCATGAGATGTAAATGGGTGTCTACTATAGTTGCTCTCATTAAACCACGCAGATCGGGACTTAAACATTAAAAGAAAATTTAATCAAATGGAAACCAGAATTTACATATTAAACAATTATTTACAAGATTTAATGAGGTTAATTTGCAATTGCAAGGTGATAGTATAAATTTTATTAAAATAAAGACCATCATTTCAACGCTTCATGTGCCAGATTTAAGCCTATATAAAAGAGTATGATATTTTACTTCCTAAATGTTCTCAATTGGCCACGGATAATCTGCCAGGAAAATGGCGCTTTAATTTACGTTAAACATTTAAACGCCCTTTATTCAGATTCTGAAACTAGGTTTGAGAATGCTTTGACTATGGTAATCCCACAGTAGGCAATAAACACATATGGTACTATTGATAAAAAAAAAGTCACTTTTTACAAGAGGAACTGATCGAAATGGGGAGTAATTGAGATCTTAAAGTAAAGTTTAAAAACGGATGTTAGCAATTCTGGCTTTAAAAAGATATACCTACTATTTATTCCGAATTATGGAGTATTTAATTGCTTTTCCTAGTGAAAAGGAGTTTGTGCGGTTACTAAGTTCTAAAATAAAAGAAAGAAAAACTACTAACCGAGGAGATTTCGGGTTATACCTGACGAGATTGATGCCAAATGTTGAAAATTAGTTATCGAAGATCCAGGTTCATTCTTCCCTTAATAAAAATTTGTTCAATTTGTATCAATTAAATTTTAATTTAATTAGCATGTGTTTCTTAAGTTTTAAGCACTACACTTCCCTATAGTTAGACATTTAAATCTTTTAATTAAGTATCTTAAAAAGTAAGTAGTTCTATAACATCAGTCAAAAACACATTTAAGTTGATAATTTTGGACTCAAGACCGGAAGGCCAGGGTTTGATGCCTGATGCCACCAAATACCCTCCGAGTACACACGGAATACGTGTCGTTAAATCAGTGGGTCCGAAAGTCTTGTGGGCGGTCGCAACTGAAACCACGAGTGCAGGGGGCTGGAGAATATTTCCCTCCCCTCCACTTCCATGCCTAAATTATGGAGGTGGAGATCGGTGGTGCCGCCATCTTTCGTAAAGAAGTCCAACCTGTCTCCCAGGCTCTGGCAATATTAATTCCTTCCCTTCGGGAATTTCACCGAGGCAAATCGTCCTGTCACCTGTATGGTGCTCAAGGCTAAGGCCAACGACAGGCGTACATCTAGCTACTTGCCACGATGAATTTCGTTGGCCTCGATCTGACTACGTGAGACAGGTGGCATTAGAAACAACAACAGTTGATAATTTACAAAAGCTCTACCTTAGGTAAGCAAGGGTGACCCCCAAACTGAAAAACTTGGCAAGGGAAATGATGAAACGTTTGAAAACATCTCGTTTATTGCAACAAATATATGTTTTCTTTTCTGCTTCGACCCATAGGTGGGAACTTCTAAATCGTAAAACTAAACTGAAATTTACCTTTAAAAGTTTAAGTCAGACTAAATGGTCTTGTCTTTACGACGCTGTTGAAGCCTTAAAAGGTAATTATGGTAATATCATGAATATTCTTAAGAAATTTAGTAACAATGAAATGAGAAAATTGATTTTTTAAAAAAAGGCAGTGAATTTATTCAATATATTAACAAAACTTGAAACTGCCATTTTAATTATATTTTGGGAAGAAATTTTACAAAGATTTAATTCAGTTAACAAAAAATTACAGGCTCCTGGTTTGGACATCTGTGAAGGGAATAAGTTAATTATGTCATTTACACTCATGTCCATAAATTAAAGATAATTTAGAATCACACAGAAATTGAACTCTAAAATAAAAATTTCACCTGTAGAATTATCACACACATCTTGAAGAAGAATATGCAAATTACAGGAAACCACCAGATGGCGCGGATAGTACGTCACAATGACGAGAGTGTAAGAGAGGGCTATATAAGGAATGGTGGCAAAGAAGTAAAATTGTTCACAAGCGCTTTAAAAGCCTTTTAGTACAATAACCGCATAGTTATGGCACAAAGGAAGCATTTAGATGATTTTTACGTGGTAGAATTATTGGACGACTGGAATGACGACGTACCCAGCTGGAAGTATCCGAAGAACTTGGAATCGCTCAGAGTGTCATCTCCAGGCTTTGGCAACGATTCCAAGATGATGGTAATGTGGATAGATGTTACAGCACAGGTCGCCCCCGAGTTACAACGCCGAATGAGGACTGGTATTTGGCAGTTACGGCCAAAAGAAACTGACGGAGCACAGCATCAGACCTGTCTCGTCAGCTCTCTTCATCTACCGGTACGACAGTTTCAAGGCAGACCGTGTACAGACGCTTAGGGCACATTGGTCTATATGCTCGTAGGCCTGTCAAATGTGTTCCACTTACCGCAACTCACTGTCGCCTGCGATTAACCTGGAATAGAGAGCTTGCATTGTGGACACCACAACAGTGGTCTTGTATGATGTTTTCCGACGAGTCCATGTTTAGTTTGCAGTCTGATTCTCGCCGGACTTTAATATGGAGAGCGTCAGGTACCCGTTACCACCAAGAGAACACCATTGAACGACACTGCTACGGTGGTGCAGGATGGCTCGCGTTTGGGGAGGAATTATTCTTGTTTCCGGAAACTGACCTGCATGTTCAGAGTGTAACGATGACACGCCACACATTTATCGGGATATCATTCTGGAACAACATGTACGTTTGTTTCGGGGCGCCATGGGTGCTGAATTTCTGTTTATGGATGACAACGCCCGTCCTCGCCGTGCAAACATTGTAGACGAATGCCTTCAATCGGAGGATATCACCCGTATGAATTGACTATTATACTCACCGGACTTCAATCCAATAGAGCATGTGTGGGATATGCTTGGCCGACGAATTGCAGCCCGTCAACCCCCTCCCACCTGTCTACCGGAACTGTGGAGGGCATTACTTGATGAATGGTGTGATATTCCCCAAGATCAGATTGATAATTTGATACTCAGTATGCCTAGGCGTTGTAAGGCCTCTATTGCATCGTCCGGGAGATATACTCCGTATTAACCATCATACTAACCATGTTATACTGTTTTTTGTAAATAGGTTCTTTTTTTAAATTTGTTCCAGGGAGTAAAAATCGCAATTTTTATTAATTATGTCAAACATATAGCATTTTTTTTTCTCTTTACCTTTTGTTTAATAAATAGACTTTACAAATAAGTCAAATTTGTTTCGCTTCTGTCTCCAACTTTGCCTGAACTTCATTGTCCTTAATTTTTTGGACATGAGTATAAAAAGTTTATAAGTAATGTATGATATGAATCGGATCAAAAACTAAAGGAGTATCAAGACACAGCCAAAACATTAAGTCCTAGTACAGAAACAGAACATAGCGCTGTGAATAAGGCACAGGGTATTTCAAAATGTGCAGATTAATCCACAGAAAAAGTTGTGTGTGGGATAGAAAAATTTAAAAAAGACACGCTTATAGTGTGTGTGCTGCGTTAGGAAAGCTAATCCTTGATTTAAATAGAAGAATATAGTAAGAAATTAAAATTTTTGATGGATTTGCAAGATCAAAGTAAGAAGAACGTCGACCTGAAGCGCTATTATTGTTTACTAATCAGATGACTTATACCAACATTTAGTAAATGAAGGTGTTCAGTTCAAAACTTATCCAAAACAAACTGAGCTAGAGTCCTATATTTGTAATACTAATATTTTCAATGTAATTTTTTAAAAGCAACTTGTTTACGTTTTTCCAAATTTATATACCGTTTTAAAGATTTTTCCAGCACTCCCTATTACTAGTTGTAAAGTGGAGCGTGCGTTCTCTAAAATGTCCTATATAGAAAACAAGTATATAGAACAATGACAAATACTAGGCTTGATTATTTATTACTTCTTTGTATTAATACTGATCTCACCAAAGACTTAAAGTGTGATGGGCAAGTAAAAGAATTTGCAGCACAAAAGTGTAAAAAAGTTGTTTTTTTTTTGTAAATTATATTATTGTTTATAACGTATTTAAATTGTTTGAAATAAGAAGAAAACTTTAAATTTCGTATATTTTTTAAATTTTCTCCCACAAAACGTTCTTTTAGGAAAATGGCAAAAACATTAATTATTTAGGAGGTCCCTCAGATATTGTTAGCCCAGGGCCCCCAAAAGTCACTGTCCGGCCCTGAGTATATGCTTGAATTTGTTTAAAGAAAATGGCAAAGTCTAGCTCTGTTGAAGTTGTCTGCAGTCACATTTCATATTCTGCATTTAATTTGATTCTATATTTTGTTTTGTTGCCACGTACGTTAAAAGATTTTTCACGTAAATATTTGTCCCGAAAGACATTTAAATGTTCCGGCGGGGGGGGACGTAGCTGGTCTTCTGCGCCCAAGTTTGCAGGTTCAACCCTGGAAACTTGGATTTTTATGAAGCCAAAAGTCGACACCATCCATATCGTATGATTATGCGGCCTGTTAAAGATTTCTAGAGTGCATGTTAGGCTTGGGTTCACTCAGAAAAATTAAATTCAGAGTACATCTTTGCATCCAGAGCTCCATCAGCCCCAATGGGGCACCTGAGCTCTGCATTAAAACGTTTTTTAGTGCATTCTTTATTCATTTTACTACCGTGATACACTATTCCAAATAAAATATTATGAAGAAACTTCATTTTTTTTTACTTCCTCGATCCTTTTGAATTCCTTACTAGAATCGAAAATTAGAAGTTGGTTCTCATTTTCTATAACAACATGATTCCAATAAAATATTAGGTGCTTTATCATTGACTCTTAGGGAATCTTAAGTCTTAGTTTCTTATTTCTTGGTCTCGCATAAAATACCTGTTTCGCAGAATGAACTTTTAAACCAGTTGATCTGAGTACTTTTCGAGTAGTTTCAGGCGAAATTAAAGAGGAAAAACTCACGATTGAATTTTATAAAAATTTGCACTGAGTTCAAACGTAGATTCTTCACATTTCTTTTAACAACAACAACAAAAAAAAAAAACTTTTCTTTTTTTCGAATTAGTTTTATAGGACGGACAATTTTACTCTCTTGGTATAAATTCTATTTTCCTTTCTCAAAAGCTTTTTGTAAGAAACAGTTAGCAGATAAAATTACTAATTTAATAAGTGCTATCCCACTTTTATAATAAAAATAAAAATCGAATTGCATTTGTGGTTTCCGTACTTTATTAAGCAGAATATTTTTGCTACGTAAGCAAACAAAATTACCTCAAAAGATACTTTAAACATCAAATGAGCACAACAATAAAAAAAGTTGCTAAATATATGAATAGTTAATAAATTTATTTAAAAGTATGAGAATCAAAATTCAGTGTTCGATTATTTTTGTGTGGCATTTTCCCCCTTGTTCTGTAGTGTATCTCAAAAGCGCTCGTACACTTGCAATTTTCTAAGAAGTTAAATGCTTTCGACTAATAAAAATTGATATACTGGAATTGGAATTTTTAAAATAATATCTAGAGCTTGCTCTTATTGGAATGACGTTATCCTTTTTTAAAACACAGTATAACTATTATTTTGAAAAATTAATAATCAAAAACTGCTAAAAAATTAAGCCACGAAATTCTTCGTACATTTAAAAAAAATCTGAACGTAGCTTTAACTATTGAAATCTTTAAGCGTCCACATTAACTTTTAAACGTGTTGGTATAGATTTCAGCCCCCTCCCCCTTTTTTTTACAAGCTTTTATTTCGTTTCACCTGTCCCGTTGTCTATCGGTCTGTAATCAAATCTTGCAAGTTAGATTTGATCCCCGGTTTCCGATTGTGCTGAAATTTTGTACACATTTAGTTTGGGATGACAATGCATGTTTTGACCATTTATATTCCGATATCGCAATTAGTTAAAAAGACATTAAAGTAATTTGTTCGGGTGGAATCTTGCAACTCGATTTTGAAACCGATGCTTTCAACCGATTGAGCTGAAATTTTGTATACACGTTTAGTTTGGATGACAATACATGTTTTGATTATTCCTATTCCGATATCGCAATTAGTTAAAAGATATTAATTAAAAACCTTTTACCTCTATTAACTTTATATTCTGCCTAGCATCTTATCGGATTGAGCTTAAAGAAGTTCCGATTTTTCGATCTGTCTTAAAAACCCATCTTAATCTTTTTATCAAACTGAGACAAAAATAATTACTAATCGGGAAGATCATTTATTTTGCCACTATACGGTGTAATTCTTTTAAAAAAAATAATGATATTTTCTATATTTTACGATGTTTTCTAAAATGAGTCAAAATCTATGCATTTTCATGAATATGATTTCTAAATCGTTTCGTATGATTTTTTTTTTCGTCTTAATGAATCGATGTTTAAAAACTTCGTCATTTTTAAAGATAATCGCACGAAACTTTTTTTTTCATTTGTAGAATAGTATTATACAAATTCTGTACTAAGATTTAAAATATTGGTTTTAAATTACGGATTTAAAAAAAAATTGTGTTTTTCGTTTTTAATATAGTATTATAGTAAAAAATATTAGTTTTAATATTTTGATTAATTTTGCTTTGTTCAATATTGTTTTGGTGTTATAGTGTTTATCTCCGTCCCCCATTATCCTCTTGTTGCGGCTCGAGTGAAATTTGTATCATATGTAGGTGGCCCGGCGGGAAAAAAGATTGAGTACCCCTAAGTTAGCGTGTTCAAAATTAACCGGTAAATGATGCGCTGAATGAAATGAATAGACTTAAAACTGTACATCGATAACTAAAAATTTGAAAATAAATTAAAAGTAAAAAAATCTTTTTATAAACAAGCTTTTATTTAAATGCTCTAAAAGGAATAAAACTTTTCTTTTTAAAATTTTTTTGCTATCAACTTATAACGTTATTAAACAATTTATGATTTAAAAGCTTGTCGCGAGATTTACCTGTGTAGATAAACAAGCAAATTAAATAACTTAATCTGATTAATTTTAATTTTTTAAATTTTCAAACTAAGTAAATACGAGTACTTAAATCTCACGACAAGCTTTTATATCATAAATTGTGTAATGACGTTGTAAGTTGATAGCAAAAAATTTTTTAAAAGAAAAGTTTATTTTATTCTTTTTAGAGCATTTAAATAAAAGCTTGTTTTAAAAAAAGTTTTTTTACTTTTAATTTATTTATTCTCTGATTATTGCTTTTATTTCACATTTTGTTTTTGTATGTCATGTTTTCTTACTTTAAATTAAAATTCTCACCAAATATGTTCTACTGAGCTTAAATTAGGTGATTGAGGAGGTGCTTTCAGAATCTGAGGATAGTAATAGAGACACCAGAGGTGTAGAGACACAGAGAATTCGGCTCCAATACCCAAAGTTTGGGTGGATAATTTCAAATTATTCTTGTAAACATTTGAATAAAGCTCATGATTCACAACTTTATCAAAAAACACAAAAATACCTAATCTTGAAGCCGATATACACCGACACCAACAAGAACACCTTGACCACTATACTTCACTGTTCCAACTAAATTGTGATTTAGTTAGAACAATGAAGCATGGCATGAGAAGGTGGTGATTAAATTCCTTGTCTTGGAATTAAATTCCTCGTTTTTTCTTTTCCAAACTATTATACTCCTGTCTGAACCAAAAAGTCTCAATTTGCTGTCAATGCTGAATTTTCTGAAATACAATTCCGGTATATTCATTTTTATTAGTCGAAAATATTAAATATGTTAGAAAATTGCAAGTGTACAAACACTTTTGAGAGCCACTATATATATATTTTATTTTTAGTGAACTTAAAAAAAAGGCTTTATAGGGAGAAATATTATTATTTTTTTTACCCTTTTTAGTAAAGTTTTTTAAATTCAGTTACAGAATTTTTCTTACAAATTTCTGAAATATCCGATTAATTCTAAGACCCGCCATATAAGTATAATTTCAAGTATTTTGTATAAAAGATGTTTTTTTTTTCATTTTTTATCGCGCAATTTTTAGACGGACTTTCGTTCTCGATATTGATGCTGAGCATGAACAATCTTTAATTTACAAAAAAATCCGATATTAAATTTAAGTAATTAAAGTTTCAAATTATTGTTTACCAGTTCAAAAATTGAACAATAAGGTTTTTCTATCAAATTATATGATTAAGTCAAAAATGAAGACAATTTCTCAGGGATTAATAGCATGTCTATTTTGAGAAATGTTTAAGCTGCTTTTCAAATTTTAGATAAAAAATATACTTTTAAGATTTTATTCCACATTTCTTAAAGGTAATATTTTATATATATATATATATATATATATATATATATATATATATATATATATATATATATATATATGGAATCCAATCGTCATCTAGTAAAGCACGCAGCCTTCGCGCGCAGGCGCAGTTAATCGAAACTGAAACAAAAACTTTGACTTTTGAGAAAAGAGCAGAGAAAGACTGAGGTTCGCGAGCAGGCGTTCCCGTCGTCACATCATGGAAACCTATCTGTTAGAATAGCTACCTTTTTAATTAATTTTTGTTAAGTTTAAAATAAATCTGAAGAAAGACAAATGTCTTGGACCCCTTGTTGTCTCCCACAAATTATGGGGCTCGGCCGGGATCGATAAAATTTCGATTTTGATCAAAGTTTGGAACACGAACAAAAGCGTCCGTGGAGGAGACGCGCCGCCATTTTTTGGAAACTTGGCTCAACCTGTGTAGAGGTTGAATTTTTCATTCGAACCCAGTGTGAATATTCCGCCTGTGTAGAGGCCGGAACTATTGATTGTAATTTAAACAATTTCAAGAACTATATTTCGTCTAACGATATAACCTGCGAAGAGGTTGTGGCATCTGTGTTCTTCAGCGTGGAAGAGAATCAACGTTTTTCTTCAATTATTGGATACATCGTACGTGCGAGCAACAAGGGAGCTAGAAAAAAAAGGTAGGATCTTTCCATATTTTTTCTAAAATGTATAAAAACACTCTTAAAGAGGATCTCATAAGAGTTGTTGAGGATCTAGACGGTACTGTGGAGAGTACGGACACCATAGCTAAACTAAAGACTAAAATTGAGAAGAGTAGTACATTTGAGAGTGATCCAGATTTCGTTAAAACTTTAATTAAAAACTGTATAGATGAGAGGGTATCGCGAAACGAAAGAGAAGCAACTTTAGAAAAACAGAAAATTGAGCTCGCAAAACTACAGTTAGCACAGTTAGAAAAAGAAGTCGAACTTCAAACGGCTAAAAATAAAGCATTAAGTTTAAATCCTGCAGCTAAAGTCGAAGAGAAACGGTTCGAAACAAACATAGAAAATATGATCAAAAGCATTAAAACTTTATCTCTTCCTGTTCCCACCAGATCTGAAAATTTTAATCTGTTCTTCCAATCATTAGAACGCGCATTTTTAACCAAGAAAATAAATGACGAATATAGATCTGAAATTTTAATAAATCTTCTGGGCGAAAGAGCTCATAATGTCTTATTGTATATTAAAAAGGAGGAATTAAATGACTATGAAAAACTAAAATCTATAGTACTCAGAGAATTCCAATTAACCCCTCGCGAGTGTTTAAACTCATTTAAAAATGCTGTAAAATCATCAGGCGAGACATACATCCAATTTGCTGCAAGATTGACGGCAAACTTCCAATATTATTGTTCGTTAAGAAAAGTTAATTCCTTTGAATCTCTATGTGATCTTATAATTTCTGATAAATTATTTGAAACTTTAAATAAGGAAACCGCAACTCATATTGGCATTCGAGAAGTGGAAGATTGGTTTAGGCCTATTGATTTAGCTAAAGAGTGCGATATTTATATTTCATCTAGAAGCGGATCTTGTAAGGAAACTTCTATTGCTTGTGGATATACCGAAGACCCCTTTAAAAATAGACCACGAAACTATAAACCAAAGATTAAAGATAACTATCCCCAATATCTTGAAAGACAAAATAAAAATTGCTACATATATGCGGTGATTCATCTCATTACGCAAGAGATTGTGAGAAGCGTTTAAAGCCCAAAGAATCTCACATCCATAATAGAAAAAACGCGAATAGTTTGAAAGTCAAGAGAGAAAAACAAAAAAGCGATGAGTTCGAACAGCTCCAATATGTAAACATTTTTGTAGAAAATCACCCCGTAACAGCCTTGATTGATTCAAGTTGCCAGATCCCAGTTCTAAATTCCTCACTAATTAGAGTGAACAAATCTTCCGAAGAGAGGATAACATTAAGCTCGTGTTTTAACGAAAGGCGTATGGTAGACGTGGCAGCCATAAATATTTCTCTTACTCAGCACTCTCCTAGTTTAAGTGTTCGAACGGCAATATCACCGACCTTGACCGAAGAATTTATTATACATCCCAGTGTATATACTGAAATAAAGAAACTAAGCCACGCAAAGAGCGATGTTCTATTGAATGAAAATGAATCCTCTTTAGGTGCCTTTTCTTTTTTATCTGTTTCAAATGTGATAGAAAACTCTAGTTATGATTTGTCACATGTTAAAAACTTTAATACTAGAAATGATTTGAGTTCTCTAATTAAGAATTATAAACCTAATAAAATTAAGAGTACCAAGTTAAAAATGGGTATTATAAGAGAAAAATGTTCTGATATAGTATTGTGTAAGAAAGTCAATGATGCCATGAAAACGAGTTCCGTGAGCTTCAACTCCCAGTCACCCACCCCTTCACCTATGGAGGCTAAACATAGTCGGTTTGCGATGCTCCGGAGGCTCTTCAAGCCCTGGAAGTGGAAACGGAAGAAAAAGAGCGATCGTTTTGAACAGACGTCCAGAACTCTACAGAGGAAAATATCGATGCGTTCAACCAAAAAGAGCTCATTAAAAAAGGCGTTCTTATGCCTGATGGAACTGATAAAGACCAAGATAGCAAAATAAATGATTCCGTTCATCCTACCGTACTATCGTCATCTCAGAATCATGCCATGCCTGTGAAACACAATGTTTCCCTGTTGAACCTTCCGGATGTCGAAGAGGTGCCTTCACATGATGGAGAAACTGTCTAGTTCAGCAAAATTATGATATGTTAAATCTTTGTGTACTTGTTGTATAGTCCTTGTCTGTTCCGTCTTTTTTTGTATGTTTCAGATTCTCCTCTGGTATCCATGAAAAAGAAAAGGAATAAGTACCGCTGCGGACAGCGTACAGTCAGGCTGGCCGTTGTGGAATCCAATCGTCATCTAGTAAAGCACGCTGTCTTCGCGCGCAGGCGCAGTTAATCGAAACTGAAACAAAAACTTTGACTTTTGAGAAAAGAGCAGAGAAAGATTGAGGTTCGCGAGCAGGCGTTCCCGTCGTCACATCATGGAAACCTATCTGTTAGAATAGCTACTTTTTTAATTAATTTTTGTTAAGTTTAAAATAAATCTGAAGAAAGACAAATGTCTTGGACCCCTTGTTGTCACACACACACACACACACACACACACACACACACACACACACATATATATATATATATATATATATTAAAATATGGAAATTAATACTTAATTGGTAAAGTATTTTTTGAAAATGATTTAAAATTTAGAAAAATTGGAAAATTAGAGAACATTAACGCTAAGGTCTTTTTGTAAAATGTGGTTAATGTAGCGAATAATTACACTTTATTTGCTGAAAAATAATACGAGTATATTTTTATTAATAAAATGAGCACAAAATAGTTCAGTTCATTCGCAAACTATACCCGAAGACAGAGTAAACCGATGTCGATACATTGAAAATATCATCCTCCTAAATGAAGACGATGTTTGTAGACAAGGTAAGGCTATGCGTCAGCATCATAAGCAAAGATGGTTTCCTAATGTATGGTAAAGATATATGGATACAAAAAAAAGCGTGCGCTTCCCAAGCCAGGACGGTTTCCAAGACAGGGTAAAGTTATGCGTCAGTATCCTAAGGGAGAATAGTCTTTAACGACAGGGTAAAGGTATATGGATACAATAAAAACGTGAGCTTCCCAAGCGAGGATGGTTTTGTAAGATAGGGTAAAGTATCGTTTGACCAACATTGAATCGTTTCGTTTCAGGTCACTCTTCGTTTTCTTTTGATAATTGTTTATTATCTGGTTATAATTTTCAGCTTCTTTTTTACGAATGGTTGTTTTTAACAGACCTTGTTTTAAAGGATTCTATAACCCTCATCAATAATCAGTCGTCAAAGTGAAGACCTCTTTCTTTTAGAGATATTTTCATGCAAAATTTAGAAGATGATTCCTTATTAGATTAAAAGCTAAATAATATATGAAGTATAAAATTAATTTAAACATTGATAAAATAATTACAAAAGGAATAAAATACAGTTTTTATTTGCGCTAGTTACTCTACCATTCCTAAAGAAAATTATTTTTAGCTTGCAACACAGACGTCAGGGTCCCGATTTTCAGTCATGCGCTTTAAGTTTCGTTTTTGTTATTGTCTTATGAGTGTAGAATAGTAAGGGATTCTTCATCACAGGTGTAAATAAGAATGGCTGTAGAATATCATCGTGACCTCATGAGTAATATTCCTAACAACAGAGATGCAGAATACTCAATCGCAAAAATGAGATGGAGAATGCTTGCCAGGGTAAATAATTTTCTTATTCGATCAAATTTGTTTATTTATTTTGGCGTAAAATGCGCTGTTTTGAGAAGAAAGCAGATGAAGTTTCTTCTGAATAGAAGAATTGTATCAAAATTTTTAATGTTAAAGCGCATTGGATTCTATTTACTGAGATATTTTTTATTTAAGACTAACTTGGCTGATTATTAACGTCAGATTAGTTAAAATTTTAATACAGAAAAACGAACCGTGTTGGCGCAGTTTAGTGCCATTTTTTTCCTCCATCGCCAAAGTTATGAACTAAACCGGGATTTTATCTGTTTCGATGCTGATACTGTTTCGATGTGTAGATAGCATAATAGTGAATCCTGAACAAAATAATAATGTAAAATACAAAGTTTATTTTAAAAATTTTTTTGAGTTAAGCAAAATAATGAAACATTTTAATGTTATGAAATTAAAATTGCACCCAACGTTTTTCAGCATTCCTCGCTAATTCGTTAAAAAAACATTTAAAATAAGGTAAACTTTCTGTACTAAAATTGGGGGAAAGTTTCTTATTTTATTCAAAAAACTGTTAAAAGTGAAATAACGAATTATATTTTTATAAATACCTCGTAAAAAGAATAATGAAAACTGCAAAATTTCCTGTTTGCTACAAATGATATATGCATATGCTATCTATGGTAAAATTTTTATTTATTTGAAGATTAAGATTTGTAGATGAAAATGCCGTTTTTTTATTTCTTTGGATCAGAAATCTTCAAGTATAATCTTTAGCATTGTGTGTGACTTATAACATGAAGAATTATTTAAATGTGTATTGTGAGCTAATAAACATTTTAATGATGTAATACCTTGTTTTAATGTGCTGTGTGTGCTGCCTAACTTTTGAAGTTTGTTAAAAGTGGGAATTTTTTGGATACATTGGTACCAGTTGTAATTTAAATTAAACTGCTCATAGTCCATGTGTATAATTTTAAGAGATAGACTGAGAAATCATGTTAGACTAAATTAGATTTTCAAAAAAGGAAAACTCTTTAAACTATATTCTATCTTCAAATTTGTGTTAAAAATATGTAAAAAAGAGTTGAATGCATACCATTCTCAAAAACAAAGGTTTAATTTTTTGTTAGAATTCTGATTTGTTTGATGGAAAATTAAATCTTCTGACAATCACTAAGAAATATTGGTACTTGTGTATTATCACAACCTATTGGTGGCTTTATAGGAAATGAAGTACCTAGTTGTCAATTAACTGTGTACAACACATAGGAAATCGAGGTTGTAATTCGGTGAATTATTATTACAGTTGGCAATTGTTGCAATAATACCGAAATATACATTACCTCTCATTCACATTGCTATTCTTGTGCATTCTTTGCTTTATGAACTTGGATAGTTAAGCATACAATTACATCCTACATGCTTCCAGTTTTAATTCTGCTGAAGAATCTTATCCTGCATTGTGTTTCTCTCTGAAACATTACTCTGAAAAAGAAAAGAAATCATGGTTGGCTTTTTAAACCAACTATTCTTTCTCATAAACTTTCTAGCTAGGGTTTCTGATTTCCTAGTCTTTTGCTCTCTTCAGAAACTACCGGGAACCTTTCGGTCATTTTCAGAAATGCATCAAAATTTCAGAAAACCTTAGAACAACCTATTTTTAATTGTAGTAATGATAATTATATAAATTAAAGGTACACATAAATTTCAGAAATCATTCTCATTTTTATATTGAGCTAAAAATACAGATGAAATGTGTTAATAGTTCATTTTTAAAGTAGTATGGGTGATAGTATAATTATAAAGAAAACATAAGCAGACTATCTTTTAATCACTCAACTTAGTTGATTGTTAGTGACATAGAAAAAATGTTGCTATTAAATATTTTGCAAATTTAAAAATCTCGAAAAAATTTCACATTAAAGAAGTAATTATCGAAATTAATGTTCTTTTTGCTGACTCGTATGCATTACTAATTTTTCTTATGTTATTATTAAGAGATAAATATTGATACAGCTACTTGAAAATTTATTTGCTGCTGGAGTTATGATCGGCATTAAAAATATTAACTGCTGTATTTAGGAGATTTTATTTGTGTAGCTGATGTTTTGTGTATGGAATTACTATATTTTTAATGCATAAATGTAATTAAATTTTAATTTAAGATTCTCACACAAAATAAGAATTAAGTAACAAATAAGGAAATTAATAATATTTTAAAAAAATTTTCTTCCTCATGTAGTTTTGTAGTTTATTCCCTTCTTCAAAGTGCTGATTCAGTTTAATAGCTTATGATGAAAACAAGTACCCGAGGAAAAAATTAAACTAGTAAATTAAATAACCGATGTAAGTATTAGCACTTATATTATGTACATAAATCAATAAATTAGAACTTAATCAGATTGGTTGTGCTGGTAAACTGTATATGATATTATGTTCCTTTAAAAACTAAATAATTTACATTAATGAAGCAATGCTCGACAAACATACAGGAACTGATGAGGACAAATAAGTTTCCAAAATACTATTTACTCTTTCCTTTTTCAAACTGGAAAAGTTCTTCCCAATCCTACAGGGTGTTATGCTTTCTCTTATTACACATTTACCCACTGCAGAGGGGTTCCAACAAATATTTCTCCTTTCAAGTTTGGGTTCTGTAGTCACTAGTTGCAACAGTGTGGTCAGCTAAAATATATGTTGGAGGTTGAAGTCCTGATAAAAATAGCTACCTCATTAATTATTTTAGCCACATTTCATATATGGGATTTCCCAGGAACCAAGTATTATTCCTGGGAATACTAAAAGGTATGAAGATCGTACTATTTTATGGGTTCCTGGGAAAGAAACCCTATTTCTAACATGATGTTTATTTGTTCCTATCTTTTAGTATTCCCAAAAAAATTCATCAGTCAAAATTTTTTTTTTGGTATTGTTCGAAATCAAATTTTTAGCAGTGCACCATTGTATTACTGGTATTTTCCCCTTGCCCTCCAAAAATTATTGAAAATTAATGTATATTATACTTTTTAGTTATAATGTTCAGGAAAATTATTTAAAGACAAACTCTCATGTACTGCATATCGTCAGCCCAATTATCAGCCATAAAATATTGAAATAAGACTTTAATGCCATCCAGTGGAGTATTTTGCTTATCCATACACACATTGGATTACTTCATATGTCCTACAAAAATATCGTTAATTCATAATTACATTGAAATAATTCCTGTGCATAGTAAAAATAAACAGTTTTCACTTGCTCCTGTAAAGTTAATCCAGAAGGAGTTACACATTCTGACAATTATGCCAATGATATGATACTTTTGTATTATCACAATCTTATTAATAAGGTTATATGAAACGAAGCACATGGTTGCCAATTCAGTTCGTACAACACATGCGAAATCGGGGTTGCCAACTTGACAAGCTGTCTTGATCATTGGTATTGTTGTGATAGTACACTAATACCCGACATATTTCTGTGTATAAGTCAAAAATTTTTGGATCTATTCCAAAGTGAAAGTAAGGGGATCAGCTTATATATCGATCCACATATCTCCAAAAATAAATTGTAGTGTTGAAGAAATAGTTTTTTATATTTTTCATTAGCCATGTGGAAGCGAATTATAACCTTTTACACTTTTTGGGTGTTTTGAATGGAACTTTTATTCTAAAAGAAGAAGAAAAGTTACATATATCCTTCAAAATCAGTGTCAGAATTCAAATAGCTTGTAAAATTTCCATTTACTAATTGGGATGCCTGAATGTAGCAAATTTTTCCTCCAAGGTTGAAACATAGGTTGATGATCATGTGCTATTTATACAAATTTCTGTTCCTATTTGTTTTCCAAACAAGCAAAAATGACATGGAAAGTTTGATGCACAGGTATTATACAAAAAAAAATAAATGAATGAAATATATATAGCTGCAGAATAGCATTATCCAAAATAAATCTTATCGTCATTGGTGTTTTACACTTCAGCAACTTGATTGGAAAATATTCCACTTATTTTACCAACTTGAAAATACGTTATATGTTTGAAAATTATTTGAACTTTTTTTCAGCTTAACTTTTATACAAATTTTAAATTTTGGATAAATTTTTAAAGAAAAAGAAGCATTCATTCAGATATATTTTTAAATCTTTTCATACCTTTTAAACAAATATTTTGCATAGCATAGTCAGAATTGATCCTTGCACCATATACCTCCACATTCACTTAGTCTCTTACATTTTTCTAATTTATGCATGCTACTGAATGCCTTTTTTTTTTTTTTTTTTAAAAAAAGATGCATCTATGGTGATAATAATAAAAGAAATAATTTTCAGAAGTTGCTATTGTGGTAAAATCAAACTGTAGTATATTTGGATTAAAACCATTTCATGGAAATTTTTGCATTAAGACCGCCTGAGAGAATAAGCCGTCCAATGCAAAGCTGTAAATTATTTTTCAATAATTTTAAAAAAAAACTTTTAGACAAGAAGTATGTACAGATGTTAAGAATTTCATCTATTATACCTTTTCAGTTAATTAGTGATCTGCCCCACCCTTTTATGTGTGTTTATTTTTTGATATTGTATTTATTTTTTATTGTATTTATATTTTTTCTTTTTTTTAATCTTATACATCTTCCTTACCTTGTCTTTTAAAACTTTTTTTTTTGTATATTACATTTATCATTTTGTGTGTGCATATTTTTTTCTGGTTTATAATGATTGTATTAGATTCAATTTACTTTTCAAATTATATATTGTGGTACATTGAGACAAGTTATAATTTCTCAAATTAAAACACATTTTTTAGTTTAATTGCATTACACAATTGGGTACAGGTTTTGTATCCTATAAGTCCTTTTTATTTATTGCAGATAGAGACCTGCTAAATAGGTTATGTAAATGCAATAATATTTTGTTTTGTACATTAAAAAATTATAAATTAGTATTAATTCAAAGTAAAATAAATTAATATGATGTAATTTTTTAGTTAGTTCTAATTTGATAATAAAACTGCTGAACATCATTAAATTAGTATATAAATTTTGCATTCGTACATATTATCGCAACAATTGCCAACTTTCAAGATAACTTGCCAAGATGGCAATCATGTGCTTTGTTTCATATAATATCCCCAATATGTTGCGATAATATGTAAGTACCAAATTTTGCAATGGTTGGATTATGTATTCTTAAGGAACATTATATGATCATATCACTGTTTTGTTTGTGATGAATTGCATAAGTACTGTTTGTTTTTTCTTAGATTCTTCTATGGTTTCTATGATTCAAAAAATTTGTTATCAAAATGTTTTTTTTAGTAGTAATAAAAAAAAAGGAGAGGGGATTAACACTTAAATCATCTTAAGAAAATTATTTGCTTTAATGGTGTTAGAAATTTGCCAGAAAACCAGCTTACATGCTGAAAAGTCATGTTTAAATATGTTTATTTCTGAAATTTATCATATACAAGGTGTGGCACACAAAAGAAACAAGACTGGTTCAAAACATCATTGTACTTATAGAATCAGTTCTTTGTGACATTATCACCTTCAAAGTAGTCCCCTTCAGCATTCACACACTCCTACATTCAGTGCTGCTATTTCTGGTAACAGTTCTGGAACAAGGCGTTTGGAAAGCCCTTCAGGAAATTCTCTTGTTTTTGCCTGAACCTCTTCAAGCAAGACTTAAGACAGTAGCAAGCCCTTTAAGCAAGATTTAATTGTAGGAAATAAAAAAAAATGGTACTTGGAACACCACGTGATAGAAGTGAAACATTTTTGGCGACGTTGAAAGATTGATTATTTGCCCTAATAATCCAAACTGACCATGTACTTGTCTCAATCACCTAATTTTCATGAAAGGTATTCATAGCGAAATGAGTCTTTTTGATACCAAATCCAAAGTAGAAAGATGTGCTGAAATTTCTGGGTATACAAAACCATTATAATTTGATAAATTTGGTATACTTTTCCCATTTAAACTGTGGGCAATTGTAGCATTCTTATTGCATCTTCTAATTTAATTCCTGGTAAAATATGTTTTAAAATATTTTTATGCTCAGCAACAAACATTCTCAAATCAACTCTAAACCATAATCTATCATAAATTGAATGCCTGTGACCGAAAGGATTATCAATGAATCGCTTTTGAAAATCTTTATGAGCTTTTTTATGGGAATCATAGTCTTTGTAACATAAGATAGAATTTATTATTGATTTACATGCGTCAGTTCCAACGGGCTGCAGTAGCCCAGTGGTCAAGGTATCGGATCATGGCAGGCATGTCATGAGTTCGAGCCCAGTACCACTAAAAACCCGCCGTGTAGGGCAGCGATGCACGTTAAATCTGTCGAGAGCTGAAACGTCCTCCCATTGGTGTGGTAGTTAGGAGAGGGGGTGCCAGATCAGGTGTCATCCACATCACTTGACTATGGTTCAAAATTACGTGGTCTGTCGCCAAAAGCCCTCATGTAGCTGAACAGTGCGACATTAATGTTCACTCACTCATTCACGCATCAATTCCAACACGCACTAGACTTGTTGAGGGCTGTGTAGTTAATGTATGGTTCACAAAGTTCATATTAATCTGTGCTGTCATTAGAAGAGTCTCAATAGCATTCCCATCCCTTAAACTGGGCATTAAGAGTATTTTGTAGTGTTTTTTTTCCATGCTCGATATTCTCTCATGTACTCTAATGGTGATTTGGTATTTGATGAATTTGCACTATTTTTCTGTTTTTTTTTTGTCATTTTTTTTTACTGGACTTGCTGCTAGTTTTTCTTTTTTTTCTTTCATGAGACTCTTTTCCTCTTTGTGCATTTGATTTAGGCATTCTGACTGGAACTAATAATAATTCAATGCAAATGAAAATTAAAAAAAAAAATTAGCTTCTGAACGCATAGCCATGTAGCCAAAAATCTAAGGAAATATTTCTAAAAGGTATGCTTTTATTGTGAGAGCTATTTTGTCCAACACGACCCCTGGAACGCATGTGGCCCACCAGTACATAAGTTGCCGCCTGCCGACTTTTTTAAAAATAATTTTAAGTATCAGATTTTTAAAGTTTTTTCATTTTGAAATTTATTTGAGGGGAAATATATATCTCTATATAAATCTAATGCATTTGCCTGTTACCTGTTTTAAAATAAATCCTTTTTGATAATAGAAATGTCTTTCAGATTAAAATAGATTTATATTTTATCAAACAGTTACATTTGATTTTACTATAATAAATTCCAATTTTCTCATGGATGGTGCATGATTCTCTGTGTGTGCGACTTTCATTTCTCCTCCCCCTTTTCTGTTTGGAGTGCCCAAAAACAAGAGGCGTGAATGAGGGAATATTAATGTCACACTGTTCAGCTACATGTGGGCTTTCGGCGATGGACCTCGTAATTTTGAGCCATGATAAAGTGACGAGGATGACACCTGAACTGGCAACCCCTCTCCTAACTACCACACCACACCAATGGGAGGATGTTTGAGCTGTCGACAGATTTAATGTGCATTGCTCCTCCTACACGGTGGGTCTTTAGTGGTACTAAGCTCAAACTCATGATATGCCTGCAATGATCCGATACCTTGACCACTGGGCTACCGCAAGAGGCAGTCAGAGAAATTTCTTAAAGTTAAAAAAAATATTCAGGATGATTAAGGTAAAGGGCAATGTATACTCAATCGTTTTCGAATGACAGCACAATCAAATTTCAACAATGAGTAACGAAAGATCAATTCAAAAGGAACACCGTAATTTTCAAGAAAATGGCAACTGTAAAATTTTGAACCTTATTTGATCATTGCATTATTATATTATATAAACATTATTTTATTATCTATGTCTGTATGCATGAAAAATAATGAAAACAATAATAATAATTCATTCTGTTTTAAATTTTCACTCCAATAAACTTTTTTTTTTCTCCAAATGTGATATAAAGATACACATATTTATGTGAGACCCGCGAGATTATAATGTTTTTCCTAAGTGGCCTGTAAGGTCATTTGGGTTGGGTACCCCTGCCCTAATGCATAGATGTTCAGGTGTCTGGGGGAAAAGGACGCCCAATTGGAAGGTGGCAATCATCCAACTTTTTCATGGATATGACGTAAGTCACATGGTGTCCCCCCTCCCCCTTTTCCTCCCAACTCGCTAACCTGTCACCATGGCGACGACTCGGAGGATGGGGGAGAAGACTACTTCTGTTCGCTTTTCGACTGTTATGCAAAACTGGGCAAGTTTCTCATTCACTCCCAAGTGCAAAAAAGTTTCACTTCAAAAGTTGCTTAGTGCCAAATCAGGTAAATAAGGAGGATGCTCCATCACAGTAATGTTTTTGCTGATCAGAAACTGCTTGACAAATAGGGCCATGTGAGCAGGTGCATTGCAACAGCCATCCATCACTCCACAACTGTGGCCTTTTCCTAATTTTTTCACAAAGTCTGTTTAGTAGTTCAAAGTAGTATTGTTGAGTAACAGTCCTGACCACACACACACACACACTGGGAATCCACTCAATCATTACAATTCCATTAATGTTGAAGAAGACAACATTACCTTCAATTTTGATTCTGATGTGTGCTTTTTTGGGTCTTGGGAATCCTGGAGACTTCCACTACATCTACTGGAGCTTACTTTCCGGGTCATAGGTAAAACTCCATGTCTCTCCCAGATTTCAACAAATTTGGCTCATTTGCAATATATTCTAATATGTTCACACACACATCTTTACAACACTGTTTTTGGTCATTGGACAGAACTTTTGGAACAACCTTCACACAAATCTTCCTTCTGTGTAATTTGTCAGTTAAAATGCATCAAACAGTTCCCTATCCAAGTTAATCAACTCCGCCACTGCACTAAAATTTAATATTCTGTCACCCCAAATCACATCACGAACTTTGGTAATGTTTTGGTCTGTAATGGCTCACCTTGGGTGCCCAGCATGTTCATCATTTTCCACACTTGTCCCTTAACCCTGAAAACGGCTTATGCCATTCAAACACACATGCACGAAAGAAAGTTTTATCTCTGTACGCTTCGGTTAACATTTGAAATATTTCCATGATTTCCTTATTTTCACAAAAAACTTGATGTTGATTCTCTCTCTCTCTCTGTTCAGTTTTTACATTAGACAATTTTCCAACAGAATGCAGTTGTACGTGTTCACCCAATGACGCAATACTTCCAACTGACATGATGAGTGAAGTGGAAACTGGCCACATGGATAGAGGAGGTGTGTGGGAAGATGTCACCAAAACAGTTGTTGCCAAATCCACTCTTTTTTTTCATGCTATACACTTAGTCTTGGGGGTTATGTCACACCTCGTGTGTATGTTGGCAAAGTACAAGTTTTTCAAAGTATAACTTCTACAGTAAAGTTATCAAAGTTTTACTCTCAAGCTACTTGGAAAGCAGAAGTTGTCATAAATGTTTTTATCAAAAATTATGCACGAAATTAAAAAAAAGAAACTATTTCCTTCACCTTCTTCTGATATTCTTTGTTTTTTATTTAAGGCATTGCATGAAGGTAGAATTCAAGATTCACTTGGATTTCCTGGTTCTGTTCGCCAATTTTCAACATTTGGTTTGATTCACATGATGCCCTCAGATGATGTTGAAAATGATAACTCAAAAGATAGGTGGCTTCTGTGTTCTTGTCTCGAAGAACCAAGATTAAAATTGAAAATTAGGTAAATATGATAGTATTTAAGTGTATTTAATATTTTACCTTTTAAATTCATGTACAGGGAAATGCATTTTTCGAATCCATTTTTAATCCAATAGTTATTAAATATACTATTACTTAGTAAATATGGAGCATTGTAATTAGTAATCAATTATGAAAAAAATTGAATTTTATTTTGAACTAATAATTTTTTTTGGTCATGAATTCATTGAATTGTGTAGTTAAATTTGCATTGTTTATCATATATATACTGTTCATTGATTAAAGTTTAGGAATTAATTAATAAACTAGTGATAGTTTAGGATATAATTCGAGAAAAAATGAAAAAAATGCCTTTCAACATGTTTAAAGTTCCCTTTGCTAAATTTTTGTTGCTCTCACTCTTAAATGCTTTTAATAAATGCCATTTATAAATGCCTTTGAAAAGTTAATTTTCTTTCTAAAGAAATTTGTGGTATATTTATAGAATTTGTAGTTATGTTATATGTTAATAGCATATTTTCACTTTGTACCTTAGCTTCTTTCTAAACTAAATATAATGATAAAATAAATTATATAAAAAAAATGCTTAGTTAAATTTAAGTTTATTATTTTTAAACATTTCCTATATGAAAAAAAGTTATAAAGGATATTAGACTGTTTTTTTTTCTTTATTTGGTCACTTAAAGAAATTCAGTGATAATGATTGGTAAATTCATACGTATTACATGTCTAGTAAAATAAGGAAAAAATTGTGTAAAAGTATTGATATATATATATATATATTTGTGTGTGTGTGTGGCGGTGTGATATCTATATGAACTTGTACCAACATCCCGCGAGGATGATCGTTTTGGCGTGATGGTTAGTGTACTTGCTTCATTCGTATGTTCGGAACTGAAGGTACCCAGATCGAATCTTCCCTCCGACATTGGTGACCCTGGCCGTGATATGATCCGCACCCTTCGCGCGCCACAGTCGTGGCGCCATCTATCCATCGCAAAAGCAACCAAGCCGTTACTTCTCAAAGCCGTCTAACACAAATGACGCAATTCTCAAGCCGTCACGCACAATGACGCAACTGCTTACATGCTCGCCACAAATATGGTATCGTTCGTTCGCCTATTCGCCGAAACACTGGCAGGGGGTATGTGGCGGTGTGATATCTGTATGAACTTGTACCAACATCCCGCGAGGACGATCGTTTTGGCGTGATGGTTAGCGTACTTGCTTCATTCGTACGTTCGGAACGGAAGGTACCCAGATCGAATCTTCCCTCCGACATGTATATGTTTTATTAGAAATAATTTATATATGTTAAAAATGAAAAATATAATCCGGAAAAATATATTTCTTGTTATTGTTTAAGTTCTTTTGTTTTGATTTAGCAAAATTAATGATGCAAAAATTTAGCATTTGTAAAATATTATTTTTATTATTGTTTAAAACTTTATTATATTAATGTTTGAAGTACTGGTAAACTTTTATTTTATAATAAAAATTTATATATGTTCCATTCAATTTCTTCATTACTTATTTAGGTATGCTTATGTATCAATATTTTCAATTATTTTTGAATACAGTCTGTATTTATTTTTTCTAGATTATTATCTGGTAAAATTACAACTGATGAACTGACAGGGTTTGATAACACTGGTAATATATGTAAGTAGTCCTATTAATTTACCCAACATATAAATACTTTTCTATTTTTTTCCTTGTATGATAAGATTAAAATACTATGTTGCTACTAATCTCGCTACCTATAATTAAATCCAGCTTCAGCATACTTTTCAACATTACATAACCAACATCAGCATTATATAACCACTGCAATCAAACCAGGACATTCCTCTTATCACCCATTTCTACTCGCTCCTCACTTCTGATTTATCATTAATATATTTCCCTAGGGTATTCTGAGGGTACTGTAGTGCTACACAGATATTGAAATGGTTCCCCATCAATGATGCACACAAAAGGGGGGGGGGAATCAGGACCCCTTCCTCATAGCTTTTGAATTTTTTTATTGATCCTATGTATATGGTATGTAAAATTTAGCTAAGTATTTTTATTAATAGAGCCCGGTGGTCGATGGTAGCATACTGCGCTTCCACGCCACAGGTCTGGATTCTATTCCCGGGCTGGGTAAGGTCGACTCAACCTTTCATCCCTACTGCAGTGGGTCAATAAATGAGTACCAAGCTTTCTTGGGGACTTGAACACTGAGGGTCTTGCTTCAGACTGACCACCTAATCGTGACATCTGCTTATGTTCCTCAGCACCCAATGGTCACATATACTGGGATGGGCACAGTAGGCCTTGGCCCTCATGGGTTGTTGCACCACTGAGTTTGAGTTATTTTTATTAATAATTAATTTTCTTGGTTAATGCTAATTATTTATTATAATTTTTACTGTATTTTGTTTCTGAAAATTGACAAAATCTAAAGAATATGTTGGACAGCGTACTGGAGCGTGATACTAGAATGGTGGACCTTTGACCCTGGACCCCCCCCACCTTGAAAAATATATGTGTGCGCCACTGTTCCCCATTATCTCCTAAACACAGTATAAACTGGGGCTCCCAAACTGTGTGAACTGAAACATTAAAAAATCCAATAATTTATGTTCTATTATGAGGTATAAATGAATGAAATTAAGATTTTTTACATTAATTCTTCACCAATTCTTTCTTACTAAAATATAAAATTTATAGACTTAAAAAATGTTGCAAAAAAATCTGAGCAACTTCTCTTTAACCAGTACTAATAATTAAATGCATTATAACAATCAGAAAAAGATATGTCAAATAATTCAAAAGAATTTTTATACTTCTCACATAAAATTAAAATATTTCTTCTTCATAAGCTTAACAGCCTTTTGCAGGCTGTCTCACTGCTCCTCCTTCAGTTGTCACAATAATAAGTCACAATGCCCTTCCATCAGTTGATTCCCATTAGCTTATGTCCTTTTCAAATTAAAATATTTAGTTACACTTAATGTCAACTTTATTGTAAAAGGTTTAGTACTTCTATTAATTTGGCTTGAGTTCAGCAAGTATTCTCCTCAAAGAGAAGAAAGTAAACAAACAACTGATGAAACTTGGAAAAGAAATATGTTAGCCTTTACTTGATTAATATGATTTGTAGTCTTTACAATTAACTGAAGTCATAGAAATTTATTTTTGTTGTGTATTAATAAATTTTAATTATTCAAAAATTTATGTGTGAGGAAATTGTTTTTTTATAAACTGACATATGTTTGACCTTGGCATATGATTGACATAACAGTTTTACTTTAACATTTTGCTGGCGGTTGACATTCTAGTACATCTATTAAATTCAAATTTTAGCAATAATTATTATAATTAGAATTCAAACTAATTTACTTAAGTTATATTTACTAAATTATATTATGTTTTACATTATTTGCTTAAATAAATATTAAATTTTGAATTTAGAAGACATACAGTGGCCAGCTATAGGTGTTAAATTATATTAAAATAAAGGGAATTTAAAAATATTTTATGATGGCAAATTGTATTAAAATAAAGGTGATTTTAAAATATTTTATTATGACATAAAGGAAGTTTCAATATAATTAATTATACCTTATAATTTGATTTTTTGTAAAATGATTTCATTGATATATTTTTTCCCCAGGTGTATGGCCATCAGAAGAAGTTTTGACGTATTACTGCATGAAGAACAAAGAACTCTTTGGGTAAGAAGAATTTTTCAATGCTTGATTTTGTTTGTAGATAATAATAATTGTTATTGAGAAATATTATCACTTCACTGTTTATATCTAAATATCATGGGTTTTGTAAAAAAAAAGTTTTTAAATGAACTTGTGATTTAAAATGAGAAGAGGCAAACTTTTGTCTTTCTTTTCAATGTAGTAAACTTTTAGTAATTTTTAATGTTTATTTGGATTTTAATTGATTGGATGTAGATTCTGGTCATTGTGTTAATTCAAATAAATGATAGTAAATTTTATCTTCTAGAACATATAGAATTATTGTATCTAGTATTAATTAAGTAGATTTGACTGTGATATCCTAAGTCACTTCAAATCCTTTTCTTTGTATTGTGAGAAATAAAGTATTTTTCACAGAAGTATGGTTTTTAAAGTAAGAGAATGAGGTGTTTTCTCAGATTCATCCTCTGTAACTTGTGTTTAAAAATGAGTGATTTGTTGCCAATAGCCCTACATAGCATTAATTTTAAAATGAATTCAAGCCAAAGCTTAACCAATATTCTGTGATCTTTTATTGCTAAATGAGAAGGGGGGAGGTGAGAATGATAACCTGGCTACTAGAGTGAAAATTTTATAATTATAGGCTAGTGAGAGTTTGAGTTTACTCTTTCTGACTATCACTTAGCAAGTTAATGTATGTTAAACCTATCATGGCTTAGTGTTCAGGTTTCAGTATATCAAAATTAGGCAGTAGGTTTACCAGCTCACGTGTCATCCTTGACACTTGACCCTCCCCAATGATACTTATGTTGATTCTAATGTGACTTAAATAAACAATCAAATAAAAAATTCATTGTTAAAAGAATTAATATGTTTATGAGTACTAATTAAACTATTGATCTCTCCAAATTTATTTATGTGGATTTAAACTATTCATTTCTTAAAATAATAATAAAAATTCTTAAAAGAAGTTTTTAATTTTATATAAATGAATTATTGTAATTATATTATTTTTCCTCCATTTTTGATACAGAGGAAACAGTGTTTGTGAACTTGGAGGTGGTATGTCATGTTTAAGTGGATTAGCAGTAAGTTAATTCTTTAATATAACTCAATTTTATCAGATTTTAAAACTTCAGATAAGTGAAGAAAAACATTTTTCTTATACAAATTATCTTCATCATTTCAGTGATTAATTGTTTTAAGCATATTAAATATTGTTAAAATCTCATTTGTTCAACTATTTATTTGTTGCTCAATGCAATAAAAGTGAAATTAACAGTATCAATTTCTCTTAGTTACTAATGTAAAGAATAATCAGTATCCTTATGCATTGGTAAGGACACATTCAACATAAGGAAAAGGGTTCTTTGCTCTGTGATGCTGTGAAAAAGATTATCTTAGTTATTGAAAAGTTAAAATCAGTAGAAATAAAAATTAAAGCATCAATTATTTAAATACTACACATAAAGATAGTAAATGTGTTAAAGAAAAAAAAATTATTAAGATGAAAAAATGTTTAATTTCCATAATTTGTGCTAGGATGTTGAATTTGGATCATTATCAAAGTCACTAAAAGTTAAAAAAATTACTTAAAATGGGACCACCTGAGACCTTAACACAATTTACAGTGATTGTTCATGCTTTTGATGAGGTCATCAACCATAAGGGCAGTTTCAAATTTCCCAAGATTGACTGAAAGAGGGAAAACTTTAAGGAACAACACACCTGAGGACATCTCAAAGATTTTCATTTGGATTAAAATTAGGAATAGGCTCCATATTAAAAATAACCTCATTTACTCCCATATATTTTGGTATTTATCATTGATGTTTGCTTGATGTGAACATCTATTATCATTCTTAAGGACGGCACCAGGAGCAACTGCTACAACATAGTCTAATTATATGGTGTAGAACAGGGGTCAGCAACCTTTAAGCTGTGGCGTGTCAAACCAATCAACCAATATGATTCAGTGCGCCACTCAGTGGGACATTTTTGAAACATTTCGATTCCTGTGATAGTGCATCCAAAGTTAGAGAATAGAGGTCTATAATATAGGTTTACAGTTTTATTATATACTAATTTTGCATCATTTAAAGATATTTCTTAACATAAAAAATAAACAGCAAAATATATTTATTTCTTCAACAAAAATAAACAATTTAAATTTTACATATATTAAGTACTTTTAAACATCTTTATATATTAAAATAAGAAGTAGTAAACAAATAAAATTTAAGTATTTCCCTTCATTATAGTTAGATCAAAAGATAAATAAAAATATTAATGAGAAACTAGTGCTTGCACCACTCTACTTTCATATTGCAAAATCAAAGGCATATTTTGTGACTTTCAATTTGACACGTTTCTGAGCATTAAATTATTAAATACTATCTTTGCGGACTCGAAATATTTTTCATATGAGGAAAGATTTTTGTGCTTAGATATGTAAAACAGAAGCGAAAATCAGAGTACATGCAATTTTTCTCTCTTCAAACAATTAAATCTCTCCAGCAAAAACACTCAATAATTAACAAAATAGCCTTAAACTTATTTTTGGAGTTATCTTTCAGATTTTTTTGTAATTCCATAAATGTCTGTAATTCTAAAGATTATTATCAGATAAGGTCTATTATAAATTGATCAACTTACATACACTCAAATATTGACACATTTGTAAAGTAAGTAGCACACAGTACCACTGAGAATTGTACTGTGTGCCACAGGTTGCCGGGCCCTGGTCTAGAACTTCATCTTGATACTTTGCAGCCATATAGTATGGTATAATTTCTCATTAAGAGTCCAGTCCTCACCATAACACTATCTTTTCTGAATTTTTTTGGTTTGATTGTGTGTCTTGTTCTCTCTTAACCTTTACATACTTATCATCTGATTTTAGGAAAAATTGGACATTGCATTAATTTGAAACAGTCCTATTGACATGATCAGGACACAGCTTTAATCTTGTTCCTGTGGATTGGATGGTTAGGAAACACATTGTACTTGGACATTCCTCCTTGTAGAGCCTTCAGTACTGGCAGACATAATTTTACAAAATTAGGCTGCAAGTATTAATGTAAACCCTTATGCTGCTTCTAAATGTGACATTAATTAATAATCAGCTATTAATGGATGCAACAATTGGGGAAGCTACTTGCCAATTTAGCTTAGCTATTGTAGCAATGTACTAATCATGCTGAGAGAAATGTAAAAACCTCTGGGCAGCCAAACACAAGTATCTAGCTAATTGTTTGATTTGCCTGGAATTGTTTCCATCACATGGAGTAATGATCTAAATCAGAGGTTCCCAAACTTTTTTGTCTCATAGACCCCTTGCCAGGTTTTTCGGTTTGGGGTAGACCCCTGCTTACGTAATATTGAATTTTTTGCAGATCTACCAATTTAAATGTCTTTTTGACAGTTGGTATAAAGCTTAACGACTTTAAACAATTTAAAATTCTAACTGAATTGAAGTATGGTGTTTAAAACTTAAGAAAACTATGTTAATTAAATTAAAATTTGATTAATACATAAAATAACTTAGCAACAAACAAATGTTTATAATGGGAGGAATAAATATGGTGCTTCTCAGTAACAATTTTTCAACATTTGGAATCAATCGTGTTAGGTTTAACCCTAAATCTCCTCGGTTAGTAGTGTCCAGACCTTATTTTACTCCTTTTTTTTTTTTTTGGAGATTGGCAACCACGATAAAACTCCTTCTCACTAGGAAAAGAAATTAAAAATTTTCTCTCGAAATTCCATAATTCGTGATAAGTAACAGGTATCTCCTTTTAAAGCTAAAATTGGGGATATGGTCCTTGTTTTAATAAAATTTATGCTGTCATCTTGTAACTGCAAATTAACCTCATTAAAATTAGTAAATAAATATATTAAAAAGGTAAAATCTGGTTTCCATTTGACTAAATTTTCTTTTAAAATTAAAATCATGATTTGGTTTAATGAGAGCCACCATCGTAGACCCCCATTTGCATCTTATGGACACACAAATTATTTTTTCGCTGACGTGGACACCTTGCAGGTCGTCATAGACCCCTGGTGGTCTATATAGACTCCTTTGAGAATTACTGATCAAAATGATCAACACCAAAGAAAATAGCAAACTATTTTTTTATTTATTCTCGTGCTTCAAAGTGTCTAATAGCATGGCAGTATTTTCCATCTGCCATTATAGCACAAATATCGTAAAAAAATTCAATGAAACTCACAAATACTTTGTATCAGAACTTTTATGCATGTCTTCAAATCCTAGTGTCTTCAACATCTGTCTTATTTGCTTCAGGTTGGATTGTCAACTGTGATTGGCTGTAATGTGCATGCAATATTCCATTTACATTTCCAGTGATTTTAAGCATTTAAATTAAAATACACTTTTAAAAATTAAATATTGCATTGCTTAACTTAAGCAAGTCATCTCTATTGCTGTGCATGGAAAAAAAATTCCTTTTAACTATTATTCAATTATCTATAATCATAATTGTGTAATGTAATCTTTTCTTACTTATAAAAGAGAATAAATACATTGTACTTAATGTGATGTGTACATTATCCATTACTAGTACTTTTATGTAAGTATTTAATTTTAAAATATATATATTTTAATTTTTTTACTAGCACTATCAAATTTTATTTGTAGATATTGGATTGTATATTGGTAATTTTTTACTAATAGTGTACAATTTATAATATAAAAAAATTACAAGCATCAGTAATTTTAGGTTGCTGCAACTGCTGGTGCAAAGGAAGTATTTGTCACAGATGGTAACAAGCGCTGTGTTGAAAGTATCCTTTTGATATACAAACAATTCTAAAAAAAATATATTGTTTCAATTATTTGTTCTGTTTAAAGCAGTTCTTGGCATTAAAATATTTATACAAGTGGCGAAAATTGAATGACAGTCTTATTGTTAAATTTAAAATAAAACATTTTAATGATGTACAAACCATATATTATGAACTAAAGGAATTTTAATCTTATCAACTACTAAAAGTTGTATTCTAATGGTCATATGCAATTCATTATCAATATCCAACTCTTTTCTGCAGATAAAATGTTAATATAGATTGAAGCAGTAAGCCTCAAAATTAAATAAAATGTATGAGATAAAGATCAAAGCTAGTTATGTAAAATACAATAAATATCCCTTATTTATTTTTTTCGGAGCTTTTCTGTTACAACATTTCACTTTAAACTTGAAAGTCTGTTCGATTCTTGTATGGGTAATATCATAATGTATTATTCTTTTACTTTTCACAATTATTGATGCTAAGGATTATTTTAAGTTTTTATTCAAGACGACCTTGTATGCGACCACTATAGCAAGTGGTCATGATTACGAATTTGGGGCTACTATTGTTTCTGTTACGTCACATATTTCAATCTTGGTCCCACTGAAGACCTGCTGTATAGAGGAATTGTTACATGCTAAATTTGTTGAAGCTCAAAGCTCCTCATGTTGGTGTGGAAGTTTGGAGAGTGTCACTCACATTATTCAGCTCAGGTATCATTCTTGTCATTTGACTATTGCTTGAAATTGTGAGTTCCATTGCTACTTTAAAGATAGATGTAAATGTACAATTGATTGATAAAGATAGCTATATGTTATCATTTGGGTGCATGATAATACAAATTCATTTCATACTAAACACAATTGTAAAAATATGAACAGAAAGGTGTTTAATTTGTGTAAAGTTTAATTGTTTTTTTAAAAAATAGTAATTTTTCTATTTATATAATTTTTGCTTTCAATTTTATCTATTTTTCAATACATTTTGAAAAATAGACAGTTTGACCATAGTTCTCATTGTTTATAAATTGCTATTAATAAATGTGTATTAAACCCTTAACATTGTCCAGATGTCCAAGGCATTATTGAACAAAACCTTCAATATTTTGGAGCCACCCAAGTAGTTAGTCGGTAAATGAAATAGTACTATATGATATAAATTTAATTATTTTTTAAAAAAGCTTAAGATAAGTATTTCAATCAGTTATTTAAAATTATTCTTTTAATATGAAAATATAATTTTAGTCTATTTAGAAATTAAAAAAAAACTATGAACAATACCCCTAATATTTAATTGTGCTACTCAATGATGTGTTACTATTTTTGTATCAAAATAAGGATTACTTTTTGTCTATTAATGCTTCCTTTTAAAACACTTTTTTTTCATCCCACTTTTTTTAGACTTCTTAGATGGGATGTAGATGAAGATTTAACAGATTTGAAATCAAGATTTGATGTTGTAATATGTGCTGATTGGTAAGAAAATCGTTGAAGCATGCATATTGTATCTTCATTTCATATTTTTAAAAATAGTTATAATTAGTGAAAATGACTAATTTTTCTCTTTTTATGTCAGTTAAATGCATTGAAATATATATTTCTCTTCAGTTTATATTATGAAGATGGAAGACATGCCCTTGCTGAAACTATTTGGAAAATTTTAAAACGCGATGTAAGTTTTGATATTTTAGAATATTACTCTTGGGAAAAAAATTTAAAGTCTGTTTTGTATTATTTATTTAAAAAGACTCTTTTTAGAAATTTGTGTGCTTTTTAATATTTATTTGTAGTGATTATAAACTAAAGTAGTCCAATATAAAATTTTATCAATTCAAATTCTTTTCTTCTTTTTGACATTTTCTATATTTGCAGTACTTTAATTTTCTGTTTATGAAAGCAAAACTTAAATTATTTTATTACTGTATTTTCCTGTATATAATCCACAATGGCATATTATCTGCAAAGCCTTTTTTTCGAGTAAAATAAAAAAACGTATAATCCGCGGCAGTTTTTACAATGAATAATCCAAAATATAAACTGCCGATAATGAGTGTCACATAAGATAGAAAAATACACAATATAATTAAAAGTAGAAGTAAGAAATATATTATATGAAACAGCTTTTTATAAATATGTATGACAATATTTTTTACAATAATCTCAATAAAACAAAAAAATTCTTTGCTACTGCCATCTATGTCTTGAGTTAAACAAAATATTGCATGTGGAAAAAAATCTTTTTTTTTAAATTTAGCAAGTTAACAGCAAAAAAATTAAGATCAAGACTTCTTTCTCATTGTCTTTTAAAATCCATTTCTTTCTTTCTTTCTCTAATTCTGGCCGGTGAGGTTTTCAATCACGATCAGCTCTTTGTCTATCACAGTTTTCAAAGTTGGTCTTTTTTTTCCTCCACAAACAAATATTCGATTTGTCAATGATGAAAAACCTTGCAGCTTCCCGATTTCGGTAACCTTCTCTATAGCTTTTTTAACTTGAAGTTTGCAGTCCAACTTACACGTTTTGCTTCAACATTATGAAAACTTTCAAAGGACGTAATAGCTCCAGTCAAGAGAAAATTGGAAATGGCACCAGCGAATAGAAACTGTTTTTTCCTTCCGATGAAGCGAATTCGTTTTTGAATGTAATTGGACAAAAACTTGTTATGGCTGAAATACGTCAGCTGAGTCATGAAAGTGCCATCTATTATTTATTTTATAAAACATGAACGGCATTTCTTCCAAAACTTTATTGTTAGCTTTTCTGATGGAGAATGTTTTTTCTCAGGTAATCCGTGGAGGCGTATAATATGCACAACGAAATTTGAAACTTTTTTAACACATAATCCGCAGATTATATACAGGAAAATACGGTAGTTAAAATATTCTTTAAATAATTATAAATTTTGATAAAATGTTTTTTTTACCCAAAATTTTTCATCTAAATGTTCAAAATCCTAATATCTTTTTTCTTTGAACCTACTATCAAAAAAAAAAAATTGTTTTATCATGCATTGGGATGATGTTTAAGCTCACATGAATAAATTTTAGAATACCAACTAATCTAAAATGAAATATAATCATTTTATTTCACTCATGAATTCCATTCTATATGAACCAAATGGTATATTTTAACATGAATTGAATACTTATGTACATGACAAAAATTGGCTATAAATGAATACTAGACTGCAAGGCTTAACCACTAGCACTGTATCAGCATCCCTGTACAGTTTTTACCTATTTTTGCTTATCATGATTTTTATTATAGATTTACAACTTGAGAATTTATTAACTATTGGTTTTGGCATTATTCAAATTGCATTTCACTGTTTTTTCTCTTTGTTATGACTAATTATTTCAAAGCTAGAGTAATTATATGATTGTAATAATCTTGGTGCTAAAAAAAGAGAATACAAAATTTATTTTGCTGTTGAAATATCTAATTAAGTTTTTAAATAAGCTTTTATTATCATTTTATTTTTTACCATTCAATGAAAAACAAAAATTCTTGTGTTTTAAAAGCAAAACATTTTTTATAGAAATGATTTAAAAATATATTTAATATATAAGAATCCTGTCATAATGTTGATATAAATTAAATTTGCCTATTTTTAGCTCAAATTTTAAATATTATTTCAGGGAGTTGCTGTTATTTTGGCTCCAACTCGTGGCAAAACCTTCCAGTACTTTATTGACATAGTTGTGAAAGATTTCCATGTTGAACGTGTTGTGTCCTATGACACTCATGTTTGGGATCTTCATTGCAGAGTATGCAATTATAAGTTTATTCAGTATAAATTTAAGATAAATATGCATTATTAAAGTGTATACAGGCTTTAAAAACTAAATTGCTTTATTGTGTATTAGGGTGGATCACAGTCTTATGAAGGAAAAAATATACTATGGCTGGGATGGCGAACCAGTGGCACACGTGCCATTGATTGCACGCGACACAATATTTTTGGCACACCAGTGATCAAAATTGTTTCCATTTTATTTCAAAGTTCACAACGAAGTATTACGAACAAACGCGAGTGATCGGTCAAGAGGCGGCACCAGCGGGAACACACTCGATTGTAACTGTCTTGCCTTCATTGCGTCGAAGACTACAATTGCTTATGATAAGTTTATCTACGCATAGCATAGTAAATTTCATTGACACAACATTATTTTAAAGTTTATCTGTGCTATATTTACGATTTTTATAACTGTTATTTAACATGGCTAGTTCAGCAAAAGAACAAAAAGTACAAGATAGTAAATGTAACACAGAATTTCAAATTTGGTGGAACTAGAAACATGTCATGATTTGTAAAAGCGACAAAGCAGTTTGTTTTTTATGTTCTGAAATAGTGGTATGCAGAACATCGTCTGTAAAATGGTATTTTGAAACGAATCACAAACCCTCTTTTCAAAAAGAGTGAACCATAGCAAAAATAATTAATTTCTCAGAAACCAGCATGTATTCTACAAAAAGTAACATCTTACAATCATAATATAAGTTATTTGTCATCCACACACAATCTGCAACAACAGAAGTCACACTAATGTTACTTTAATTTGAATTACACGTATGACTGAAACGTTTTTAACTATACAGTGCAAAAGGAATTTGTTTTCGTAGTAAATAGAATTTTGTGTTGTTAGTACTTCGTTTTATTATTTTCCCAATAATTACACGTCAAAACTATTTGACTGCATGTCTATTCCTCACTAAACACTTATTTAAAAAAAATGGCACTCTGATCCATAAAGGTTTGCCACCCCTGTTCTATGGTATGGAGATTAGGAGAAAAATTATTTCAAAATAGAATATTGCCACAAAGGAATTGAATTATCGGAAAAATGGAAAAAGACTCGATTTTGGCTGGATGGCTCTAAATTTAAAATCAAACTATTTTTCGACAATATAAGTTACCAAAACAGATGATTATTGGTAAATTAGTAAAATGTACTTTACATCATTTCATAATCACAGCTCGCTCATCCCCATATCATTGAATCAGTCTGACCCAAGCTTGTTTCCATCTTTTACTTCATTGTGTGCTGCAATTTCGGCATTTTTTTCCCTTTTAACTATTTCATAGGTATTTTCTCATTGCAATAAATGTTAGAAAGTTCTAAAATATCTGTTTTTCTTCAATAAAAATTCCTTAAGCTTTTTTAATGTAAAGAGTCAAATACTTTTAAGTACTACCATAAATGACATTTACTTAAAAACTAATCTATTTTGTTTCCCCCATTATTAATGCACCAGGGAACATCTTTTCTGCATATAGGTTATGAAATTCTTTAAAAATTTTTTAAAAGAGAAACATTAAAAAAGGACTAAGCTACATTTTTGTATTATCTATTTAGTCTGACATTGGTTACTGATTAGTGAATATCTTCAGAGATTATGTATGTTACTTTTACACTTTGCATAAATACATGGTATGCTTTATTAATATTATTTTAATATTCTTAAATATTATGTACTTTTAACTTTGTAACTGAAATTTAAAATTTGTTTTAGCTGAAAGAAAGGGCTACTAAATATGATGAGGATCTTCATTACCCACAGATGATCATTTTGCGCAAAAATTGAATTATAAAGAAAAGGAGGTATGTATAAAAACGAATAAGATTTTTAGACTGTTTTTATATATACAAACGAGACATTTTCCTGAAATAATATTCTTTAGATATCTGTGTAATATTGAAACTTTCAACATCCCCAACTTTATCAGAGGTTCCCCAACTTTTTTGTCTCATAGACCCCCCCCATGCCATGTTTTCGGTTTGGTGTAGACCACTACTTATGTAATATTAAATTTTTGCACATTTATCAACTTAAATGTGTTTATGACCGCCAATATACAGAACTGCTTACTTAAAATTTTTTAAAGTCTATCTGTAGTGAAGTATAGAGGTTAAAATTAAGAAACACATTAATTTAAAATTTAATTGATACACATAAAATAACTGATTAACAAACAAATGTTTATAATAAGGTTCAGTGGCACACATAGGAATCTTTAATGGGGGGAGGGGTTCAGGGTGGAAAGTCCACCATTCTTGTATCATACCCCACCCAACATATTATTTTGATTTTGTCGGGAACAAAAAACAGTAAAAAATAATTTATTGAATAAATAACTTGCCTTAGTCAATGAAATTAATTGCTTAAAACAAATATTTAATTGAATTTTATGTACTATATACATAGGATTATAATCAATTGAAATAAATTCAAGGGCTATATGGGGGGGGCAGACACTGGGACTTCACTCCCTTAAGTGCATCACTGAGGGATGAATCCGGTGATTCAATAACTGATTTTCAACATTTGTTATCAATCTTGTCAGGTTTAACCCTAAACTTCCTTGGTTAGTATCCAATTGACACCCCTGCACTTAAACTCCTTCTCACTACGTAAAACAATTATAAACTTTCTCTCTATACTCTATAATTCGAGATAAATAACAGATGTCTTTAAAGCCAAAATTACTAACATCTGTTTCTAAACTTTACTTTTCTCCATTACTGCCTATTCTGATCCGTTCCTTATGTAATATGACATTTTAATTTCTATGTGCCATATGAATTCATTGCCTTTTTTAGTAATTACCAAGTAAATGTATTCTTAAACCTTGTTTCAAAATCTGAATAAAGATAATTAGAATGTTAAACATAGGTTAAAGCATCATTTTTTCCTGGCAGATTGTCTGTGGCCAATTGAGAAACTAGGAAAATTTGTGATGTCTAATATTACACTCCTTTAACTTAGTTCTGGCAAGAAACGTTGAAATGATGGTCCTTGTTTTAATAAAATTTATGCTGTCCTCTTGTAATTGCAAATTAACTTTTTTATAAATTTAGTAAATAAATATGTTAATCAAATGGAAACCTGATTTTACCCATTTAAATTTTCTTTTAAAATTAAAGTCCCAATCTGGTGTAATGAAAACTATCATGGATCCCTGGGGATCTATATAGACCACTTTGGGAATCACTGCATAATATGATTTATAAACTTATTTTCTATTCTTATTATATTAAAAAAAACTATATTTGAATTTTGCAGTTAATTTTATATGAATATGTGCAATAGCTATATTTTTATTAGAATTTAGTTAGTTTTCTCTTAATATCTGCAATTTATTTCATTTATGTTTTCAGACTTATACAGATGCCATTCATTTGAACCAAACTTAGCAACCAAACTTCATATTTCATTACCATGTGTTATATATATTGTGCAAATTTATACATGCCAAACTTTCGTCCATTTTATTTATTTTTATTTCATGTTGGGAATATATACCTGGAATGAAGGTAGCAAAGTTATATGAAAAGATTGTGTAAATGTTTTATGCAGTTATTTGATACTGTAATGTCTTTAGATTTCCAAACAATTTTAGATATAATTTTGCTGTATTATTGAATAAAAATTTGTCGTACCAAACTTCAAGCAAAAAATGAAACAGAATTTACTAACGTAATTTTATTGAAATTTCAGTTATGTAATTATAATTTTTGATTATACAGTGATACTAATGTTTTTATGGAGAATTACTTTATTATGTAATTGAAATATAAATTATTAATTAATGTGCATTTTGCATAATCCATTAATTGAAAATACTGAATGAATAAGACCTAAGTAATTTTTTTAAAGACATGTTATTCAAATTTTAAACAATGTCAAAGTGCAGCTCAAAAATTTGAATCATGTCTAGTTTCTAATTAAATGCAGTTTTTGTATGGCTGAAATGTAAATTTAGAAAATTCATATTTACTTCCATCCCCTCAGTTAAAAAAATATTGATAATGATGCATAGGGAATCTATTTCATTAATAGCATTTAATTGAATTAAATGAACGAACAAATCATAATCATCTGATATAATTGATATTTACTGAAGTCCCTGAATTGAAAGTCATACTAATTCAAAAAACCAATTATTTTTAAAGTAAGATTGATGTTTAAGTGTGAACAATGTATCTGGTATGTAATTTACTTTTTATTTATGCTGATGATTGTTATATTCCATTTGTTGTTGCTATTCCTCTGCATTTGAAATATTTATTTTATTTTAAAATATTATAGGATGATTTAACAAAAACTTCTTATTTAGTATGTATCTGCATGATAATTATGGTTTTTATGACCTGAAAAGATATTTTATGTGTTCATACATATATATATAAATATCGGTGCAGCATAAGAATTTTATAGTATATAAGATGTATTCCTTTTTTTAATGAAGATATATAAATGTTTAACACATTTTATTAATTGTGCTTATTTCTTTGTAGTGTATATTGTAATTTAAATGAAATATCTTGTCCATTTAAATGAATATCCATCCACTTTTGGATAGTCTGATGTATGTATTGTCTTGGGGAACAGATTCCCCATTATTAATTTCAATAGGAATGTTCTATTGAGTTTTTTTCATACAAGTCACAAACTTAAAGTTGGAATATAATTCAAGTTTTGAAACATTTAAATTTATTATTTGTAGTTTGATTTTGACACATTTGCATTGTATTGAATATTTTAGTTTTATTATTGAATCAGAAATATTTGTTGAGAAACATATTTCCTTTCCTTAATAGCAGGGGTGGGCAGACTTTTACATGTCACGGTCTACTTTAAATTTTTTCAAGGTGTCGCGGTCCACCATGTGACGTAGTTGTGTTAAGCAAAAAAAAAAAAAAAAAAAAAAGAAGCTCAACACAATATTTGTAATACAACAAACAAAATTTACTCTTTTAAAACTACGTTTTAAGTAAAATGCAAAATACAAACATAATAATTATACCTATAAATTTAATATTAAATGATGCATTTTCAAACAATTCACAATACATAAGAAATAAGTAATTTTCCCTTAAAATTAGTTTTTATAGCTATAGTCTCAATAGACGACTTAGCTGTCCCCCCCCACTACACACACACAATCTTGAATATACCTCGGTATATTATTACTAACTGCTAATCTTACACTGGATTCGAAGTGGTCGTCTGTGAAACGGGAATATATTGTCTTAATTATATTCTTCGTAGAAAATGTAGATTCTCACAGGTAGGTAGAGTGAAAGAACGAAGTTAAATGAATTGCCGCTTTTTTAAAATTGGGATACTTTACTTCGACCAATAGATTCCAAAAGTTATTCTTTACAAATTACGTCCTTTTGAAAGAAAAAAGCTTCGTTTTCCTCGAGAGATAAAGAAAACATGTAACATAGTATATTTTGTTATTTTTCACATCAACATTGCCAAATGAATAACCCATGAATGCAACTTTTGTGGGATTCTAGTCTAGTAAACTCTTGAAAACGTCTCTCAAATTTGGTTTGGAGTTTTATTCATGGATGTTTTCATTAGCTTGGTAACCACCTGTGTTTCTTTTAATATGCACTTCTAAGATTTTATGTGAAGGCGGTCTCCCCAAAATGTCTTGGTGGTCTACCGGTCGATCGCGATCGACTTAATGCCCACCCCGGCTTAATAGTGTATAGAATCCTGATGTATTAAAAATAAAAACTACTGATCCTTGATTGTTGAAAATTTACAAATTATAAATATATAATGTTACATTTAAAACTTACTCTGTAAATGAATAAAATATTTTAATGTGTAAAGAACTGATTTTAAAAACTAAAAAATTGCAAATAAAATACTATCTTGGAGAGAAAATTTTTAAAAATATTTGATCAACAAGCAAAGGTGTTAAGCCTTAAAAAATAACTTCAAATGATAGATGATCATGTGCAGAATCGAGCTTTCGCAAAAACTTGATTCATTATCTGAATTAAATTTTAGCCATTCTAGTCAGAGTAGTTAATCAGCTACTCAAGGATTGTACCTTACATTAAGGATGTTGATGTAGCAAAGATGTGTGTGCAATTCCATTAAAATTATTTATCTCTTATAGTTAAAATCAAATGTTACTCATATTCATCTTGCATTATGTAAAAAAGTCCAATAGTGTGTAATATATTGTTTTAATTACAATTTTAGATTATTTATAAAGTTGTATATTTTACTTTTTAAATTATTTGTTTTATAAGTTTTGTTATGCATTTTTTTTTAAATGTGAGAATAAATGTAAATAAAATTATTTGAGATGTACTTGTGTTGTTTCATTATTCAATTTCTTCTATTAGTTCACTCTCTCCATATATATCTTATTCAAATTTTCAATCATTAATAAAATACTTTCTATTCATCCATTCAAGTTTTAAAAAAAATGTATTTGAACTTGTAGTGGATGACACGTGATGTTAATACAGTTTTTTCAAATATTAATTCATTAATTGAACTAAAAAATGAATAAATAGTAAGCAAAAATAATAGTCTAACAGCATATATAGAAAAGAAAGTTGTTTGCTGTGTCCCTTTAGTGCAGTGGATAGCACATGTTGAACTTCTAATCCAAAGGTCGTGGGTTTGAATCCCAAATGGGATGGCCTAATTTCTGAGAAAGCGATTTCTTTTTTACTATACTATTTTATTAATGAAAAGTATGAAAATTGCAAAGAAAATCACTTTTTATTTTGTTACTTCTCAACTATAATTGTTTTTTGTTGACCTAAGTAGGAATTGACTTAACTTTTTTTTTCTTTTGGCAGAGACATTTTAGAACTCGAAAGTGTAATATAATGCATCAGTTCTAACAGCTATGAATTGAAGATTAAGGTTTTTTAAAAAAAAACATATGTCCTTATGCCTTCTCTGATATTTGAGACTTGGATTTGTATTCAATGAAATGTAGAAAAAGTTTTATTACAAAATTATTCACTTACAAGCTTATATATATATGTATATCAAAATCAGTCCTTCATTTTGAAATTTTCCTGTTACTGTTAATCAAACCTGTAAAAAAAAATTTTAAAAATTTTTATGAAATATATATCATTTTAAAGAAAAAAATATGCTAGTAATATATTTGTAAATTTTTAAATTATGTTTCTTTGATTTAAGAATATAAAGCAAGCTCTTTTCAAAAATCTTATAAATTTAGAAACATGGTCAAGTGATGAAGACACTATTTGAGCAAATATTGCACTTTTTCACAAGAGAATGTGAGGCTAAAATGAATTATACCCCAGTGGTCCTCAACTCCCTGGCCACACAAGGAACATTAAATTATTACTATTTCATTTTCTGTGGTGTATTACTCATGCACTTGTGCGACTTCTTATTGAAATTACTTTATATTTCATGTTAATCACAATATATTAATTTTTTGGTGTAACTGTATTTTATTCTGAAAGCATGTTTAAATACAATTAAATTAAAATTATTAAATCAAAATCTAAAATAGAAACAATCAACATCCCCCCAGCAGGCTGCAGTAAAATCATCAAAGGTTGACCAGTCCGCAATGCTAAAAAGGTTAGGGAGCACTGCATTATATTACATAATTGTGTCTTTGGCAGAACAGACACTATTCATATTTGACACAACCACAAAACTATATCAGGAGAAAGATTGTTTTGCTATTAATTTTTATACATATCTAAAAAATATTTACATTACATTTTTACTGACAGTGACATTTTTTTACAAATCTATCAGTCCACTAAATTTATATTTTTGTTCATTTTCAAAATATGATGCAAATGAGAATATTTATATATCACCTTCAATAATGCTATTAAAGTAAAACTAATATAAAATATGAAAAAAAATTACCGTACAAAATTTAGGACAATCCTTCAATTTCTCCAGTATTTGTATCAATATCAATATCATAAAAACAAGGTCTGGTAGGCAGTCCTGGCATTGTAGATATCTTGTTGGGTATAACAAGAGATTAAAAATGTTTTCTTTAATTATAATTAGAAATATATATATATTTTCCAAAAAAAAATTTCATTTTAGTTAATTTAAAAATAGACATATATAAAAAAAAGGAAATGCACCACTTTTCAAAAAATTTTGAGGTTACACAATGACATAACATAAACATGTTTGTAAAATATTTTCATTAAAATTGAATAACATTCTATAGACTAGTGGTGTCCAACATGCGGCCCGCCGACTCTTTAAATTTTTTTAAAGTTTCTTCATTTTGAATTTATTTGAGGGGAAATTGATATATATATATACACAGTCCAGTCATATTAATGTGACCACTGTCAAAAGCCAGAATAACCATCTTTCGCAGAGGGGAATAGTCATTTAGGATCCTCAAGGTATTCACTAGGATGTTGAGCCATGCCGACTCTATTGCTGCACTAGATTACGCGCGTGAGAATCCATGGCGCGAACAACCCGATCAAGATGGTTCCATAGATTATTGATTGGGTTTAAGTCAGGTGAGTTTTCTGGACACAGAAGAACGATAAACTGATCCTGGTGCTCTTTGAACCATGCACGTACGCTGTCAGTTGTATGACACTCCGCAATGTCCTGCTGGTAGATGCCACCATCCTGAGGAAAAACAATGTGCATAAAGGGGTAGACATGGTCTGAAAGGACAGATGCATACTTCTATTGATCCATCGTGCTTTCCACAATGATGAATAAACACAGAAAATTTAAGGAAAACATTCCCCAGACCATAATGCTCCAGCCTGAACCTTGCCAGCAATTGTTGCAGGGTGTTTGCTTTTAGACGTTTCATGCCGTATTTGCCACCATCCGTCCGATGGAGTATAAAGCGTGATTAATCAGAAAACTCTACCTGTCGCCTCTCATTGGATGCCCAGTTGCGGTACCTGTGTGAAAATTCCAGTCTTCGTTGCTGATGAACAGCATTCAGCATAGTGGCATGAACCAGGCGCCTGCTTCGGAGAACCAGATGCAACAACGATCGCTGAACAGTAGTTTGGAAGCCACTGTTGGTAGCCCCTTGGTTCATCTGGGTGGTATGTTGCTTAACGGTAGCACGTCTAGTCTCCCTAACTCACCTCTGCAGCCGTCAGTCACCTCTATCACCTATGGCCCATGGTACACCACATTTGCCACGTCACTGATTTTGGACGGTCCCATTTTGCCATGCACGGTATACTTTAACCACGGTGACATACGAACAGTCCACAAACTTAGCCATTGAGGAAATGCTTCCAACCTTTTCCTTTCCCAAAAGCCAAAAATTATGCCGTTTTGGACTTTGGATAACTCTTTACATGTTTGCATTACGCCAACGACTGTAGTGTTTTCCAAAGCCCTCACACACCCTTTATATACGCTCAATAGCACTGTGATGCCAGCATCCTTATGTGATTGGTTATTTAATGTCAAAGTCGAAAGTACGTGGTGGTCACATTAATGTGACTGGACTGTGTATATCTACAATGTATTTGCCTGTTACCTGTTCTTGATTTAGAATAAATCCTTTTTGCTAATAGAAATGTCCTTTAGATTAAAATAGATTTATATTTTATCAAACAGTTACATTTGATTTTACTATAGTAAATAAGTTCTTTAATAAATTTCGAATTGCATTATGCATATCCTTTTCTATGGATGGTACATGATTCTGTGTGTGCGACTTTCGTTTCTCCTCCCCATTTTCTGTTTGGAGTGCCCAAAATGCAAAAGGCAGTTAGAGATGTTTTTTAAAGTTTAAAAAAAATATTCAGGACCGTAAAAAGAAAAGATAATGTATACTTAATCGTTAGCAAATGACAGCACTATCAAATTTCAACAATGAGTAACGAAAGATCAATTCAAAAGGAACACTGTAATTTTCAAGAAAATGGCAACTGTAATATTTCAAACATTTTTTTATCATTGCATTATTATATTGTCTATGTCTGGGGGTATACATGAAAAATAATGAAAACAATAATAATAATTCATTCTGTTTTAAATTTTCACTCTAATAAATGTGTTCTTGTTTCCAAATCTGATATAAAGATACATATTTTTATGTGCGGCCCACGAGATTATAATGTTTTCCAAAGTGACCCACAAGGCCATTTGGGTTGGACACCTCTGCTATAGACATAAGGAAAATTAAAACTAAATTCTATAAATCATTACAAGATTTTAGAAAGTTTTAAATCATGAAAAAAAATTTCTTAAATATAAAGTCAATACAATAAATTTTGAATTACACACACTTTTTAGAATAACCATATAATGAACACCATATTTTATTACTGTACTCCGGTCAATTTGAACCAATCTATTTTTACAGTAATATAAAAAAATTCTTCTAAACTTTAAATGCAGAGATTAAAGAATGTTAAAAGACACTAAATTGTATGATAATCACAGTACTTTTCTATCTGAAATATATATTCAGTATTGGTCCTGCCTTTTGACAATTGGTAAAAGAAAATTAAACTTTCATACATAGAAGAAATGCAATATTTTATTAAATATCAATTGTGATTTCATAACTAAAATATTTAATCAATATTGATAATTTAAAATAATTAATTTTTGAACTTACTGCCCCCAGCAAAGGATATACAAAACCAGCTCCAGCACTAAGTTTTACATCTTGAATAGGAACAATAAAATTCTTTGGCACTCCTTTCTTTGCAGGATCATGAGAAAGAGATAAAGGTGTTTTTGCCATGCATACAGGTAAATTACCAAATCCCTGAAATTTCAGAAATGTAACAAATATAAAAATAAAGTTAAAAATTACTTCCACAGAATCATTTTTGCACCTTAGAAGTACTTACCTGTTTCTCGAATAAATTAATCCTTTCTCTGGCATTTTCTTTGAACTCAACACCATCAGCACCATAGATTTGTTTTGCAATTGTTTCAATTTTATTCTCAAGAGATGTCTAAAATAAGAGTTAAAATTAAATTTATAGTTACCTTTAAAAAACAATTTAAAAAGTAAATCTATTTTTAAAAAATCTTTAAAACCAAACAAATTTCAATTTAAGAAAATAAAAATATTTTGGAGATAAATTTTTAGAAATGATGTGTGTGTAGCTAATTATAGAGATCCTGGCTCAGCAATCTGTATGACCAGAGTTATTGTATACAACTAAGTTTTTGAAATTTAGTCATACTATATAAAAAAATTTATATCTTTTTCATTTTATTTCAAAAATATAAAAAAAAAAAATAGATATAAATTAGGAAGGAAAAAAAACCAAACAGTATAAGTAAAGTGTAATACTTTAGTTACATAAAAAATATTCTTCAAAGTAAACAGATATTTCTTTAAAAAAAGAATGAATAAATATAAAATACTCTTTAAAATATCTTAAAAAATACACAAATTAATTTAAAAAATTAAAATTAATTAATTTTTAATTAAAATTTTAAAAAATCATAAACAGATTAGAAAAATTAGAAATGCAATATATATTTTTAAATGTTTAAAAGTTAAGATTAAATCTGAATTTACTAAGATTACATGTAACATAATTGGTTTGATTTTATTTTAAATACAAAAAAACCCGACCTTTTATATAATCTCATTAATTTAAATATTATTTTAAAAGTTCCAATTTCAAGAAATATTTTATTTACTTCCCTATTTAGCATACCTCAAGGTTGTACAGGAATTTAAACTGACTCATTTGTAAAGAGGCAGCTACTACTGCTTCGGCTAGATCCTTAGCACCTTTACTACCTTCAGAGAAATGACTACAGATGACACATCTGAATGCTCCATCCTTCTCAGCCAATTCTTTTATCAGAGCCAATTCTGCTTCTGTATCAGTACTAAATATAAAAATTAAATATACTCATTTTAAATAATCACTGTAAAAATATAGAAACATTAGATATCTAGTATAGCAAATAAATCTGAAACTTGAAATTGGAGAATACATAGTTTTAAAAGTAGTGAAAATGCAGTGATGCTAAAAGAGGAATGAAATATTTAATTTAAAATATTAATATAGAATTTTTAAAGATGGGGAGGGGGGTATCCCCTGTCTGCCTAACAGCAGACCAACTCCAATGTACAAATTATATGTAGCGGTTCCTATACAAGCTAGTAATAGACTCCGAACAGGGGTGATCACTTTTGTCTAGTGATTAAGATACTCGGTTTCAAATTAATAGATCACAGGTTCTATCCTTTGGCATCGGTGAACCTTACTGAAAAAAAAACGCAAAACCTTATGATCGGTGTCGTGGCACCATCTACCCGCAACAAGAGCAATGAAAGTCAGACTCGACACAGCAACCAAAGTCGTCAGACTCACTTGATGCAACAACAACTCACAAGCTCACCATAACAAATATCTCATTTGTTTGCCTATCCACCAACTCACTGGAGGAGGGGAATAGTGTAGTGGTCCCTATGTAAGCCAGTAACTACTTCCAGACAGGGGTGATTACTTTTGTCTGATGGTTAAGTTACTCTGCTAAAAATCAATAGATCGCGGGTTCAATCCTCCGACATTATACAACTGTTCATACTCATTGTTCAAATTGTAATGTACAGCAGGTAATATGTAGTACTATTTTTTTAAAAATATTGTAAGTTCAATGGTATAATATTCATATAAGTATTGTATAAGTTCATGAAGTATTAATTCATAATTTGCAATACATTGTCATGTTTAAATATTTTTGCACATTCATGCAGAGCCTCACCATAATCATAAAAGTAAATTTGTCCAAACTGTGATTTTGCTCCCTTCTGTAGTCGCTTGTATTAACTATATATTATGTATAAACAAATTTATCACAACATCACAAAAAAAATTATACAGAGAGAGGAAACTGGAGTGAGAAGACATTTTGCAACTTAGTTTCATTTTGAGTTATTTGAATTTATGAAAGTGAATACAAGTAATTCAAAGGAAATTTATCACAGAAAACACAGGTAGTTTTGTAAAAGTTTTAGAGAAAATGTATAAGAAAGACAGGAAGACAAAATAATAAACTTATTAAAAGAATTTCAGAGTGCAATCGATACCTAAATGAGTTCAGGGCAACAACAACAGGCAATCCAAACTTATTGGATATTTCAATGTGTCTACCAAGATTACAGTATCCTTCTCGAACTAAATCAAGATTCTGGAAAAAAAGCAATTAAAGTAAAAAAGGATCCAAGATGAGTTAAACCATATAAAAGCATGCAATAATAGCTATTTTATTTATTTTTGTTTAAAAAAACAAGATATTTCATTTGCTATTAATTTATCACTTTAAAAAGATTTGTACTTCTATTGCAAACACATGAATTATATGTTGGAATCTTTAAACAGCTGCAAGTTTTAGAATGAATAAATTTCTGCAATATACGATGTTTTCTCATAAGTTTCAAATACTTCAAGTATTACCAATTATGAATATTTTTTTTCTGAGCTGTTCAGATAATCTACTTTTATTAAAATTTGTAAGGACATCCTAACAAAGAAGTACATCTCAGAAGAAATAAAGGATTCTATATTAAAAATGAAAAAGCTTAGTTAAAAAATTCATCAAAAGAAATGAACAACTAATACTGTTTTTTTTTTGTATTTTCAAAAGAATGGAATTTTATGTGTATTTTAAAAACATTATTACTTTTAAGGTAAACTTTTTATAGCTCTAAAAAGTGCAATTTTATAACAGTGTAAAATATATAACACTAAACACATACTTCTTGAGTATATTCCTTTGGTAAGAATGCTCCTGATGCTATGTTAGGTCCTCCACCATGTAATTTCAAAGCTCTTATAGTTGCAACAATTACAACTACATTAGGAACTAAACCGGAATAGCGGCACTTTATATCACAAAACTTTTCTAAACCAACATCTGATCCAAAACCAGCTTCAGTAACTAAAATATTAACATTCTTTTTAAAATAATGTCACTTTTTTAATATTTATATATAGAAAACAGATAATCAAGCTCTGAAAATCTTAAAATTCTTTATTTGTAAAGTTTTTTCCTAAATAATGATCTGTTGCAAGTTTATACTTATATTTCCCATTTTTAAAAATGATTATAACACATTCATATGTTATATCCTAAACATAATTTTGAATTTTAATAAAGCCAGACTTGAAGTATTTACATATGTTTGTAATAAACAACAATTTTATTATATCAAAATAATAAAAAAATTAAAATGAATTATACATACACAAATGCCTAAATAAAGTTTAACAAAATTCAATAAAAATGTTTATATTGAGTGTTATTTAAAAATAAATAATACATAAAAATTAGTGAAAAATAAAAAGGTATAGTTACATAATATAAATAGTTAAAGAAAAAAATAGCATTTTTCCAATTAAAAGAATTCATAAATTTATTTTTTTAACACTATTAAAGCACAATTCCTCCATACTTCAGTCTAAGCCATAATTTCTTTGTTTTATTTTATTGAAAATAAAATTATTGGTTGGAATATTCTCTCTCTCTCATGCATTTTCAAAAAATTTAATCATAAAATAATATTTTCTTGCATGCACAAGTTATGCTTAACATATTTATATAAAATAAAGTTCTAATAAAAACCGAGCAATTGATATTTAGCATTCTTTTAAATACATTAGTTATTGCACAGTTACAAAAGAATTCTTTTAAAATCGTACCAACAAATCCGTTCTTTCCAACTAATTTTAAAGCTAATTTATCAGCAATAATTGAAGAGTTTCCATGAGCAATATTTGCAAAAGGACCAGCATGCACAAATACAGGAGCACCCTACAAATTTCAAAAAGCATATTTTGTGTGTCTTCAACAATGAATGCATATTTTGAAACAAAATGATTAAATATTTGTCAGTATGTTAGTAAATAGTGTAATAAACAACTATGAAAAGCAGATATCTAAATTTTACAATGAAGCAATTATCCAAAATGTTTTTATTTTCAATTCTAAGTAGCACTGTTAATGTATATTAGTGTAAAACATATTGATAAATTATAATAAATTCTAAATAAAATATTTAATACATCACGCATGATTTTTTTAAAACTAATGCCAATTACCTTACATGATCAATGAAATTTTTTGATTTAAGATGTACATCTAAAATAAAGACATTATCCAGGATTAATATTAAAGTTGCTAAAACAAGTATAAAAGTCACAAGTTTCAAAATTTGAAATAGATATTCATTATCTTAAAAACTCTGATAAATAAAGTAGGAAATTATTATTAATAATAATAATTATTATTTTTTAAAAATTAATTCACCTCAATAGTTTGCATCAAATTTGGATTTATAGCATCTTTCAGTAGGACAGCTAAAGCTCCAGTAACACCCTAAAATTGTATAAAATGTTTTTTTGTTTTAATATTCTTTATACAAAGAATGCTATATAAAAGTGGTTTTTTTTCAAACAGCACATTAAATAAGAATACACTAACTTATCAAAACTTTTATCAAGCTATTTTAAAATTAACTCTGTAAATATTTACACATCCCAGGTTGCAACATTTTTCAGCCATAATGTATTTTCTAATTTTCATGCACAAAAGAGTTAACCCATTCATATATATACTATGTATAAGCTTGAGTACCTTTTGATTTTCACAATTCATATTTAATGATCACAATACTTATATGCTTAATTTTTTCACAAAGATTCTTTTTAACACTAAAAAATAATGAAACAGTTTGGCTATTAACATTTTTTATTTCCAATGGCAGATTACAAGACACCTACAAACAAAACAAAAAAAAGAAAAACATAAACGGCACAAAAAGTAAGAAACAAGAGACAGTCTACAGTATAGCCATGAAATCCCTCATTTTGTGTATAGCCTCCCAACATCTGCACCACATGGATCCAGAGTTGAGTGTGTGGCAGAGTGCCAAATGAAAGGCCTCCATTTCTTTGTTAGAGTTGCACAGTTTACACAGAGTACTCTGTGTAAACTGTGCAAGAATATGACAATATGATTGAATCCATTGCATGGCAATGTCTGTATGGCTTTGAAGTATATCACTAATTAACTGTTGACATTTGAAAATATCTACTGAGGTGCCTTGATGGAAGATATTGCTTGGAGGGCTGCCCTTGAATAACTTAGAATAACTACCTTTGAAACACGATTTGTGTGGCAAAGAAGTTGAGATAGAGCAATGCATATAGCAGCAATATCAGGTATGGCTATTTAGAAAAGGTAATATTTCTTAGATATTAGAAAATAATTTAAATAAAAAAATGTCTTATTATGCATCACAAAGAATGGCTTTAGGCACTTAAGGAGCATTTAAAATCAGAACAATATGCCTGTTTATGTTTATCCAGATCCATTATGTCTTTTACAACTTCTTGCCAGATCAACAGCCTTTCCCTTCTCTGCTGTTGCAACTCTTATAAATTAATCACATTTTCTCTCAAATTACTGTTTATCATTTCTGTTCTGCATGAATCAATTTTGTATGAGGTATATTTACAACTCGAAACTCATCAGAGTGGTTAGTGCACCTAAGCTTCTACACCATAGATCCGAGGTTCAAACCCCGGGCTGGGCAAAGTTGACTCAGCCTTTCATTCCTTAAATGGATAAACTAAGTACCAAGCTTGCTTGGGAATTTAACACTGGTGGTTTTCGTGTCAGACTGACCACCTGGCTGGAGCATCTTATGCACCTCAGGGCCCAAGGTCCCGTATACTACTGAGTTGGGCACAGTAGGCCTTGTCCCTCATGGGATGTCGTGCCATTGAGTTAAGTTATATTTATAACTCATCTTAATACTCCATGAATTTTTACAAATGAGTCGCAATATTCTTTATTATATAAATGCTACCACAACAAAATGCATATCAGACACCACTAGTTACAAATTGCAAGATAAAATTAGAACTGTGAAATTATTATTTTTCACAAATTCTCTTTTACAAATTGATTATTGATACAATTTCAAACTTAATAAAAAATAATTTATTTAAATGAATATAATAAAGTTATGTTATTATACCTACCAAAGAAATTATAAGAAAATTTAAAATTAATCCACCAAAATATAATTTTATTACATTATTCTGAAAAATGAGCAAATGACAAGTTCAAACATTTCCAAAAGCAACAGGCCATAAGTGGTTTTAAAGTCAGATAATTTAACACCTGATTCTATACCTATTTACAACTTCAAGTATAAAAAAACCCTAAAATATTAATTTGTTAAATGCACATAAGTGAGCTACATAAAATTAAATTATATCATAAGCATTACTTTAGAAAATATTAATTAAAAAAATTGAATTAAAACTAGAATAAAAACAATTATAATTTATAAAAACTATAATTATAGTTTACTATAATTTATAAAAAATGAGTCAAGATACATCCATTTTTCTTTTTGATCAGTATTTTTACTTATAATACTCTGCTTTTAATCAAGGATGCTTTGCAAGAGTTTTCTTTATATATGAATACAAATAAAATAAGGAAAGATCCAAAAGTACATCTATAGGAAATAAAAAATAAAATATAAATTGGTAAGCTTCCAAAATGAAGATTATCTTGGGAAAAAAAGATTGAAAACAAGTCTGTTTTAAAGTGTATTGAAACTCAACACATTGGTTTTAGCCCAACCATAAAAACAAATATTGAATTTATATTCCTGGCATTACATTTATTTTCTAAATTACTGAACTAAATGGAAATACAATACTAAAAATTGAAATGAAAACATTATATTACAGATTAGATATTGGTTTTAAAACACAACCATATTTTTTCCACTATCAAAATTAAATTTCTAAGAAGTTTTTATGTCTGAAGCTGAACAGAAATGTAACTGAAGTAAAAAAAAATTTGAATATCTGCTATATAAATTTTCATTTTTTTCCCTCTTCAAATTAGCTTCAAGCAAAACACTTCTTTAAAAGAAAAGATTTATGAATAGTATTTAAATACAGAAAAGATTGGCAAACAAACATTTTAAAAAATATATTGAGTCACTAATGAGTGCAGCTAATTTTTAAAAAAGGAGCAGAGAAGATGGGAGTAAAATGGATTAGCAAGCAGATAACTACAAAATACCTCCAAAAATTATTTAATTATATACATATAACAGCATTTCCAGCATTTGCTTTTAATCTAAATGACAAATTGGGTTGAAAGGTTTAAACAATACATAAAACAATTCAACAGATATAAATTTTTACTTTCTTCATAAAAAATTAATATTAAAACTTTGAAATCGTGTTCTTTTATGTACAAGCTTTTGATGGAGAAAATTACAAATTCTAAAGATGAAACTGAAACATCAAAATTAAATAAATATCTATGTTTCCAATAAGAAAAAAGTAATATACATGATAATATTAACTAATATACATATGATACATAATATAATTAAAATTTGCAATTATTAAATATTGTTGTACTCTGATTGTAATTATACAAAGGTAAAAATATTGTATTATAATGATGCATAAAGATCAATAAAATAATAAAAGCAATACATTTTAAAAGAAAGAAATATTACACACATAAAATTCCTAACATACCAGATCTTCAACAGTTATTGGCACTCCTTTACAACTATTAGCAACCACAATTTTAGAAAGCTTTTTTTTCATATCAGCCATATCTGTTGCTAAGGCTAAAACTGCCATGATTTCACTAGCCACAGCAATGTCAAATTGTGTCTGAAAAAATTATCATGTAAATAATAAGCATGAATTAAAAAGAATGTTTATAACAAGAGAAATAAAATTTTTTTAAATATATTCCAAAATTAAAGATTACTTTGTCATAAAATTAAATGTACTAAGTAAATTGAAAGACATTTTTTTTAAAAAAAGTTATTACCTCTCTTGTCATTTTCTTTTCAGTTGCAGCCATTCCAATACATATTTTACGTAAAAAGCGATCATTTGTATCCATTACTGTCAAAACAAAGGAAAATAAAAAAAATTGTATACATTATGTTTTAAATAATGTTTAATTTTTACAAGCTTTTTTCAAACAAATAATATCTTAAGAATTTTTTTTGTTCAACTTAGTTAAAAAATCACAATTGTAAACTTATAATTAATGTAAAATGTTATTGTTAAAAGTAACTCATTGAAAACAGAACTTAGTAGTACTTAGAAAATAAGAGGCATTTAACTCATGAAGCAAATAAATTATGTGTTAGATTAAAAAATATTTAAATAATTACAAATTTAATTAATTCGTAAGTTTATGACTATATACAGATTGCATAAAATTTGATTTCTATAGTACATGAAATTTTAAGCAAAATTACCCTATTTTAAATTTATATAAAAAATTATCTCACCCCTATGCCAAGTGACAGTAGAAGGATCAATGTCAAGTCTGGCAAAATTGCTAATTTCATCAGGGGTTAATGTAGTAGGATCAGTTTTTTGGATACCAAGCCTCTAAATAATATATAATAATAATTAATAAAAAAAACTAAACAGCAAACAAATTAGGGAATAAACTTTTGCAATATCTTCAAAAGATTGTACTTATGATTAAAATAAAACAATTACTACGATACTTAAATTAAAATACTTGCCTGGAGTCGGGCAACTTGTATCTTGGAAAATTCTTGCCTTCCATTGACTACCTTTATCAGTCTTCGATATAAATCCTGAAATTTACAGTATTTAAATTTTTTTTTCGATAACATGAATCCAAACAAATAACTAGGCTTATGCATGAAAATTTCAAAATGTATCAGTAAAAGGCAATTCAAAAGAAAACAATCATTATAAATCATTTTAGAAAATGCTAGAATCTATTAACTGTCATATATGAAATTAAAAGTAATTAATTTCAATCCAACTTGTGTTAAAAACATATCAAAATATTGTGAAATAATAAAGAGCTACTATTAGTAAAATAGCTTTGACATTAATTTAAAAAAGAAACGAAAAAGAAACAAATATCATGAATGAAATTTTTATCAGATAATACTGTAGTTATTGATAATAAAAAATCTAGGGTAATTTAGACTTGACATTTCACAAAGTAAGTTATAAAATAAAACAATCTGTTTCCCAGAATATAACAATGAGAACAATACTAAGCATGTTTAAATAATTTCATTAAATACAAATGTTGTAATTAATTTTTAATCTAAGTTTTAAAAAACTTGCAAATACATATTTTTAACAAAAAAAAAAAATCTTTAATAATGACAAGAACTGCATTTTTAAATTACTTTGCGACAGATATAAACACGAAATTTATCCGTTTTTACATATTAAACTCAGTAAACTATGTTTAATTCAAAAACGCTTAAGACAAAATATTGATTAACACCAAATAATACAAAGGTCCCGACAAACTACTATGTATTTTCATGCATTTTTTTAACATGAAATGAAAATTGCTTACACACGAAAAAATTCCCTTTCTGGAAATGAAGAAAATAGACAAAGTTTGAGAAAATTTCTGTACTATCTGACTGTTCTGCTGTATCATTGGAAGAATTCGTTGCAGTAGAGGATGATCATGTGTGTGTACAGCTCCAATTATGGAAGACAAAGAGATTTTGGAGTTTATCTAAAGCTAAAAAATATCATTGATGCAGTTCCAATGAAGAAAATGAAATAAATAATATAGCTCCTGTGGTCCCATGTCATACGAAATGAGGAACATCAGGAAAAGTAAGCACAGTTATTTAGACACATATTTCAAAGGAGAACAGAATAAAAAAATGGACAACATCTAACAATTGGCAATTTGATGCTAAAAATGACAATGCAATGAAAAATATCATATTATTTTTCAAAAATAAATGTTTTGTTTTTCGAAAAACTAGAAAATTTTGTACTTAATTTCATTAGGTTCTTGTGAATGTTTTTGTTTCATATTTTTATGAAATATATGCATATATACATATCTAAAAAACTCAAAAGCAATTTAATAAACTCAATTTTGTTGAATTTAATGATTTTTTTATGCAATATCCTTTAACACAAAATTTTTCCAACACAAAAAAATATTAGAGTTCCCTCAGTTTCGTGTTAAGCAATTTTCACTGCAAATTCATGCTATTATGACTTACAGCATCTGATTGTGTAGCTTCATGAAATATGCGAGCATCAATCTGAGCAGCAAGCAAGTTATTTGCAGCAGTGATAGCATGAATATCGCCAGTCAAATGTAGGTTAAATTCTTCCATAGGAATGACTTGAGAATATCCACCACCTGCAGCACCACCTTAAAAAATATATAAATATAAAATATATACATCAAATATGAAATATATACATAGTTAAAATATTTGTGTGTCAATTAACAACATGAATACATTTAAGAAGTATTTCTGTAGCATAAAAGATTAATCATATACTTCATTTTTTTTACTGAAACATATTAATAAAATTTTTTTAATTAAAATTTTTAGGTATCAATGATAATTTTAGACAATTATTTTTCAGTTAGGCCAATCATTATTGAAATAACTCATTTTAGATTTAATTATTGTTTCCATTTTTCAACCTAAATTTGAATGAAAGATTAATATATTTTAGCAGCACAGCTATATAAATTTCAATCAAGTTCAGATGATCAAAACATATGTCTATGCTGATATCTTTTACTCCAAATAAAACCTGAAAGAACTTTGAATTTATTAGAAATTTATAGTGCAAAAACTATTATAATCTAGTATTGCAAAAATAAAAATAAATATTCTTATGATACCAATATCTAATCAATTTGCTTGGTTTTGAATAATATAATTAGTTATGACTTTTTATGAACATTTTCTTTTCCATATATTTGCCAGATTATGCACAAGCCTTATAACACCTGATAATAAATTATTTTTTATATAAGCCAAATACTAATGCAACTTAGCAGGTCACACTAAGATTTCAAGCCTGATTGCATAACTGATGTTTTCGATATTAACTCTTTCATATAACAATCATACAACTCTTTGTGAAATATATGAAGCTCCTTTTTTTCCACTTGATGACAATGGACCATTTTGAATGAAGTAAAATTAAAAGGCCATTAATATTTCTTAACTAATCACGTGCACTTTATAGATATATTTTATTTTCAATTTATTCCATATTCTATAATTCAGGATACCAGAGGCTTTTTTTTTCTGATAATTATTTCAGATATTTAAATAATTCCATCTTGTGTTGAGATATTCTTGAAGTGTTGAATTTTAATCAACTTCATTGTTTTCATAAACATTTTTCATTTAGATGTCATCATTAGAGTAAAAATGATAACAGATATTCATTTCAAACTCTAGAGACTTAGATAGCATTTAGAAGTCTTGACTATATATTATTCTTATCTCAAGTCTAGAAATGTTACTTTTAAAATATTCTCTCTCTCTCAACATATATAATAAGCATAAATTTTTTATTATTGTTTTCAAGTACCCATTTTTTACATTAATAAAACAAAAAATTTGTGTGCATGTAAACTACGGTAATTTTCTTTGCTAGCATTTCAAGAACAAGAATTACACATTAGTCATCAATTTTTAAGATCCAGAAATCTGTACTCTATTTTTATTCTCTGCTGAAAAGTAACCTTTCTTCATGACTTGAACCTTTTTTATGATCAGTAAGTATTTTTACATTGGTTCATCAAAACTGTAAAGCATAACAAACTTTCAGCAATGTTTTGCATATTACCTTTTCAACTTTAGTTAAAACTTTCCAAGAAACTGAATGCATATTTCATCGTACTTATTATTTTACAAAAAGTTTTATCATTTTTCTTCCAGGTATTTTCAGCAAATTTCAATTTCCAATGTGTTTAATTTATTTTACTTCATTATAAAAATCAGATATTTTGAACTCATCAGTAGTCTTCACTTCTAACATCACATGAAGATGGGGGGGGTTAAATCTCTTCAAATGTTCGCCTCAAAGGTAGATATCCAAGCTGATACATCCTTCTGAGGGTTTATTATGAAAAAAAAAACCCCTCAAAATTAAATGGTACACAAGCTCTAATTTAAAAAGCTTATGCTTAATGTGTTCTAAAAGTATGAAAGAAATCACACAGACACCTAGAAGTCCTCCTGAAGGTAGGACAAAAATTGAAGCCAGCTGATCCAAACTGCTGATGAGGAAGCAAGCAGGAAGGAACAAAGGAGAGTGCATCAAACAGCAAACTCAATAAAGCTAACATTACCTAAAGCACTTCTAGATTCTATGAAAATCACTGAAGATGATCACTCGGTAGAGAGCAACTTGCTGAAACTTTGGTTTGGATAGCATATTTAAAGATTACCTGAACTATTAAGCTATTTTGCTTGTAGATGTTTTAATGTTACAGCAGTTTTAACAGGAGAGCTCATTTCATCATTTTTTAAGCATAGTTAAGCTTAGTGTTTGGGTAAGTGGAAAGTGATTGATCTTTAATAATTGGGTTTTTATGATCCTGAACAGAATTAAAAATAGTACATGAGATTTTGTGGTGTATTGCTTAATAGACTCCATTTATAGACCTTTGTGTAAGACTGCTTCTAATGTACCAAGGCACATTAGTCATGAGTCTGAATATTTTGTTCTGAATAACCTGTACTTTTTTCCACTGCTCTCCAAAAAGGAATAGCATAAGTTACCCTTTGGTTTAAAACTTGCTTGCATAAAGTGTTACAGTTTGATTTATCAACATTTACAGAAGATGCTATAAAATGTTGCAGGGAATGTCATTCAACCAATATGTTTACATTATGCAAATGATATTTCGAGAATAATACCTTTTATACCAAATGTAGGACCTTGAGATGGTTGACGCAGACAAGCAATAACATTCTTTTGTAACTGCACAGCTAATGCTTGGCACAAACCAACTGTAGTTGTACTTTTACCCTCACCCAATGGAGTTGGAGTAATTCTAACCAATTACAAAGCAATAAAAATTATTAAATAATTCAAAAAAGTTTTTTACATAAAAATAAGAACAAAAACTATTTTAAAATGCAATTTTAATGACAATGATTAGTAACACAAACCACATCAAATGGATTCAGGAACTTTTAAAGATATTTTATTTAAATATATGAAACATTAAAACCCACTCAAAATTACTGTTTTTTATGTTAATGTTTATTTAATTTCTGATTAAATTTTAAACCGACAATATAAAGATAAAACAGAATAAACATAACTGATAATTACAATTTTATTATAACTTGTAAAATAATGTATGTAAATATTGTATATATTTTTTAACAGATTTTACAATAAATGTATGGTTATGTCTTGATATAATATCTTTCTTTAGATTTTCCAAAGAAAATTAAATTTTTTTTCAGAATTAAAGTACTACAAAAAAATATGTTCAAAAGCTTTGTGGTGTCATTAATGAAAACAATATAATAAATTTATCACAAAACATTTATAAGTATAATTTAAAGTATGACAGCTACATTTCTATAATAAAGTTAAATAGCATTTAAAATTTACCCTTTGACACTGAAGCAAAGTAGAATATTTCCCATAATATAGTAATATATTCTGGTTATAAAAGATGATTCCAAAAAGTTAATTATTTCAAATTGCATGTAATTTTAATTTTATCCTATAAAACTTAGCATACTTTATTAATGATTAAATAAACATAACCAACTTTAGTAATGATTATTATCCAACTGTTAATTTTTATATAATTAAAACAAAACAGTCTCATTAAGAAACTTTTATAAATTCAAAATGAGAAATTTTGTAATTTATGTTATTACCTTATGCTTTTAAAAACCTTTGATTACCTTACATTATCATTTTCCTAATAAAATACAATTTGATGAAAATATAAAATGAAAAATATATATTTTAGTTTACACTAACAAAATATATTCATAAGATGGTTTACTCATTTCACATTCAAATATTTTTAATCATTATAATCTTTAGGCAATATTTGAATGGTATCTTATGTTATGCTTAGTTACAATACAATGCTTAAAATTTTATTCTTTTCAATGGCATTTATTGAAATCATAAAATGTTTGAGAATTATAAAGTTTAATTTTACTACATTTTCACAGGTATTACTTTAAGTTTAACAGACCAGATACTATTCATAAAAGATTCTATTCATAAATTCAGATCAGATCATATTCATCTTACCCAGCAATAACAACATATTTTCCAGATTCTCTAAATTTACATCTCTCCAAAACTGATAATGAAACCTTTGCTTTTTTAGCACCATAAAGTTCGATTTCATGAGGTAAAATTCCAATTTCTTTAGCTAAAATAGCTATATCTTTCAACTTCTGCAGTCTTGTAATTTCAATGTCACTGAGAAAATATAAAAAAACAAAATAAATAATATTTCTGAGTGAACAAAATTCTATAATAACTATTATTTAATTGATCAAACAATAGATGTGAAAAAAGATAAAAAAATCTCCATACCTTAAGCCAGGAGGGCCAAAATTTATAGGTAAATGACTGAGGCTCCATGCATGCTACAAGAAAACATAAAATGAAAAAAGTTTATTGTTATGCATTTTTAAATGTAAAAGTTTATATTCATTATTATAGCAGAAATATCAATGTCATTTAGTGGTACTTTTACATAACATTTTCATTAAATGGTATTTTATCCATAATTTCTGTATATGATTAAAGATGACTGATGAAATATTTGAATAAAACCATTCAAAATAAATCCACAGTTTCAAGCATGACTAGTTAAAAGTGAATTAGTGGCAAGCCAATCACAAGCAAAGGTGGCAACAAAGTTTAATGTAATGACCAGTGTAGTTTGTGATTTGTTGTAACAGTTTCAAGCTAGTAAGCTAAACTTCAGTAATCAGTACTGAAACCAAATTGAGAAGACCGGGATAAGGTCAACCAAAATCCACAATGAATGAAATTCATTACTTAGCACTTTCAATATGTTAAGGCAAGATTGTAACAGCTTAACAAGTCTCCCGAGAGCTGTATGTACCCACTGGAACTTGAATTTTTTGGTCAACAGTTGCTCAAAAGCTTCACAAGAAAGGTTTGAAATCTAGACGACCCATTGTTTATATTCTGCTCAATGCAGCACACAAGAGAGGGTTTAGCATGGTGCAGACATGTAACTTGGACTGTGTCTTATACAAGGTTGGGTCTGGAGGTTCAAACCCCTCCCATATGCAAAGAGAGTTTTAATTTTTAGCATAAGAATTATTCCTTCCTTCCTCAGTGGCTCGATAGCCAAGGTGGGCCTTCCCAAGAAGCCTCTTTCTTGCTGGTGTTCTAGAATTCTTAGTTCTCAAAACTAGGATATCTTTTTCTAGACACACCATCAATCCATCTAAGATTAGGCATGCCCTTTGTTTGGGCATTGAAGACTTTTTTAGTGGTGCAATTTTCGTCCATTCTGACAATATGACCTGCCCACTTAATTTGTTGTATTTTGATGAAGTTAATGATGTCAGATTCTTTATATGGTTGATAGAGCTCTAAATTTGATCTTCTTTGCCCCGTTCCATTTTCCTGAATTCCTCCAAAAATAAATTTTAAAATCTTCCTTCCGTGTAGATACTTATCATGATCTCATCTGTTCGAGACATGGACCACATTTCACATCCATAAGTTAATACTGATCTTAAAGGACTTATACAATAGAGCCTTTGTATTTTTCTTTTGATTAAATTTGATTTCATATACTTTTTTATTCTATCATGACATCTAATAGCCATAGTAATTCTCTTTTGGATTTCAGTAGTACAATCGTTTCTATTAATTTCTGAACCTAAATAAGTGAAACCGTCAACAACTTCAAAATTGTACTCTTCAATTTTAAAGTGGGAATTGTTAAAACATGATTTAGTGCAATGCATGTATTTGGTCTTATTCTCATTGATTTTCAGCACCATCCTGAGGGCCTCTTTCTCTAAAGACAAGAAGGCTTGTCTTAGTGCAGTGGGTGTTCGTACAATGATATCAATGTCACTAGCAAAAGTCAACAACTGTACTGATTTATTAAAGATATTTCCTCTGAGAATTATTCATAGCTGCTATTGTCTACATCTTTTTAAAATGTAAACCCCTCCCATAAAAGTAGTCTGTACGCCACTATATATATATATAGCCTTGGCCCAGACTTCAGTCGAGCACCATTCTTTTATACAGATGAGTAGAGGTTCAGTTTGAATGGCGATTCTCAGCGTACCACATTTGGGGAGAGCTAAGGACATTATACTATTCCTCCTTCCTCAGGGGAAAAGACCATTACAATAGTATAAGTGCAATAATTTCAGGGTGTACTATTTTAGGAGGACACATACTCCTGCATATGCTAGACAAAAGTTCTATGACTAATAAGATGCATAGAAAGATATTCAGGAGATCATAGGAGATATTCAGACCACTGGTGTAGCTTGTCCTGAGTGGGCCCAGTATCAAAAAATTTTGGGCTCCCTTTTTGAGCCTCCTTAATATTTTACGATTTTTTGTGTACACATGTTGGGGCCCCTGTATCATTGATACGGTGGTAGCTATGCCCTGATTCAGACATCATTACAGGGACACAGATGATCCTGAGATCTTGTTAATGAATGACAATGGATGTTCACATAGAGCTCAGCTGGTTGAGCTCACCTGGAAAGAGGATATTTACTGCATGGACCGGTCATCCAGAACTCTCGTTTCTTCCCACAGAACAAGTTTCAAAGGCTCTTGGAAAAATAGTGACCTCTTGCCATCCACCTCCAAGAACCATCCTGGAGCTAAAAATTACCTTGCTACTGGACTGACTCAGGAATGTCTTCCCTCTAGTATGTCACCATGCTACCTGACCTGTCTGATTGTGAGAAGGGACCCATAACTCATATTAGATTCATTTTTAATTCAATATCCCAACATAGATTTTGGATATCCCTGTACTATGAGCTTTTCTGATAATCATGCCCCCTAACATGACTTTTAAATTGTATACTTTGTTCTTTATAATAAATGTATATTCATACCAAATTTCATTAAAATCTGTCAATTAGTTTTTCAGAAATTTGGCATAATATACAAATTTTCTTAATTTTTCTCCTGAATGTAAATTTATGACATATTTAAAAATTTAACTTCAGTAAACAAAATGCACAAAATTGATTGTCTATTGACAAAAAAAGGAAAAAAGTTCCATGATTTAATAATTAAACAATATATATCTTTAAAAAGGGTGCATGGTTAAAATCTTTTACAGTTCAAAGTTAAATTATGTTTTTTTAAATTACATATTAATGATTATTACAGAAGCTCTAATATTTTTTTTAGCAATTTATATTTCAATTAGCCTTAAAAAAATATTAAAATAAATGAATGACTTACAAAAATTGCTGCAGATAACAAATTTTATCATAATTTTTCTATCCTTAAATTCCTTTCAAACAGTGATTATAGTAGTTATATAAATAGTTAGCAAATATTTCAAAGAAAATTAAAAACAAGGATTAATGAAGAAAAGTATGCACAGATTAGTAACCAAAAGAGAATTAATAAATGTTCTTCATACCTGAAATAAATTTTTCACAGCATTAAATGTATTTTTTGCGATGTTAACAGCAACTGTGCTCCAAAAATATTTACTAGAGAAAATATTACTACTTTCATTTAAGTTGGCACAACCTAAACCAAATAAAAATAAACAGAAATATTTTTTTACTAAATTTTTGAAAAATGAGCATTGCAGTATAAACATGATAATTACAGAAGTATTTTAGTTAAAATAAAATATCAATGAGGAAATAAACAATATGTTGAACAATAAAAAAAACTGCATTTAGTTTTTAAAGACAATCATTATCAAAGCAGCGCATTAACTTAAAACAAGCATTCGTAAACCAAGTAAAAAAAAGCAAACTTAAGAATAAATTCAATTAATCGATTATAACATGTACTGTTGCCCAATCTATTCATTTTAGCAATAATATCAATGTCTTACAGACCATGGTTAAAGTATAGAAATATCAATTACAGCTCAAAATGTCACTCTTATAATATTAAAAACAAATTTACAAATTAAAAGTTACTTGTCACTTACAACTTTTATTTTTATTGATGAACATAAAATATATAAATATTAACATACCAAAACTAGAACAATCGATTAGAAGAGCTCCAGGTTTTAAAGCATTTTCAAATTTATCAGAATTTTGAAGAGCAGAGATGATAATGTTTGCCTTTTCAATCTACATAGGAAAAAATATATATAAATACAAGGAAATAGACAAGAACAAAAAATAACATACTAACAATAATCAATTTAACTATAAAAAATATTTGAAAGTCTATAAACTGATTTAAATAGCAAGTATACATTAAGAAACAAGAGCTCAGAAAATATGTTTACATCTTGATGTTTTTCTTATAAATATGAAATTAAAAGTAAAATTATCAACATGTTTAAAGAAACTAAAACATGAATGAAATGAGGTACAAGGGTTAAAGTATAATAGTTATAATAGTTGACAATACATTTTTTTTTGCTAAAATACTAGATAAATATTTCAATAAAATATATATATACATATATATTCTTGACTACATTCTTATTTAAATAGCAAAGTCACCAACATTTCTCATATTAACTAATCATTTTAAAAATTAGAGAAACAAATAATTATTAATAAAAATAAATTAATAAAATAAAATCATTAATTTTTATTTTTAAAAGAAAGGTACAATGTCTAAATATTAGATTTTTTGGTTTTCTTTTTATAAAAAAAAAATAACACACACACAGCTATACAAATTATATATTTATTTTCAATTCTTTTTTTAAAAAATTTATTTGCTTCAGAGTTTAATCAACAAATAATGACCAAAAGATTTCAATAATAAAAGAAAAAATTTAATCTTTTTTGTTATACAGAAATATAACTAGTAATTTATCAACTATGTCTTCATTACACATTTTTACATCCACATACATTTAACTTTTAGAATAAATAATGTCTGCTTTCAAAGATTTAGACTTACCCCTGAGGGAGAATTTTCTTCACAGTACTGACATAAAGTTACAACTGCCTTTTCATTTAATAACATCTGTGATATGAAACAAAATATACTTTTCTTCCCAAGTAGAAAAACATTAGAATTCTTTAAACTTGCTCCTACAAAATATCCAAAACATTTTTTTTACACATTTAACTTGAATACATGATATTATTCATGGGAATGAAATAAATATTACAACTGTATAAAAATCTACAATATCAAAAATAAGGTAGAAATTTTATTATATTGAAACAGTTTTTCTTTGAATGCATGCAATGATAGAAACATTGTGTAGAAGAGAACATTTTTTTCTAAAATTTTAAATTCGTTACATAAAAGCTTATTCTCACCGCAAAACAAAACAGACAGCATCTTGAAAACGAACAACCAGAAATTCTAGTCAAGGACATTCAAGCAAGGATTGCAATGATCTCAGTATTAAAATATTTGAGTTTGATGTTTTACTTGAACAAAGAATGGATCATATACAATGTATGCCATATATGTAGTTCCAGGAAACTTAACTTTTATTTTAAGCAGAAATCGCAACATAAAAAAATTCTCCTAAATTTCTCACACTGCACAATCAATATTTCTTTGTTTTAGTAAGAATGGCCTTTGAGATATAAAAGGAACAAATAAAATTATACAGGTAAGTTAAATCAATTACTGAATGAGAAAACCAACAATAAATTTTAAAGATAATTTACAATGATATGTACTATATCATCATAAATCTAATTATTCAGTCAATGATTTTGAAGTAATATGGAATCTAGACTTAATTACATCTATCACTTCCCAAAGAAAAATTTGCATGTCTTCATTATTTAAACGTTATATTTAGTATAAATAAATAAAAAAAAACTAACAAAAACTGAGAGCTTTTAACATATTTATGCTTTGTATTTTTTAAAAACAAGATACTGTTGATATAATATTTTTGTAATGTGCCACCCTTATTACTGATTGTGCCATATTTTCTGTCAATGATTGAACTTCTACTTAAAAAAAAAATGGAGAGTATCAATCACACCACAAAAGTAGTTTATAACAAAAAAACATTTACCAAATTTAATACCTCACCTCTTCCAAATTCAAATTTAAAAAAAAAATCCTTTCACAAAATTAAAGCTGTATATATGTATTAAAAAAGCTTCTTGGTTTTTATACCAAATTTAAACCAATATTGTAATAAGTTTATTGAAGACAGACCACTCAGAATTACAAACCACATTCACCCGATTAGGATAGTACAACCGCCCAACCAGTAGAGTGGTTAGTGATGCTGACTGTGGTGCCATAGGGCCTGGGTTCAAATCCTGGAGAAGCCATGGATGTTTGTAAATGTATAGTGCCTTTGTGGCATGGGGCTACTCTAAATAGCCATTGAGATGCAAGTTCTCTCATGTGGTTGGTGGAAGGGGAAGAGAGATGGGAGTCCTCTGACCACCTCCAGTGTTCTTCCCTCAAAATTGGAATGGAACCGAGCCAAATCGTACTGTCACCTGTATGGTACTTGAAGCTATGGCTAATAATAAGCGTACAACTAGCCCCTTACAACGACGAATTTCGTGGGCCTTGATCTGATGTTACAGTTGATCAGGTGGCATAAGTAACAGGATAATACTAGATACAATACTTCAAAACTCCTAACACTAATTCTTCCCAAATGAAGAATTTGAGCCTTAATTATACTGATAAACAGTGAAAAAAAATAAACAAATAAAGGGATATCTCTAGTAACCTTACTAAGTCTCATCACAACTGGATGAAACTGATGTCACAGTTAGCAATTTGTGGATAACTAATTTTCTGTATTAATGGACAAGCTACTTAATAAAAATGAGTAACTTCTTTCTAAATGTTTTGCACATTATGAAATTTTTTCCTAGTACAATGTTGTCAATAATTATCTAAATAGTTCCTTTTCCCACAAATCTTATTTAAATTAAATATATTACTATTATTAACTAAAATAATTAAATGGACTATAAATTCGACAAATTAATTTTAATTAGCAAAAAGGATCTCAACCATATTGGATCAATATACTTTCAAACTGATAACGAAAATTGAAACAGTTGGCTGGGAGCCAAATCAATACAAAAAAATTCTCGTCAACTAGAAACAACTATAGTTTTTTGAAAAAAAATTATTAAAATGCTTAAACAAGATTATTTTGAGCAAACATTATTAATTTTGAAAATAACTCTTCTAAATTTATGAGTTTTAACATTTTTTTGTTAAGTTTTTACTTTAATATCATTATTACTACATTTGATGCTTATTAAAATAAAATCTTTTTTGAAATAACGTTGCTAATTCAAAAGTATACATCAGATTGCTAAAAAAACATTTTCTATTTTGAACACTGTGATAAATAAATTAGATAATATATGATACTGATATATAAAGTATGCGATACCTTAAAGCAGAGAAATATTTAAATTATAACTTATGAATATTTTCTAAGCAATTGGAGACATTTGGATTTCAAGACATGAAAAATCAAAATAAAATTGTTGAATATTACAATTTTCTTCCTTCTAATATATATATATATATATATGTTGTGACATTGTGGCATATATTTTGAATTATCACTAGGCTGTGGATGTAATAGCCTTGTATTGACATGATGGAGGAGACTGGTTGCTAATGGTCCACGTTTATTCTCGGAACATTTCACATAAATAACAGACATACACCACAAAACATAAGACAATTGACACAAGCATAGCATTACATTGTAGTTACAATAATTGGCAGCGAATTTTCCCATGAAATGGAGGTTTATATACAAAATGCAACTGAAGTTCTAAAAATCATATCACTTCCATGAAAAGCTCCTTCAAATTAGCTGATAATTACAGTATGAGGTGAATTACATAACCATTAATCAAAATATTCTGAATACATAATTTTTAAGTGTTAAAAGGTATGGCTAACTCCCATTAGGCATGTAACTAACAGTCCACTAATTTACGTAAAGTACTGGAGGATTCATGACCATTACAAGTTAAAAAGTCCTCAAGAGAAAATGTGAAAATTACCTACATATATGTAAGATAATTATTGATTGATGTAAATAACTATTTCCCTTTAATTGAAAAGCTTTTAAACAAAAATGAATTATATATTTTCTAATTTCATAATAAAAACAAGTAGCGCAAAAATGGCATACATAATGAGAACATTTTTTAGAAACTAATGAATTGTGTTAATTAAATTAGATAATTAATTCATTAACATCATTATTTTCTTTGCACTTTTAATGTGATATCCTGCAACGATAATTGAACAAGTTACTAAGAATGAACTTTTTTTCTTATAACTATACAACAATTTTTACAACTTAACAGAAAATATTTTTCTAAAATTCCAATTATCATTAACTTACAAAGCCCTCCCCCAGTTCCATACACAAAAAACAGGTGACTTTTTATAAAATAGATATGGCTAAATAAATAACATATAGACTGTCTCACCAGCATTTTCAATAATATCCAAAACTGCAGCAGCTGCAGCTGATGACAGATACTGATTGTCATTGCATTTTCCCAAATTTTCCTTATTAATTCTAAAATTTAAGGGAAAGAAAAAATTAAAATTGCTGTTAATTCAAACTTTCAACTAAGCTTAAAAACATAACACAAAAATGTAATAGTTTCAGTCTTAAATAAATTTTACACAAGTTGTTTTAGTTTCTAAGGTCTCTTTAAAGGCTAAATCTTTATATAATAATGCAAATTCGGATAGTTTGAATTACATGTGAGAGATTTAGTTTACTGTATTATAGATGATGCATATTATATAGAATGAACGTATCTAATTTAATCGAATTTTATCCAAGTAAAAATTTTAAACATAATTGACAAGAATTTTCAACATTTTTCCTCTCATTAATTAATTTCTCACATGCAAAACACATACAAATATAAATTATATATATATATATATATATATATATATATAGATCCAAAGACTTTTTTGTATCTACATTTGCTGTGTCTGGTGAATTCCAATTTCTTTCTTCTTTAGCACTGTAGGTTCTAGAACTTCTTCACTTTTATTTTATTATATATATATACACATAAACATTTACTCTGTTAATAAGTACAGTACCAAAACATACCCTGCTACATCTTTAATAGGAAGGATGGTATTGTATATTAATGCACAGTTACCAGCGTAATCATCTGGAAGCTGGAAAAAAAAATAATACTGATATTGTAACAAATATTAAAAACATTTCATTTACACCTAAACATATAAATCTAATTTTCATTAAGTAAACTAGATTAAAAAATACAAAAATTAAAGCATCTTACATAAGAATGAAAATATATCTCGTACTTTAAATTACTCTAATTGCATATTTCTTAATATTAATACATTTACAAATAAAAAATTTTATCCAAAAGAAATAAAAATTTCAACTTACAATCATATTCTTTTTTAATTACAAATTACATTTATACTTCTATTAAATAAGTTTTTTTTTTTAAAACCTGATATATAAAATTAAACATTTGTTTTTAATTAATGTAAAAAATTATTTAATTTTTTTTCTTTAATGAACTAAACTAAACTTTATTATAAAAATGAAATATGTACTCAAAATAATTCTTATCAAGCTTTTTTTTTTACTTAATAAATCATGAAAAAAAATTTGGAATAATAATTTCAACACTTAAAACTTATGCCCTGATTTTAGTTTATGAACAAATAAATGGAATCATTCTCATTATTTCAAATTTATCCAGAGTTCTATATTTTTTACTCAAAATTAAAAAAAATAATAGAATCATAATTAAAAATTACCTGAACCAAAATTCCATGAACATGTGGATCAGCATTCAGTTCTCTAACTCTATCTAAAACCTTCGAGGAAGTAAGTTGAGAAATATTAACATGAATTTTTAAAATTTAAAAACAAATACACTTACAAAAGTTAGTACTTTACTTCTTTATTCGTTCAAAAGAATTGTTTCACAATATATCTTAACATTGTTGGAGAAAAAAGTGTTCTATTTTACACATACACATATATATTTATACACACACACAATGTAGCCTTTCTTTTTGAATCAATTGGTTTTAAATGCAATATAGGCAAATAATTTCTAGGTCGACTTTACAATATACAAATAATGGAAGAAAAAAATGACCTTCCCTACAAATTTGAATATCAAAATTTTTATACTAATATTAAGCCTATTTCACTACGGAGTAGCAATAAAGACCTTCAGTATTAATGCTTAGTATGAATTCTCAACAGAATTCATTTCATTTTAGTCAGTTTTACAAATTTAAAATATACCCCCTCCATCCCAAATTAGTTGCTACATTTAAGTAGCAAGACTCATTTGGCAGTGGATGATTCCAGTATCACAGAAGAATGCTTAAAAGATGGATTGAATTTGCAACTACAAGGTTAACCGCCAAACAGTATGGATTTAAATGTACTTGATCTCGGATTTTTAACACAATACAGTTGTTGCAACATCAATTTCCCACAGGGAATATTGACAACTTAATTGATGCTGTTGAATCATTTTCAAAATACAGATGTAGAAAAGCTTGGCAATGTATTTTTAATTCTATAAACATGTATGAAAAACATTATGTGATGTCAGACGGATGTAATTCCAAGATGTGCAAGAAAGTCCTTAAATATTAATTAAAATTATAACAACTTAATATTTTCATTATCCTTTTTTACATTCCACAAATGTAGTACTTAGTTTGGGATAATTTTTTTGCAAATTTACAAAGTGAGCACTCTTTTAAGCCAAGCCACATTCTGTAAGGACTCTACCATCAGAATACCAGAAATTTCATTTTCTTCTAATGAATCTTCTTTTCTAATGAATTTACAATTCATTAGCTATACAATTAACCTTATAGAATGGAGCTTGGCTTAAGAGTGTGTGTGAACTTCTAAAACTAATTTAGCACTGATTTAAGGAAGGAAGGGTAAATGTTGGTGATTGATAGCACAGCACCCTGAAACCTTCAAAAAACATTTAAACAAAATCATAAAATCATCAATATTAATCATTATACAAAAGTATTCAAATGTAGCAAACAATTTGGGACAGAGGGAATATAAACTCAAAATTATATCTATAATATAATCATCAGTACCAAAAATAGTTTTTAATCTACACGTCTAAGTCCAAATATTTGAGACATAGGTTGAAATCGATCTGTCATATAGCTTAATTTTAAGTAAAATTTCAGTTGACTTCTTACCTTTATTTAATAGTGGAAAAAGATTATTTCTGTAATATAAATAATATATTTATTACATATTATAAAAATGTTTCAAAGTCAGAAAATTTTCAAATTATTGATCTGAAATGAAACAAAACAAAAATCTGTCTAAAAAAATTAATCAATTGAAATGGGGACTAAGAAAATGTTAAATAACAGAAAATGCATTTATACATACCAAAGATTCAATATCAGCAACTTGTTTGAATTTAACAAAATTACAATTAATCCCAGTCTCTTGAAGAATAGATTTTATTATTAAAGTATCTGAGCAGCTACTTTCATCCCTTTGGATTTGTTCAACCTAGAAAGATAAATGAACAAAATATCTTTACATTAACTAATAGTGTTACTTAGGTACATAATAAGCAAATTATGTATTTATAAACTATATCTATGCAAGAAGTATAATTGAAAACATCTAAAAAATTTATTCATATGAAAATAAAATTCTGATTTCAAATTTTGGGAATACCATTCACAGTATAAAATATATTTTAAATGTATTTGCACATTATCGCAACCTATTGGCTACGTTATATGAAATGAAGCACCTGCTTGCCATTTCAGCGCATACAACACAGGAAATCGGGATTGCTAATTTGGTGAATTATCGATAGAGTTGACCATTGTTGCAATAATATGCAAGTACCTTTTAAACATACACAGTAAGATTATCAATGTAATATTGAAAAAAATATTTAGACATTCATCTAGAACAGTAACATTCAACAGGCAGCCCGGCAAGCTTTTCCGTGATTGATTGTTTGAATATTAAAGTCGCACTGTTCAGCTACACGAGGGCTTTTGGCGACAGACCACGTAATTTTGAACCATGGTCAAGTGACGTGGACGACACCTGAGCTGGCACCCCCCTCTCCTAACTACCACACCAACGGGAGGACGTTTTGGCTCTCGACAGATTTATCGTGCATCGCTGCCCTACACGGCGGGTCTTTAGTGGTATTGGGCTCGAACTCGTGACAAGGCAAGCCACAATCCGATACCTATACCACTCGGCTACTGCAAGCTTTTCTGAGTGGCCCAGCTCAAAGAAATTCAATTAAGAACAACGTATTAAAAAATTAATGGGAAATTCCAACAATCAAACAGTCAATTATATCAACTTTCCTGTACAATATGCAAGATATGTTTTTTCAGTTTTAACTGTTGCAATTAGTAATAACAAATAACAGTAGAGTAGTGACATTGTGTTCACAGCACTGAACTGAGCTGGAGTAGCAACCATTTTATGGTAGAAACTGATTGTTTTAAGGTTGTTTGAAGACGATTGGGATGTTGCCTATTTTGTAGTGAGGTACAAAATCAAATAATGCACAATTTTTCAAACATGACAAAAGCTAAACAATATGGTCTTGATATTTTGCAGGAAAACTACAATTTTTTCAAATTTTATTACAGTATTATTTGATGAATTTAAAAGTAGATTTCAGAATTTAAAGAAAATTAAGAATATGCTTTTACTTGCAGAAAACCCCTGGCATTTAAAACCAGCAATAATATATTGAAACTTGTTGGTGCATTAGCATATAATTACGTAGTACTAATTGATCAATTTACTGATAGAAAAAACAATACCCAACTGGAAGTTATTTTTAAAGAAAGAAAATTATGCAGAAATTTTTTCTTTCAAACAATCATTATTACTGTAATATATCCAAGAAATTTTAAAGCATCTTTAATTTTGGTTTTGAAGTAAATTTTTTAAATTAAGTAATTTTTTTAAAAAAATTTTAAGAATTATTTAGGTTTTTTGTTTTTTTAATTGCTAATATAATTACAAATTTGACAAGGAATAACTTTAAAATAATAAATATAGAACAAGCATAATTTATGCTGTAAATTTTTATTGTTAGATGATAACATTAAGGTTTGGTAAAAATAATGATTAAAATTATTTGAGAACTTTCTCATTATACCCAGGAAATTGGTAGAATGTACATAATTATTATATTATATTAACCATTATAAGCATTTCATTAATCACAAGGAGTTGTAAGTAAATATTTCAGAAGAATATTACAAATTAAAAAAGTTTTTTATTTTCATCTTAACATAAAACTTTTTGCAATCTTTCTAAGGGAGAAAAAAATTAATACACCATCACCATTGGTGACATCTATACTGGAAGTAGTTCTTTTTTAGTGCATGCATTATTTTGAAAAAATGCATTGTTGTTTCCATCTTTTAACACCATTTATTTAAATCTTTCATTAACACATAGGTATTCTTTTGATTCGAGAGATTACGTGACTCAAATTATAGTATTCAACTACATCTATCACAATTAATTCTAGTCTTCTTTTGGAGATGAACACTTTCACTGGCAGATGCTGCCATGCACACTTCCATTAAGAGTTTTTGAGTTTGCCTACTATGCATCTGTCATGTGTAGAATCTTATAGTAAATGCTGATATACAGAAACAATTTTTTTCAATAACTTGATGCAACGAGTTGTTATGGAACTATGTGATATTCAAATTTCATTTGTGGTCAGATTACTGTTTTGTTCATACCAGAATGATTTCCCTTCCATGCATAAGTTTATTTTTATTGATTGATGAACAATACACAGGAAGACATTAATTTCAATTTTCATTCTTTTAATGCCTGATACATTGTCTTCTATACTATTTGTGCAAAAGTTATGTAGATTTGTGCTATTTCTGTCTATCCTTTCTTTATTTGTGTTTACCAAATCCCTTTGATTCCAATACGGCTCAATAACTCTTCTTTTTCAATGTTGACATCAAAATAATGTTATTTTCTGCTGAAAATTGGATTTTAGTCGCCATAGTTCTGTATGGGAATAAATTTTATTTGGCATTCATTAATTTATCATGCACACATCATTAGAGCAACATGCACCTCCATGGCTCCAAATGTTCAAATTCTTATCCCATGCATCAACATGTTCTTTTTGTTATATTGGTGTGTGTGGTCTGTACTATTGACTCCCCTAATTCCCACCCCACACACAATTCTGATAGTACTATAGTAATACTTCTCTTTAAGTTAAGAATATCAATAAGTGTAACTAATCCTAAATTATATACATTTGTCCTTGCTATTGAAAAGTGCCAACATCTGAGACACATCAATGAGACTTTATTTTTTTTAAAGAATCATCGACTTTTATGCAAGCTTCTCTAGCTGCTTCACTTGAAATTTCAAGCATGCCTCTTTATTTTGCATTTTATTAAAAATTAAGCATGCATTGATCAAATATTTTTTTCTCTATTATTGGCATGTTTAGCAAAAAAGAAAAAGGTTTGCAAAGAATCATAACCTCTTAGATAAGAACTCACCAACATGCTATTTATATCATGTTAGCTTTTTACCTCCTGAAAATTTGCAAAAACAGTTCCATATCTTTCTTTACAAGAATGCAAAAAAATTCAATTTTTACAGAGTGATGGTTTACCTATAAAATCGTGGTGAAAGAAGTTGATAAGAACAGAGAGTGAATAAAATTTTCTGTAATTTAAGAAACAGCTTAAGTGTTTAACTGCAACTTGCTTCGGGTTGGAAAAAACTCATACTAATGTCAGATTATTAACCTTGCTGTAGGATCTCAGAATTGCAGTTCTTTTCACAAAAGCTGATGTTTCAGCTGAATTTTGACATTGTTTGGTATTATTTCTGGATAACATCTTTTTCCTTAAAGCATGCGATTTTGAGTTTTTCTGTATCAAGCTGTTATAAGATCCATACTTCTTAATTTTATTAAGGGAAAAAAAATCTAAATTAATCTTTAATTCTGAAAATAACTATTTGCTTTTGCGAAATTAAAAAAATGTTTAAGTAAATATTGAAAAAATACACAGGCAAGTCTGAATAAATTATAAACAAACAATACTGATTTCAGTCTGGAAGTCAGATTTGATTTAACATTAACGTCGCACTGTTCAGCTACACGAGGGCTTTTGGCGATGGACCACGTAATTTTGAACCATGGTCAAGTGACGTGGACGACACCTGAGCTGGCACCCCCCCTCTCCTAACTACCACACCACACCAACGGGAGGACGTTTCGGCTCTCGACAGATTTAACGTGCATCGCTGCCCTACACGGCGGGTCTTTAGTGGTAGTCTGGAATTCAGTTAAAACTCTTTGTTACCATTTGGTATTTGATAAATTAATGTTTGAAATAAAAGTGAGGCTTTTTGTCTAAAAGAACAGATCAGATTACAAAACTGCATGGCAGCTTTGTTTGTATGATCGAATATATATATAAACAACAGACGTAATTATGGATGAAAGGAAATTGAAAGTATCCCATAACTTAATAAAAAAATACATAAACATACACATTTTTTTGCATATGCTTGATAGAGACATTAATATAATATTAAAATAAAATAATGAGTCTGAATATTTTGATCAATTTTCCACATTTTCAATTTCCACTGTTGCCTTGGTTCTGTAGTGTCCCCTGCCCTATTAATTCTCGCGATGTGGCTCGAGTGAAGTAACTGTCATATGTAAGTGGCCCGGTGGGAAAAGTTGAGTAGCCCTGATCTAGAATGTCAAATGCTTGAAGAACTATTACATTAATTTAAATGATCAAAACGAAATTCAATCACTTTTATTATGAGTTTGAGATGTAGAACTTAAAAAATTTCCAAAAATGTTGAATATTTTGTTTCATTTAATAATTCAGTCATTTTTTAATGCAATGATATAGCCTTAGTTTGAAATTATTATGTTTAAAATATGCAACTGACGTTATTCCACATAATTAGATTATTACATATTATGTATCACAGTATAAAAAAGAATCATTTTGTATGTCGTGAGGAACAATTACTGCAAACTGTAATCGATACAATCATATTTTACTTAAATATTTATAATGCAAAGTAAAATAATATTTAAAGGTTTTAACATATTTTTAGTTACTTTCTCATCTCTATATATTTTAATTTTAACATCATAAATTAAATGTCTACGAGAATAAGTATTATTAATAATTATTTCGTATGAATAAAAAATTTTGCGACCAAAACTTTCATACATTTAGATTGCAAATAATTCTATGGATGAAAAAATACATGCAGCAACAGTTATCAATATATAGAAATATATAATATATATTGTGACTATGGAACAATACCTGTACAAAAGTAACCAAAGGTTGAAAATTAGGATATTGCTCTTTCAAAGATAGGAATTGGTTCTTAAACCCAGAAATTGCTGATCTAAAAGAAAATAAAATCTAAATAAGTACAAGCAAATGCAATAAAATGTCAAAACTTATTTTTCACAGTAATTTTCCTAAAAATGAAAAATATACTATTTTGAAATTAGTTAGAAAAGAATAATTTTGGTAATGTTTTAAAATTCATTAACAATCTTTAATTTTTTTTTTCTAAATTCGGAATTCTTTTATTCTTATAGCCAAAACTTATCTTACGAAAAAATTGGGTGTTTTAAAATATCACTGGCCGGCATCTTGAAAAATTCACATGTGTATAGTTTAAGTAAATAATGTTTTTAAAAAATTTAAAGAGGTTTTTATCTTGAAATATAGATATGTAAATCAAAGTTCGAAACTTGACAATCGTCACATGTTAAAAGTAAACAGAATCAAACTGCAATCTGATTGGTTGAAAGTAACCTTTAGAAACTAAAAAATCGATTTGTTTAAATGGCTGTTTCTTTCAACAGGCGTTTAACGCTCAAAATAAAAAATACTAAAATATGAATTTTTAAATTAACTATTTGTTAAAAAATTATTCTTTAAAAAAATATGTGCTTAAGAAAGAGAGGGTGGTAAGCTTTCGTGAGAGATTAATTTTAGATTACAAAACATATCAATGACTACACAATAATTGCCCAAGGAGACTTTAACAAGTAAGAATGAATTTAACTATTACTTGGTAATACGTGGAGAATTATCTAAACATAATCTAGAGAAAACTGTTTTAAATTTATTTATATTGCAAAGAGTCAAACTGAATATTTTGAAAGACATTTATAGTTGATGTTTTCTCAAAGAACCGGAAACAAAAGGAGAACAGTAACAAAGATATAAATATGAATACAAACTCTACATTTCGGGTGTTGAAGACCGATTAAAATGCGTCAAGAGTGATTAATATTCAAATGTTAGAGCAATCCATTAATCTAGGGATACTCAACCTTTTTCTCCCACCCGGCCACATACATATGACAACTACTTCACGCGGGGCGCAACATGAGGATTAATGGGAGGGGAAGGTGCTATAAGATCAAGCACATTTAAAATACAGAAAATTTATCAAAATATTAAAACTCATAACTTTAGATTGTATTTTTTTAAAAAAAGTTGTATTAAACTCTTTCAACCTCAACTTACAAAAATAGGTTTTGTATATTTTTTTACCCAGTTATATGGTGTAATTTCGGTTTCCTTTCATTAATGATCCAGAGCATACTGTTATAAAAACAAAGCTTCGATGTTATTTCATTATTCGATTTTTTTTATTTTGACGAAGCCTCACTTATTTTTGTTGAGACCACTGGCGTAGCTAGCTCTTAAGGGGCCCCGTATCGAAACTCCTTCGGGGCCCTTTTAGAGATTTGAGAGTCCTATTAGTGGGACTGTAGTTACACATGTTGAGGCCCCTGTAGCTTGGGGGCCCCGTATCATTGATACAGCGGTAACTACGCCCCTGTTTGAGACATTAATTTATCAAGTGCAGTATGGTAGCTAACAATTTTTACTTAATTTTAGAATGAAATCAGTAATATTTGCTTAAAATTATTTCAGACTTGGTTGAGCATTTTTGTTTCAAATTTATTTAAATACTTTTTTTTATTTTACTTATACATTATGTATATGTGATGAATCCCCAGCCCCACACAAGTGTCAGTTGGGATAAACTTCCTACCAGGACAACTCAACCCACCTCCCGCACAGGAACTTTGACTACTACCTTCGCCGGACTTAAAGAAGACACGTGTTCTAAGGACTCACTCGCTGCTGATCAACGCTGAAAGAGCTCTCGTTTTTGTCATGACTTGGAGAGTGCAGACTTCTTTAATGAATATTGAAATAAAATATAATAGGACAAACGGCTGCCCGTTGCATTTCGCCTGACAATCCAAGAATTTCTCCAAAACATGATATATATATGAGCAAATAACTGAATTTATTAAAGAGTTTATTGGGAACATTTAAGAAACACTAACAATTTTTCTGTATTAATTCAAATATTTATCCTTAACAATTTCATATATTTCTTAATATAAATAATGTTACAAATTTTATAGAATTCTTTGTTCCCTCTGCATTTTGTGACTTTACCTCCGACAAAATATTTTGTTGCTATTTCAAATATTTTTTAAGCCAATTTATCTCATATTCAAAGAGATCCTCAAGAAAATGAGCCATTGAAAGATTCGTGATAAGTGGTATAGAGTGATGAGAAAAATCATATTTTTTAAATTTAACATTTTCACTACAAGTCAAACAGTTGTTGATCCATATTTGTTTCTCTCTACGAAATAATCAAGGAGCCAATCGTCTTGAAACACAACATATGTTCCTTGGAAGACAAGAGGGTTAATTAAAAATTAGTTTCAGCTTTAAAATGGTCACTACTTCCCTGTTATTTGCTATTGATATAACCATTACAAGTACAAAAAAAGAAAAAAAAGTTATCTCGCAATTCGTACCGGCACTCCTTCAAGAGCAAAATTGATATATTTGATTGCTTGATTTGATTGCATTTCACGCTAAATTTTGAAATTCATTATTCTTAAATAATTGAAGTTGCTAGTGCAACGGCCATGATTAGCCACGCAGACAGGTCTGGTGTCCCCATGCGGCCTGCAAGTGGCATTAACCCGAGTGGTTTGCTCATACACCGTACGGATTACCAAAAGCTGGCTACAGCCTGTTTGTCCGTACGCTTGTTCGGGCACTGATATTTTCACATCTTTCTACTTTTGTTTTTTTAAAAAAAAACGATTTTTTTATATTTAAAAAGGTTGTTTGAGTTAGGCTGGCTTAATGAAATTTTTTTGATTCTGGAAGGTGATAAGATTGTTTTCAATACAAATTTTTGATATTTTTTTTTGAAATTTACATTGTATTAATTTTTTCTTTCTTTTCTATTTATAGATAATAGTTATAATAGTTTTAGTTTTTGCACAAATTTGTGTATTTATCAGGAGAAGAGTTTTGGAGTAGGAAGAAAAAAATTGGCGTTTTCCTCACCCAAAACACAACATGGAAATTGCAAATGACGGAGAATTTTCAACGTCAAATAAATTTAGAAGCAATATAACAGATATTGAATTGATAACTAAATCTAAAGAACAACAAAATTTAACTATGAATCCTAGTATCATGATTTTTTTTAAAATCTAATAATAATCTTTACGTTTGCAACCCACTAAAACTAAAATAGGTAATTATGATTGAATTCTCTATGAAGAAAAGTATTCACAATATGAGAAAGACAAGAAATAACGAGATTATTATTAAAACAATTAGTTGCGAAACTGCCATGGAGGTATTAAATATCAAAGAGATAAATGGCAAAAAAAATTAAGATAATTATTTATTGATCTAACTTGTGTAGTTATATTTTACAAGGAATTGACACTAAATAGAAACTCAATCAGAACATCTCAACTTATGTCGACATCTGAAAATAACAACTGTTAAGTTTTGGAATTACAACGTTTTACAAGAATCTGAAATCCTACCTACTAAAACAAAGTCACTCAAATATGATGCATTATACCTGAAAGAATTCCAATCGAGTTCGGGATGCTTGAAGCTCAAATTTATTACGAAAAACCAAAGCAATGTCAATTTGTTGGAAATTCGGGCACATTCAAAAGTTTTGCCGAGACTCAATAAAATGGATAATGTGTTCATTAACCTTTTCGTGACCGGTGTAACATCTATGCAGAGCCGACCTTCTCTACAAAGGAACCTGGGTGCAAAAACCTTATTGGAGCCCCTAAATTTTTTGAGAGGTAAAAAAAAAAATTCAGTCACGAACACTGCCGTAGCCTTGCTTTGAGGGGGCCCTGTATCGAAACTTCTTCGGAGCCTTTTTTTAGGTACGGGAGCCCTGTTAGTGGGAATTTAGATACATATGTTGGAGCCCCTGTAGCTTGGGGGCCTCGTATCACAGATTTGGCGGTAGTTGCGAATATATGTTTCAAATCTATGTTTATTCAATGCCTGATAATCTTTTTGCTAAAACAATAATTTCTTCAGAAAATTTTTAATTTTTCACTCCCCCCCCCAATGTTTAATATAGCAAGTGCTTTTACGCGTTGTACACATGCTTGATCGAAGTTAATCCTTTGTTAGTTTTAATTTGCTGAAAGAGGGCTCAGCACTTGCTACAGTAACTAGCAAAGTAAAGAAAAGTTTTAACACATTTTAATTATTATTTAGTGCGTATTACAGCATGTCTTGTGCGTACTTTTTATATCTTTTTCATTCCCATAGCAAATCATTTTCCTGAATTAGCTTTTAATGTATATCTTTGGTATAAAACCGTACAAAGTTTTTGGAACTTTTTTCTAAATCATGTTTTTCGAAGCTTCTTATATCAGTATTTAATTTGAAATCAGAAATAATATATTTGGCATACTTTTAAATCTATCTTCTATTTTTACAGTTGTAACACACGGTTTAATTCGAAGACCGAAATGTAGATGGCGGTACTTGTAACGGAAGCATTACCGACCGAAGCTCTGTATTACCGCCAGAGAGAGTTGGGAACTAAATGAGTAAACGATACTCGTTTCGCTGTCCAATCCTGGACTATGTAATATATTTAATTTCCCCTTATTTCCTCTAAATGTTTAACCTGTACTGTGTCTAAATGTCTGTCCATTGTAGCTGTGTTATTTTATGTCATTAAAATATTTTAATTACCCCGAGATTCTGTCAAATACTTTGGTTTATCCAGTAATGACGTAAGAGAACCGTTACACAGTAACAATTTGAATTGTAGTGGTAAAAATAATATCGAAATTCCTCTTCCTAGTTTTCTAAAACTACGTCTTCTATTTTAAAATGTTAGCTTTTTCGAATTCCTTTTTCAAGAAAATATTCCGGAATATTCAAATTACGTGCTAGCGTTTATGCTTCGTTTGAACATGTGTTAAATTTTGGGTAATTAGTGTTTATTAGCTCTTCACTCTCCAATATTCTGCACCATGCCTACGGGAGGAGTTTGACCTACGACAATTTAATGTGCATCCTCCCCTCTACACGGCGGGTCTTCAGTGGCACTAGTGCTTGAACTCATGACACATTGGTCATGTATACATGAAAATAATTTAACACACAATATCGTTTAGTAATTTATTGCCTTAAAAACTGTTTAAAATCTGAAATTCAGAAAACCCTTTCTATCAAGGAACTCGTTGAATAATTGTTATTTAATTTCAATAATCTCGTCTCCAGTTTTCCGGATGTTATTACAGCATGCCTGCTACTTTTGACCCTCTCGGTCACAACTGCCACAGCTGAAAAAAAATTTCTGAACTAAAAATTATTTAAAAATGTGACGGGGCTTTACCGTGTTTTTCCTAGTAATCCTCTTGGGGAATTTTTGGGGCCAGCATTGAGTTATTTCACAGCCAATCCTCTCAAGAAGAAACCTTGGTATTCAGAATAGTTAGTAGAAATATATATATATATATATATATATATATATATATATATATATAGAGGAGGTTTGGTAAGCGAGAACAGAAGGACAAAGGAAGCTAAAATGCTAAACGCCGTGAGCTGATGGTAAGGAACTTAGAAGCGTAATTATAGAACGAGCTTTAGCGAGTCAAAGAAATTAAGGAAGATTGAGATTCACAGGATAACGTTACGGAAAGTTAAGTGGTTAGGATTCCAGGCTCTTATTTACATAGAATTTAGGGTTACGTTATATCACTCCCGATTTCCTTCCTAGCGTAAGACTGTCCTTGAATATTTGAATTGATAATAATAAATTGGTATTATGATGGCTAGCTTGGGTCATCAATCATTACCTCCCACAAATCTAGGTCGAGTAGATGAGGAGATGGTACCCCTGGTAGGGGGGGTATCACAAAAACATCCACAGGACAAGATTGGTTATTGGATTTAGCAATACTAAAAAGATGAACTTTAAAAACTGGAATCCTTTTCTCTTATGAGTGTTATTATAAATGCGTTTGTCGAAAAAAACAGAGAAAAGCATCGATTAAACAACTAAGCTAATTGTTAAATAATAAAATATTTTAATATATATGTCTATGTATATTTATTTTGACACTTTGGAATAAGTTTTATTAATGCAATCATTTTCATTTATTTTCAAAAAAAGGGGCTCACGGAATTTCGCTACAGGACTAGCTATGCTAATGACTACAATTAAAGCCATACACATTATTTTAATATATATGCAAAAATTAAAATAGGATTTACATACATATAACATGGAGATATTAAATATCATTTGTTCCTTAAAATATAATTTCTCCATAAAAATTAAAAAAATTATATAGTTATCAAAAATCAGAATATGGTTTTAAAAGTATTTTATTAATATTAGAGGTTGAATATATTATATCAACAAGGAAATTTTAGAGTGTGAAAATGTTCAAAAAAGAATGTTTAATCTTTCTCCTTATAAAACAAAAATGAACGTTTTAATCAATACTGGATTTCGATTTGTTCATAGATCAGAGCAAATTTTTAAAAATGATAGCATTAGATTTAGATATTTGTAAATCGTAGGCAATAAAAACATAATTGATAGCATTTGAATATAATTTCAGGACTTAATAAGCAATCACAAGATCCTTTTTTTAAGAAATTCGTATTCGGGTATCTTCTCTTTCCTATCTTCTTATTAAGAAAGATTTCTAAAATGCTACGATTGTGTAGAAAAAAATGAATGAGAGGTAAGAAATTATTTGAAGGTGACAATTTGAGGAAGTCTTAATGCCCATAAAAGATTAAAGAATAATTAAAACCGTGTTTTACATTACAATGTTTTGGCACAAAAGGTATAATATGTTACATTTATAATACTTCCATAAAATTAGCTTTCCAGAGGGAAACAAAACCTGAAAATGTGCTTTTCCTTTCCGTCAGGCTTATGTATCTACTATATATTCATTCATATAAATTACAAATACTTTTTAAGAATTCGGAAATTGTACTTATTTTGTTATTAAAAACCATTTTGCTCCACTGTATTTCATCTAAGAAGTACAATAATCAAAAGTACAAAAAAAAAAAAAAAAAAAAAAAAAAAACCCGATAATGAATGTAAAAAATAAAAACCCACTTCTTGAGGTTATTGATTAATAAATTTAATACATTTAAGTAAAGTTTTCCCCAGTAAAAAGCTTCATCTTGTAAAAAAATAATTATCAAAAATAAACAATAAAAATTTATGAAGCAATTTTCTCCTTCGGACAAAAACACATTAATGTAGAGAACATAAAAAAAAATTAAATTTGCGATTTAATAAAAATTCATTCTGGATCACTATATTTCATTGTAGAACAATTATTAAAAATTAACTAGAAAAAAGAATTCTAACTGAAAAAGAATGTGAAATATGAAAAATCGTCTCTTCTCAGACAATATGTTAATTTATTATAATAAAGCAAACTTTTTACACAACACATTTACCAGCTTTTGCTTTAAGAAAAATTGTTCGTAAAAATAAATATAAAATTTAACTAAGTAATTTTTTTCATATTCAGAAAACAAATTTAAGCAAGAGCAAAAAAAGAGGGGGGAAAATCCGATTTAAATTCACGATTCTAGTTTTAAAAATTGAATTGCAAATGTTACAGTTAAATAACATAAACAAAATTGTTTTCTTAAAAGAGGGAAACAAATTAAATTTATTTCAGAAAATAAAAATAGGAAGAAACAAACTCATTGCTCCGTTGGCAATTACAAAAAAAAAAAAAAAAAAAAATAGAAATAGAGAAGCGGAAATTTTTTTTTTTTTTTTTTTAGCTGTGTTGGCAAAACGGAAAATCGAAATTTATACCTTCGATGGCAATACGGAAAAAAGAAATAATTTTAGCGATGGCAAAACAGAAATAAGGAATTTAAAGCGAAATAAAGAGGAAAACGGAAATAAGAAATTGAAATAATTTTTTTTAGAAATAAAACGAAAGAAAAACATTTAGAGCATTTGATGGCAAAAGTGAAAAAAAAGCCGTGCAACTCCTCTTGTTACACACTGTAGTTATTATGTTAAAGAATTTGGAAACAAAACAAAATAATGTAAGAATGCGTAAACGTATAAAACGTTTTAAAAAATGTATATGAATAATGACTACGTTACAACGCTTAAGTATAAAGCATTTATGCTTTATAATAATTAACAGTTTATAATAATTATTTATTATTAATACTTAGTTTAACTTTAAAATTAGTTTGACTTTCTTAAAAAATTTGTTTGAAAGGAAAAACATGCATATCATCTGTTGTACTTTTATCTTTCTATATTACATATTCATTGAGATTCTATTTGTAGCTCTTTTTAACGTTTTATACTTATTCTTGTTCATTGTTTCTTTTCTTTTATTCATTCTGGATTTTTAATTCATTAGTACCTTATAAAAAGTTGTGATTATTCAATAATAATCTTTTCCACTGGTATACTCGTTAATATTTTAAGCATTCATTTTCATTATAAAGCTTGTTTAAAATATACTACATATGTTTTCTTTCCTAAAGAGATTTTTTTTTTCATCAAACGATTCCGAAATAAAGTTGTTTTTTTTGTTACTTGGTTTTGAAACTAGCATTTTTTTTTTATTGTAGCAGAAGTTTAAAACTATTAATTAAAGTGGAGTATGAATAAAAGGTAATATAAATCTTTTTAAAATTTGAATGAAAATTCATTCGATAAATTACAGAAGATTTTTCCCAGATGATCCATCTCTCTCATTTAAGTATATTTTATTTGCACTAATTAAATGTTTAGAAACATCTCCATGTGTGTAAATCTACGTATTTCCGCGCAGAAGCTGAAAGATTTGGAATTTTTTCTACATTTAAAGTAAGGGGCTAGGTTTATATGCAGATCCATTAATCTTGGGAAAAAAGTTAAAAAAAAAACGGATTCTTCAACATTTTCAATTAGTCTGCTCAGACTATTTTTATCATTTAACTTTCTGGGTGTTTTGAATGAAACTCATTCGAAAAAAGAAGAAAAAAAAGTCACATAAACCCTCAAAGTCAATATCCGAATTTCTAAATAGTTAGTAAATCGTGGTTTCGTTTTATAAACATTTTAAATACTTTCTTTTGTTTTACAAAGAAACCTGCTCTGTTCTCAGTAGAAAAATATGTCAAACAGTTTTGACATTGTCCTTGATTGTTTTTTATAGAGTTTTATTAACAACATTATCTAATATGATTTCGCATAGAAGAAGAAAAAAAGGGATGTATAACGTGTACTTCTAAATATTTATAACATCAAATAAAAATGTATCTTAATTTAAAATACATGTTCATTGTATATAGTTAACATGTTTAAATTTACTTTAAAATTAAAATATGTAAAGTGGATTCCCTTTCGCTAGATGAATCTACTGCTGTTGAAAGCGAAGCTGACTGCTGTGCCGTAGGGCTTTGGTATGAAACCCGGAGAAGACATGAATGTTCGTAAAACATGTATGCTGACCGATTTCTCAGAACGGATAATTCACAATCCCTATAGGGTACTACATTTCCTCGGTCGAATTTAAAACTTGGTCAAAAGATGCTCGCTGTCTTACATGAGGCATAGGTAAACAGTTTACACAAGAAAAAAAAAGTAAGAAAAAACAATTGCCGTACTTCAAATCGCCAATCTATTCTCCCCTTATATAGCACTTGTAGGTGGCGCTGTGATGTGCGTCTGCGCTATAATGCTAATGATTTGCATATTTCAAAGTCACCAATGTATGATGTAAATCTCATATGGTTTGCATGCTTCCTTCAGTATGTTGCATTTAGTGCGGTCACAGTGAATAAGAAAATTCTTCAGCACTCAGTTAAATAAATGCGTAAAGATCAATTTTAATTTTTATGGATGGAAAAATTAAGAATATCTTCTACCTAATGTTTGTTAGGAAAAAGGACCTGAATATTTTTTTTAATTGAAATTTATTTCCATATCAGTATTTATGTTGTGAATTCGATATCATGCACAAAGCAGCATACAGTCTTTGACGAATTTCACTTTTTAACGAATTTATCTCCTTCCCGGATTAAAAGGAAGGCAAAAATCCCTTTTTAAAGAATAAAAATCATGAATTAATGATTTATTTCAAGAGCTGATTTTTTTAATTAGTTTACATTAGAAAAAAATTGAATTTTTTAAAGAAGTCTTATCCTTTTTGTTCGGAACAAAGAAAATTTTTTTATGTGTGCAGTAAATTTCGATGAAAAAAAGATGTAGACCATTATTAGTGCAGATGTCTCATGGGTGTAGCCTATCCTGTGAGTTTTGAATAGGGCAGGAAAACCTTTTCTCTCATCCACAACGCAGGGAATTCTCAAGATTTTAAAGATTATGTGTTATATTCAACAACTGAAGTTGAGGAAATTGTAGATTTGTTGAAGCCAATGAATAGCGATTCCGATACAGAACTCGATAAAGAAACTTCTATCAAAACTGTTACATTTTTTAATGCTTTACATTGTTTTCAAACGGTGAAAACATACCCGACGCAGCAGGATGTAAGTGACCCAGTATTTTCATCGCTGCATAAAGTCGAAAAAGAACTCTTTCAGGTTAAGAATCAAAAAAAGTTGTAAAACATACATTTTAAAATTTGCAACTGGTGCGTAATAGTTCACTGATAGTATTTTTAGCTGTTGAATAAAAAGTGTGCAATATCTAACAAAGAATACTTTTTGTGTAGTTGCTTATGATAGAATTTTCAAAAGGTTAATGTAAAAAATTTACGTTTCGTTTAGACCCCGATTTAACGAACAAAATGTTCAGTCCTGATGAATTAGTTAAATCGGGGTCCAACTGTATTTGATTGTCCCATTCATTTCTTGTTTAGACGATCAGTTTTTTTTCTTGCTGTAAAATACGTTCGAAGTTTTGTCTATTATACTGTATCACTAAACTGATTTTTAACTCTGCATGTTCGAATGAAAAATCACGAACATTCTAAAATCTAATGATAAATGGTTACATGTGTTACAATCATACAGAGGTATTTCCCTACTGAAAATTATATTCCATTCTTCGGCATAAGGTAAATGGAGGCTTTAAAATGTAAGTAGAGCAATTCTCAATTTAATGAACATACGGAAGAATATATCGCGTCAATTTATTTATAACAACTGTAGATGTTCAGTAAATAAAAATACACAAATAATGTAATGAAGCAAAATAAATAATTTATTTCTAAAGTATACTTTTTAAACCCCATTACAAATTCTTTGCCTTTCAGACAGTAGGCAGTCCATATAATATGAATACTTTGACAATGAACTGAGATGATAAATCACACTAAAAATCATAAGCAATACTTAATTATTGTTGAACTCGAGCAAATAGCTTTTCTTATCATTCCTTAAAATTAAATAACATAAAATTAATAATAATTTTTTTTATAAAATAACACAGTTATGTATCAGATTATTATAACAATTTTTTCAACTTTACATCGATTGGCATATATAATTGCTGTTGTAAAGATAATTTTTCGTTTAATATACATAAATTTCTTGAATACATAGAATAAATATACTCAGACGATTTTATGCATTTGAATTGTTAATTCTATTAAAAAGAAAACGATAATATGAAATTCAGTTTTGTAACTAAAAAAAAATTCTGTTGTTTTTAACAAAACAAAAAAATCTTTATAAGAAAAATAAGAAATAAACATTCGTTTAGATTAATTTAATTATTTATCTTTGACACAGATATATATATATCACAAACAGTAATATACTTTGAGATATTTTCTACATGCAAGCTCATTTTGGTTTTCGAAATAATACCTTCGGCCTTTTTATAAAGGAAACAATAAAAATGAAAAAAAAAATATTACATGCGCGTGGTTACGGCGACAGATGATTACGATTTCGATTAAATTAAAGAGAAATTTTTCAAGACAGCCGACCAGTTTGAATTAAAAACGAGAGAAAAGAATTGCACCAGAGAAAATATCATTGAATTTGAACACGAATGCTTATAATCATATTATTTTATTACTAATTTAATATTTTGATAAAATTAATCAAAATTTAAAATGAGTGTCATGCTACAAGAATTGTTGATCTAAATATTAAAAATTTGTACTTTAAGCAGAGATTAGGAATTATAGTAGTTGTTTTAAGAATAAAATTCACAACTCAATTAACACAAATGAGGCCGTACTAGAAAACCGAATTATTAAAATTATTTTATACTCGTAAGTCATAGTAACTGTTCAATTTCTTTATATTGTTATATTATTTGAATGGAATATGAAATGCTATCACAAGCCATATTTTGCAAAAAAGAGTTGATCTCTCTCTCTCTCTCATTTTCTGAATATATTCCCCTCTATCTCTATCACTTAAAAAGTTTATTTCTAAAATTACCCTTATTTTTCTCCAAGTTATTTTAATACTTTAATGATTCAGTAAATTACATGAAAAATAGCTTTCTAAAATACTTTAACAAATAAATACATCTCAAGCAAATCTCTTTTAGTTCATTCCTGCATTTTAAGCTAAAGGCAAAGAGAAGATGCAAGGAACGATGTATTCATAGATTAACAAAGCTCAAACACTAGCTTTTAAATAGCTTGCTTTTTTTTAAACTTTGGTGTGATGATGTTTTTTACAGCTGCCATGCCTTTTCCATCATCGTCACAAAATATTCATCCAAGTCAATCGAAGCACTAACTCCAGCGTAGTAATCAATGAATTCTTGTTTGGATACCTAAAAGAAAGAAATAATAATAATGCCAAACTTTTTCATATGTATTTGCTTTGCTTACAGATTGTCAAATGAGATTTCAAAATATTTTTCAACATTTGAGAAAAATGTAACTCCACAGTTATGTTATTCATGTTGTTCTTCAGGAATTCTTTCTATTGTAAAGCATTCAAATAAATACAGTAATCTCGATTTGAGAAGGTATTGCGAAACTCCGAAGTAATAATATTACATTCACGAATTTAAAACAAGTGGTGGACAGGTCTGGATAATAAATTTTACAGTTATTTATTCTAATTATATTACTAAAAATATTAAGCAAAGAACTTATACGAAAGAATTTGTTCTAAAAGCATGGAAAAGGAAGAAAAAACAAGTCATCAAAAATAATAAATAAATGAAAAAATAAACACCATCAATAGAAGAAATTTAATATTTAAGGTTTTTTCATTCGTTGTAAATATAGCAACAACAACAAGAGAAATTATTCCTTTTGAGAACTTTAAGCGACAGATATTCCCAAAAAGTGGCCCTGAAAGCAAGTATTAATGGCAATACAACAAATCATTCTGTAGCATTAATATAAAAAATGCCAATGTGATAAGTTCCGTAATCAGAGTTTTCATAAATTTTGAAGATGATTATTTTAAGGGAAAAGTATACAATAACGCCCAATTATGATGGTCATGATAATTGATATGGGAGTAAAACAATTTCTGACTGATTCCTTAATTTCTAAGTTTTCTTTAAAAAATTTCTTTTGTATTGTTACACTTCATAAATTAGTTTACCTTTTAAATGTCGTGAATAGATAATTGCAATATTATTATCAAATCCATTAGAAGAGTGGGGTGTTGGGTCGAGTGTCTTCCTCCTCCCTTTACCGCAGTTAACCACTACAAGGTCCGTCGCCAATGGCCCTCGTAAAGAATGCGAAGTTATTAAACACTCACTCGCTCATGATCAAATCCGTACGTTTTATGTGTAATCATTTGTAAATAAGTTATATGTTTAACCGCTTATGAATAGTAGGAATATAATTAAGTTCCTTTTTTTAAAATCAAAATATTTAATTATTGAAAGCTTAAAAATTAAACCCCTTTGATGCCCAAATACCAGCCAATTAATTCCATCACTGTGATGAATATATAACAGATATATAATACTATTGCAAGGAGATGGTAATTAAAAAAATGAGGTATCTTTAATTACATTTATCCTGTGCAAAACTGTAGCAAGAAAATAACTTTAATCACATTTACAGCAAAAATAAATAAAACAATATAAGAAAGAATTCTATATAGATAACCATCACCAATTAAATTTTCTTTACAACTTTTCCTTTCAGCCTGCAATCAACCCGTCTACATTCGAAAAATGTGTGAAGAGGAGTAAAAGACAATAGGTACCCCTTCCCCTCCCACTTCCTGCCTTACCTTTCCATCTGCCTTGTTGGGCGTGTCGAAATTGGCAAGAAATTCCAGCAGAACCTCGTCTTCACTCTTCTTTCCTTCTACCACGTCCGGATGCTCTTTGCCACTGTACACGCCCTTCAGGTCTTCAAGCGTGACGGAACCGTCGCCACTTTGGTCCATCTTAGCGAAGGCTCTTTCGATGATATCCAGTCGCTCTTGGGGCAAAGGTGGCTGAACCCGTAGAAAAAAAGTGCAAACTTAATAATTATAGCATCAAACAGAGAATATTTATTTTCAGTTTTATGTAACAGAATATGCATGCAAAATTTTTTAAAAAGTGCATATTATGCCTTGTTTTACAAAAAGTATTGAGCTAAAGATACTAATTATACCGCCAAAGAACTATGCGAATATTCAGAATAGAATACGCAAGCATACACGAGCATGTCTAAGTAAACTGTGACTGTTAAGGGGATATATTGTAGTAGGGTTGTCACCGATTTGTGTGCTCATAACCTCTATGACATTTGCCATATTTCTCAAAAGAATAGGGTAAATTTTAGAAAGTATCCGGTAAAATGAATAGCCACGAAAATGTGGATGACGGAATAAGGTGGAGAATTGTTGGTAGGTTGGAGGCAGGTCAATCATACGCTCAGATGGTTACAGAGCTCAATGTAACGAACAGTGCCATCTGAAATTCATAGAAACAATTTCAGAACACTGGATACATATCAAGAGGACTTGGACAATGTCGATCAAGATCTACAAGGACGAATGAGGATCGTTAGTTAGCACTTAAAACGCTACGATGTAGGATTGATGCAGCTTCATGGCTGTCACGTGATCTATATGCTGTCATTGGAAATAGTTTCACGGTCCTTAACTCGCTTCCGTGACCTAACATCCCAAAGGCTGTATTCCATAAGACTAGTTGTTTGCATCCCACTCAATGCAACCCTCAAGAGAGAGGTATGCGTATTGGACAATACTTTAGTAGAGCACAATGTTTTTTGAAAAATGAGTTGAGATTTAACCTGGATACTAATTCTCAACGTGCTTGTATCTAGAGAGTGCCTGAACACAATATTATCCCTCTCTCATCAGGAAAAAAGATCAATACGGAAGTGGAGGTGTAATGGTGTGGGCATATATTACGTTGGGCGGTCCTGTACCCTGATTTTTATAAGGTAAAGAGATGCTATCTTAACTCTAAGTTAGATTTTTCAGAGGCACAGTTGGTTCTGGGATCCTGCTAATGGACGACAGGGCTCACCCACATAAAGCTCAGCTTGTCAACGATTACCAGTTGATACATATGTAGACGAGCTTTGTCGATTTCTGGAAAGTGAGATATTCTCTGACTGGCCAGCCACAGTTCTTGACTTTAACACTGTGTAGCATGTCTGGAAAGCTCTTGGAAGAGCAAATGTGTTTCATCATCCACCTCCAAGAACAATCCCACAACTAAAACTTTCTGATTGCAGAATGGGATTGGTTATAACATGGATGCTTCCTGTCCAGTGTGCCACAATGCTGTGGGACCTATCTAACAATGAGAGAAGACTGTACCTTATATTATACCCATTTTTAGTTCGATATCATAACGTGGCTTTTGAACATTCCCACACTACAAGATTTTCTAATAAACATGCTTAAATAAAATGACTTTTGATGGGGTTCATTTCTTTCACTTTTATAAATGTGTGTATTTATACCAAATTTCATTAGATCTGTTTTAGTTTTTCAGAAATTTCATATAATGTACAAATTTTCTTAATGTTGCGTGCGAGTGTATAATCCTACACAGTGAGACTTTTATTCATTTAACTTTATCCATAATCTTAATATTTCTTATCCATAAGGAGATAAATTTAGTTTAGTATCCCAAGGGAAAATGCATTAATAACACACACATATACACAAAATCACACGAATTTAAAGACCCCCCAAAAAGTATAATACATAGAATATAAATACATATATCTAATTCATATAACATCTGCACTAATTTTTGAATTATAAAAAGTTTGGAAATCCCAAATTTGAGTTTTTCTTATAATCTTAATCTTATCGATTTCTTTGGTTTATTTTTAAAAATATTCCAATGAATTATAAATGCAGATTTTAATAATATGTTGGCTTTGTATTATAAAATTGATTTCTAGGAGATTATACTGAGTATTTTAAATGCTTTTATTATAGTCAACTGTTTTTGCCTGTATAATGTACATTCTAAATAATAAAATTTCAGATTTCAATTTATTATTTCTATCTAATTCAAATGTATTCATCATCAATCGTGAAAAAAAATTATCAAAATAGTGTTGTATCAACTGCTTAAACAAAAAAACCTTTAACGAAATATATTTTTTCTTTAAATTTCTTTTAAAACTACTTTATTGACAGAAAATAGTTTTTTTTTTTTACTTTAACACTTCAAGTTTGAACTGTAAAGGATAGAGTATAATGTTTGGGATGTGAATTTACAATTAAATGATAGGTAGTAAAAAACGAGAGAGAAATTCATCTCACACAAATTATGCGTTAAATAATTTTTAAAAATAGCTAGATGGGTTTTCTTTAGTTTGTTTAAAAAAAGACAAAATAAAACATAATGTACCTTTTTATTTTTGAAATGAATATTACTTCAAAAAGAGTCATACTACTACAGTTTTAACTATTCAAACTTACTAATTTTTATTAATCATTTTTTACACACAAGCAATGTATTATTTAATTAAAATAGTTTTGTCTGTTCGTATATTTTTACATAACTTTCCTATTTAATGACTTTCTACAAGTACCTTTTCCCTCCCCCTCAAAAAAATATACAAAAGTTTCAAAATTTCCATAATGTATATCATCAGTAAAAGAGCAAAATTGTCATTTTTGAATGATTTGAGAAAGGCACATATACTACTCTAAAAAAGGAATGTAATCAATCATGTTTAAATAACTATATACTAACTGTTTCAAGTAGCATAAACGCTCTCTAACGTCTACCCAATTTTAGTACGGGCCAAGTGAGGAATTAATGCAGCCGGTATGAAAAACGTCTATGCTGTTTGTACTTAATTTTTGTCAGTGGCGTAGCGGAGACTATTAGGGCCCTCTGCTAAGTCAAGTTTTGGGTGCCCCAGAATCCTTGCCCCTCTCCCGCAATGTGGGGGTGTACGTTACGCAACTGATTTTTTGTTATGATACTTGTTGTCCGTGTGCAGTGGCGTACACAGATCTTTTTTATGGGGTGGGGTGGAAATTATATTCTAAAAAAGACGAAAACATCGAGGGGTATTTTCTATGGCAGGGGTGGCTAATCCTCGGCCCAACTTGAATAATTTTGCGACCCTCGTGATTCATTACAATTTTACAAAATACAATTATTTTGTACAATGTTTTAGTTTTTAGTGTAGTGTTTTGTAACAAATAAACCTGCAACATGATCTACGATGTGCAAATACAAGAATTGAGATCGACTTGCAAAAACTAAGCGAAAGACTTAAGTAACAGATTCTCGGTAATTAAATAAATTAAACATTATTTAATCATTGAATTATCATTATTAGATTATCTATGTTTATATACATGAAAACTAATGAAAACGACAGTAATAACTCCCTCTGTTTTAAATTTTCACAGTAATAAATGTTTATAATAAGTTCAAATCTAATATAAAGATATATATTTTTATATATGCGGCCGCGGGATTATAATATTTTCCCGAAGTGGCTCACAAAGTCATTTGGATTGGCCACACCTGCTCTTTGGTAAAAGTTGTATAAGCAACTGTACGAGTACAAATTTATCTTAAATAAATAATTGTTATAATAAGGAGTGGCTTAATCTACCATGTTTGGTTAATCTTTAACATCCACCGCTCCACAGAAATAACTTTTTTTCTATTTCATATAGAAGCACTCCGTAATGTTTTCAATATTCACCTCACCCGAAGAAAATTGCTATTTCTCCAGATGGTGTTTTATTATTAATGATACATAATCAATAAAACACATTTTCTATTGGTATTTTTTTTGTCCCTTTCAAGAAGTCCAAATTCGCCCAGCAAGGCTTAGAGCTACGAAGCGGACTTCCTGGGAAGACCGCATCATTAATTAGTATCGATATTTTTCATGAATTTGCGAAAGAGCACGTGTGCAAGAGCAAATATATTTTCTAATTTGACAAAGAGGGGACACTTAATTTCATTATAAAATACGCATTGTATGTTCTAGCTTCGTCTTTTAGGAAAGTTTTAAGACTTGAAAAGGTAGCTTGTCAGTTTTTACGTTAAGTGCTTACTGGTTTTCAAGTAAACTTTCATCTTTACGTTGCCAATAAGTCTGAAAAGTCCTATTTTAAATTTATTACATTAATCAATCGATTGTGTCCAACTTTTGCATCTTTGAAATAAGATGAACAAATATTTAAACTTGTTAATGTAAAAAGAGAATAGTAATATTGTCTGAAAAAAAGGACACACACATAGGAGTTATTCTTGTAGGCTATAAAAATCAATGGTTGATAAATCAAGATAATTTTGAAACAAAATATTTTATTTTACACTTTTTAATCAATTACTTTAAGGCGACGAACGGAACTGTGATTTTAAAAAGTGTATGAATTGTTTTTGATATTTAGTGTCCATTAAATTAGAATACACATATAAAAGGATATTATTACAATAAGAAATTATTTAAATGGAATTTTTCGGCAAAAAATGAAGAAACAAAAATGACATTTTCAAAACTTTTTCCTTTTATGAAAAATACTTCTATGATAATACTATTTTGCCTATATATATAGCTAGGACTTCTATATGTCGCAGGGAAACGATGAAATTAGGGCTCACGTCAAATCCCTAAAGGCGATGATCAATTCACGCAGATGTTAAAATGACGTCTCTTTGATGTCTTTTCCCTGTTGTAAGTAGGTGAATTAGTTAAATCCCCGAACTGTTTTAGTGAAATGATGAAACGAAAACGATATGCCACTTTTTTGGTGCTAGGGGAATGATATTTAGGGGATCGTAATAACTTTTCTTATGGTTAGGATCTACTGGGACGCATCCCACCAGTGCATTCCCACCCTCTCTACAGCTTTTTGGCCAGTATTTCGACACCCGAGCCTCACAGTCCATTCGGACCTGGCTCATTCGATCCCTCTCTAACTGCTCTTCCAGTTTTTATAATTTCATGCTCATAGGGATATTCCTTACATAGTTTTCAATTGTTTTAAACTGTTTTTAAATTGTAAAGTTTATTTAAATCCTCATTATCTTGGCTCCTGTTTGAGTCTCGGACTTGAGGTTTCAACTGTTCCACTCGTCGAGAGCCATCCAGTCATATACTTGACTCCCATTGAGTAGGCATGGGGAGGGCTTAAGCACTAAAATATCATGCTCCCATGTTAATCCTATGGGGTCTGAAAAAATTTCACCCCCCCCAACTAAGGTGAGCTTGGGACTTAATTTTTGGAGGTCTAACATGGGGATTCTAATTTTAGTGATAACGCCCCCCTAGGCCCACTTTCTACACAAGGATTATAACAGATGAAAGAACTCAGCGAGGACAATCTATTATTCGAAATTCATTAACGAAGCTCAAAATTCCTCGGAGCTATGCGGGATTTAAAAAAAATTAAAACTTTAAAAATAATTTTAAAATGTTAAGCATGGGTAAAGAGGTTATGGTCCTGAAAAAATATATCTTGAATGCTCATGGGGAGAACAATCGAACCCAGCTTGTGCGGTCCACCAAGTTGGCACAGGATTCGAGTTATTACTGGGGAAGCCCTGGAGGGGGCCAATTCCTCATAAAGCTCGCGCATACACAAAAATATGGCGGAACTTTAAAAATAAAATGCCAAGCTCAACTATTAAAGGGGGGGGTGAAAAATTTTCAGACCCCATAGGATTAACATGGGAGCATGATATTTTAGTGCTTAAGCCCTCCCCATGCCTACCCAATGGGAGTCAAGTATATGACTGGATGACTCTCGACGAGTGGAACAGTTGGTTCAAATCTCAAGTGCGAGACTCAAACAGGAGCTAAGATATCGAGGATTTAAATAAATTTTAAAAATTTTAAAAAGTTTAAAACAATTAAAAACTATGTAAAGAATATCCCTATGAGCATGAAATTATAAAAATTGGAAGAGCAGTTAGAGAGGGATCGAATGGGTCAAGTCCGAATGGACTGTGAGGCTCGGTTGTCGAGATACTGGCCAAAAAACTGTAGAGGGGGTGGGCTTGAGTTGTTGCGGTAGCTTAGTGGTCAAGGCCACGGACTTGTGGCTGACGTGTCACGAGTTCAAGCGTGGTACCGCTGAAAACCGGCCATGTAGAGAGAACCGATGCACGTCAAATATGTCGAGTCTTAAACATCATTACATTGGTGGGATGTGGAAGTCAGGATAGAGGAGTGACAGCTTAGGTGTTGTCCTCGTCACTTGATCGTGGATTAAAATTACAAGGTCCGTCACAAATAGCTCTCGTGCAAATTTAGAGTGCGATGTAAATATAACTTTCACTCAATCTCTATACAGAGCATGAACTGAAATTTTTTTAAAAAATCATATTTTTAGAGTTACGATCAATTGAAAGAATAACGAGTGTTTTTCGTTGAAATTTCTCTACTCTGATATATTAAAACAGGTGTGTCAAACTCGCGGCCCACAATGAAAATTTTTGTGGCCCGGCCAATTTATCGGCACACAAAAATGTATAATAAAATAAAAAAAATTCACCCGAAGTAGGAAAAATAGTAACAGAGAAGAGATGTCAGTGTCAGGACGTAAGCATAATTTTTTTTTTGTTTTGTTATATATGTTTATTATAATGTATTCGAAATAATCCTATATGTTCCTATGAATAGAATATTGATTTTTTTTGCGTCCCACCTAGAGTTAAACCTTGTTTGTTTGGCCCGTTAGCCTTTGAGTTTGACACCCTTGTATTAAAATATAAATGAATTTCCTCCTAAATAATATACACTCAGGAACATTGAAAATAGCGACCCAAGAAGAAAGCATCGGATTGAAATGAAATTTAATACACATAATGACACAGATGAGAGATTCACTTGATCTCAAAAACAAGACAATTGAACGAATACAGGGTGTGCAACGACACAAATACTGGGAAACTTCAATAGCGCGTTGGACCACCTCCAGCTGCAATACATGCCACCATACGGTCCGGCATTGAGTTGATTAGACACCTTATGTTGTCCTGAGGCAGTTGGCCCCAACAAATCTTGAACAGCCAACTATAAATCATGTACAGAGTGACACGATGGCATCTGCCGTTTTAGCTGATCCCACACGGGCTCTACAGGGGACAAATCGGGGGAGCTTGCCGGTCATGGAAGAGTCTGAAAATGACGTACGAAGTCTTGAGCAACTCTTGCTGTATGCGGACGAGCATTATCTTACTGGAAAATTTCACCTGGGAGACCATTTAGGAAAGGTCCTACATGGGGTCGAAGAATATTATCAACGTAACGTTGGCCCGTTAAGGTTCCACGCATCACAATTCAAGTGGACCGGTTATCATAGGCTATGGCCCCCAGACCATTACACCAGCTGTGCGGGCAGTGTGACGTAGAACAGTGTGTGGGGGGGGAATTGTACCGCTCACCAGGGCGCCTCCACACCCGTACACGGTTATCATCTGTCCCCAAAACAAACTGGGATTCATCACTAAACACAACCTTTTGCCAATCTGTGACATTCCACATTGATCTGGCTTGGCACCACTGTAAACGCAGTTGCCGATGTTCCGGTGTTAAAGGGAGTGCACGGAAAGGGCGCTTGGATTTAAAATTTGCTTCTGCAAGGTGTCTGGAAATTGTTTGTGGAACAATTGCTACGCCTACGTCTGCTCGTATCGTTGAACGAGTCACTGTGGGGTCCACAAGTACTTGCCGCACGATCCTTCGATCCTCTCTCCTCGTGGTCTTCCTGGTCGCTCCAGAGCCGGTTTTCCGCGCGTGTGTACCTTCTCGTGTCCACAGCTCCCAACAATTTCTAACGGCACACTCCGAACGATCCACCTGGCCAGCAACACGGCGCGTCGACCAGCCTGCAGTTTTCGTCCCGATGATCAGGTTTCTCTCAAACTCGCTTAACTATGAGAAATGTCTTCTAGCACGTTTACCTGGCATGTTTCGCTTATCAAAGTCTTCCTACAATCGGCGGGTAATCGTCACGTTTATGAATCTTCGAATTTGCGCTGGCTTATATAGCACCCTCTTCCTGATTGTAGCGCCATCTCGGCGTGTATGAGCATGCGTATTGGCACAAAACTTGGATCATTTGCATATCACATTACGCTGTACTTATTTGCAAAGTTTCGCGATTGTACTTAGCTTTCTTCTTGGGTCGCAATTTTCAGTGTTCCTGAGTGTATTTTAAAAATCCTAGTTCCAACTCCGTAAATAAGTCTTTGGCAAAATATTATTATTAATAATACATAGGCAAAATATTATTATAGAAACATGTGACGGATCTCTACGCGATTTTCTAATTAATCCTCTAGGAAAATCTTTGGGCTATCAATGCGCGTTATTCACAACCAACCCTTCGGAAGAAGAGAATCGTGATATGTAAATTAATTTACCATAAATAGGCGAGGTTTACTAGCTTGAGAGAGAGAGAGAAGGAGGGAAGATATACTCAAGCCAGTTGAGGTTGCTACTGAAGGTATAATATTAGAATTACCGTGATTTGATTCTTATTGGAAGGAAACCTTAAAGTGACGATTGTTCACTAAGATTGAATTAAGATTAGATTCAATCGGATAATAGGTTAGATCCTCAATTAAAAGAAGAATTAAGTTTGTTAGTCGCCTAATCGCTCACGTTTTACTGTAGTTGTTCCACTTTCACGGTTTTCATCGAGACATTCTCTTAATATTATTAATTGAAATTGTGTCTGTTCTTAGTGTGGAAATAAATAGATTAGTTGAATTATGTCGAGTGTTTCTTCCCTTCCCGCCACACATCTAGATGCCCGCGAGAGAGGCGCGAGCCTCTTACAAAAATTTTTCATCAAAGGAGGATGTTTCGAAAATGTATAATTTTTTTCTTCATTTTTTTTGCCAAAAAATTGCATTTAAGTAATTTTTTATTGCAATTATAACCTTAAAATAATTTTATATGTACATTCTAATTCAACTGACACTAAATATCAAAAAAAATTATTCATTTATACGCTTTTTCAAAATCATGGTTCCAGTATAATCAGTCACTTTAAATCAATAATACAATAAAAATGCAGACGTTTAGAAATAAAAACCATCTAACAATATCCCGCTAGAAAGTAATGGCTATCGATATAAGAATGCAGAAAAAAACTTCAAAACTTGAAATAACTATTTTGAAATTTAAACGGCATAACAATTCAAATACGCACGTCTACTAATATCAAAATGATTCACTGACTTTAACACAATGAAAATAACCTTGAATCAAACCCTAATAAATCTTATTTAGTTGCAATTTTATTGCGCAAAGTATATCAGTGTTATGAAAGGTTTAGTTTTACTCACTCTGACCGCCTTCAGAAATTCTTCGAAGCTGACGGTTCTACTTTCGTCCTTGTCGAGTTCTTTGAAAAGTTCTGCGACTTCATCATCTTCCAAAGTAGCGCCATATTCTTTCAATCCCAATTTCATCTCTTCCAGATCCAATTTTCGATCGCGATTGTCGTCCATTAAACGGAAGGCCCTGAAAAAAAAATCGATTTTTCACTATCAGTCACATTAATCATCGGGATAGAATTTCAGATATGGGCTGTCAGTTAATAATGCCACCCACACAGACGAAGTTCGATAACCCTTACCAAATATCATGTTAGAAAATAATTAGTGGTATCTAAAACTAGAATTGTAAAATGCATGCGGAGAATATAGTTTCTACACAATTTAAATTTAAAATTTATTAGATGAGTCTTGAGAATCCGAACTTTTCGTAAATGTTTGATTTCAGAGAGAGTGTTATGAAATAAAAGTTTATAAATGCAACGTATAGGGTGAACCAAAAGTCTTGCCCTGATTAAAAATATTTATTGTGCTGAAACTATTATGTTTTTTTTCTATATATCGTAAATATTATTGTTAATTTTTTATGTGAGATCATTTACCTCAGCAAATTTCAAAGTGTACCCCATGTGTAGTTTGGGGAACATCTAAGCAGTGTGATCTTTGAGATAAATAACGGTAGCGGGATATTAATTAATTTAAATATTTAGTTTATTTACGTCACAGCTATTATTTACAGATTATACATTGAAGTTATTAAACTTAAAGAGGTTATTAGAGTTAAAATGATGTGGTTTGTGAGGGAGGAGTTTCTTTGGGGTCCGCTCTCAAAGAAGACCGTTTCCCGTTCTCTCTCTCTCTTTGCCCTCTCTAGCTTCGGGGATCAGCGGCCGGAGTGTTTAGCTTTCAGTTACATCCGGCTACTGGGCGAAAAAAGGGTACCTCGTGGTGTCAAAGGTTACCGGGGTGATCCAAGACAGGACCACGCAACAATTTTAAAGCTGCAGGTGCCAATGCACGTGTGATGATCTACAAAGATGCCTATTCACAGCTGTGTGGCGGGAAATTCACAGTTACGTCACAGCGGTATTCCAGCTCCCGCCATGTTTTAAATTCAAAAGCTGCTTCACTCACACACAGTCTGCCACTTCTAGGAATATCCTTAACGCTACCTATTTCTTAAAACATTTCACAACATCGCTTTATTGATTTTGCACCAGAAGGTTCACTTCGAAAACAACGTCGAAATTTACATTAAGCATTAATGGGAGATTTCTTTTCTTGAAACCAAAGCACACATAGGGCTTTCTCTTGAATCGATGGAGTTTCGGCAAAAAATGGTGTCTTTCTAACAAATGTTTTCCAAACACTCTTGAAGGAACTTTCGAGCCATATATTGCACAATAAAACTGACCTGTTCAACGATACAAAAGTTACATTATTATATTAAACCGTTTTTTTAAATGAAATTTTATAATCAGGACAAGATTTTTGGTTCACGGGAAATACTTGTAACGATATCTAAGGGAACATTGGAAATAAAGCAATAAATTGTACAAGGGTTCTGGATTTATGATACTTACGTGTTATAGCGTCAACCAGATCGTCAAATAAAAAAACGTTGCCAAATGCCGCGATATGCAGCCAATAGTTGAAAATCGTCCCCACGCATGCTCGAACATAATAATAGTAACGATGGCAGCATTTGGCAAAATATTTTGAATTGGCGATGTCTTTTCATTTGACTAAATTAGTCGACAGTATGGTACACACACGTAAGTACCCAATTTATTTATCCAACTATTTACATAAAAATAATGTTTATGGTGCATTGAATAATAATCTTTAAACTGAAGATCATTGACGAAATGCATTCAGTTTTAAATTTGAGGCAAAACAAAAAATATTTTTATAGCATATTTTTTATAAATATCCTCTCTCTATTAATTATTTCATGTAATAAATTAACGCAAAAGACTTACAAATTATTTTTTCACTATTACCATTTTTCAACATCGAACACAAATGTCAATGTATCATTTTTAAAACTTTTTGGTTGCATAAAAAAAGTATTTTATAGTTTAAAAATATTTCTATAAAATTACTACGAACTTCATATTTTCCCAAGGATATAATGAATCAATATAAGATCTTGCGTTTATATAGTATACATAAAAAAGACTGAGTATTCTTATGAACTTGATGATCATCAAAGTGTAAGTAGGCAAAATGAATTAGGAAAAAATATTGCCAATCATCTAACATTAATTATATAATTACACGTACTGAAAATATTTAAAGCATAAGTTATTCAAAGCAAATTTGATATCAAAAATATATCTCAGAATTAAGAAAAAAAATAGAAAAAGAGGGAATATTACATGTATACAGTGGACCACAAAAGTGTTCGTACACTTGCTGTATTCTGAAAAATTTAATGTTTTCAACTAATAAAAATTAATATATCGGAATAGTAATTTTTTTTTATTTTTGCAACTTGCTCTTATTGAAATACCATAATAATTTTGTTAAACCAAGTATAACTATAATTTTGAAAAGTTAATAACAAAAAAAAACTGCTAAAAAATTACGCTACAAAAGTCTTTGTACACTTATAAAAAATCTCAACATGCTGTGAATATTGTATTTGTTTCTTAATTTAGTATTTAGTATAATATCTTTTAACGTCCACAACATTTAAACATTTGGTATACATTTCATCAGTTGCAAGTTGCAGAGATAAATAATTAGTTTTCCGATATATTAACTTTTATTAGTCGAAAACATTAAATTTTATCGAAAATTGCAAGTGTACGAACAATTTTGTGGTTCACTGTATAATGTAATTCTTAGTTTTTAAAAAGTATTTATTCCATAGAAATTTATGTTTATGAATTTTTATTTTAACTATAATGCTGAAAAATATTAAAATATAATTAAATCGGTAGAAATACACTATGTTTAATTATTTCGTAGCAAAATATTTGAGTTTAATAAACAAAAAACACGATACCTTTTTTTATTATTGTTATGATAGTATACTGATTTTTTTCACTCTTTCTGGATTATCTCTTATAAATAAATATTTATTTGCTTAAACTATTTCCTGTCCTGATAATCTAGAGGTAAATTTTAGTTTTTAACACTTAGAAGTGAAAAAAAAATTATCTGCACTTACAAAAAAAAATTGAATTAATTAATTGAGTTAGATCATGTTTTTATAAATGTCTCCATACCATTAAGTTAAATTAGTTTAATAGTTTTAGAAATAATTTAATTGTTCTTTTTCTTAAATCTGGCAAGATCCATTAAAAATAAAGAAATAACCAAGCATGAACTATCAAAAAATTCTCATGAGAAATTATATTGTAGATACTATTTTTAACTTCCTGGATCTAGACACAATAAGTTATTTCCTTTTATTTTTCACGAAAATAATAATATGAAATAGAACATTTATATACAGTATGCTTAGTGAATATTGTAATATTATGATAAAAGCGATAGTTGGTGTAAAAAATATGAATGATAAATTTTGTAAAATATTTGATTAATAGTTGAACATTGTATTTCGTTATAAATAACAGAACTTATTAGAAAATATAAATCGTTTGCATACAATGTCAAAACATCTTTTAATATTTTGTTATCCGCTGCTCTACCAAAAGATTTAATAAATAGAGTAGAACATCTGCAAGTAGAATTAGAATAAATCGATTTTACGTAGACTATTATATTTTTTTTGTATTCTCTTTTTAAAAATAAATATTAGTAATAGAGAAATTAAATAAATGTGTGAATATCTTTGATTGTGAATAATAGCATCATCATCAACAACAACAGCAAACTTTTCTGTCTTAATTTACAATGTCACTGACAAAATAGTCATTTTTTTTTCTAAATAATTTTTGATATTATGAAATAAAAATGAAATAAACTTACCGGGAAAGTCCGATGATTCCATTGGCTCCTCTTGAGCGGCAGATTTCACGAAGTTTCTCGACAACTGACATATTGACTTCAAAAAGAGTTCAAACTAAAATGAAAAAATGAGAATAAAGGAAATTGTTAAGCAGGCAATGTAATTCCAGATAATCAGTCTACACCAAAACAAAAATTTGATTTACAAAACGTTCTTTAACATAAAAAGGGTTCCGAAAATAATTATTTTTAAAAGTTTTGATAAAACAAAGCTCTTTGCAAATAAATTTTGCTATGAAGAAAATTGAACACAATCCTTATTTTAAAAAGGATAGTTTTCTTTCAAAAAACAGCTTTATAAGTGTAATGGATATTATATAATAATTTTTATCTTTTTTTAAAAAATATTTAATCAAGTTTGAGAAGTATAGAATAAAAAAACTATAAATTAAAAAAAAAAACTACTTTTTTTTTCGCTGCTATTAATTTAAATTATAGGAAATCGAATACTAAAAAAATCTATTAGAAAAATATTTAGATTGACTGCAGTTTTAGAATTTTTCAATTAAATAAAAATATTATAATCTAAATTTTATTATTAATATATAGTATATATTCGAATTCTACTTCTACATAAGCGTTAAGTTAAATTCGATTAGAATATAACTTTGATTTACTTAGTTTCATCAATAACAACAACCACGCGCGCAGACATACAACATTCTGTTTTTAATTACTTGGTTTAAAAATGCAGATAAAATATAAAAAAGTATCAATAAGAAATTAAAAATAAGTGTTGGGAAAATTTAATTTTGGAAGCGTGAAAAACATTTTCAAAGTAGATATAAACAAAATATACTTAACTTTTTATATAAAAAAAATTAATATATTTTAATTTCTCTATTATTGCCATGATAGTTAATCATTTTTAAAAACGGTTCATTTTTTTCTAAAGGAACACAATTTCACAAATGAAGCTTTATTTAAAATTAATTTTCTCGTATAAAATAAATTATAAATTAAAACAACAACAACTAAAAACAAATGCTGTAAAATATACATTACTGCTTTTCAATGTATTTTAGTAGTTTCCAGAAGCGTTTCTACTGCCGCACTATTTCGTGTCGTTCAAGTTAGATTTTCTTTATGTAAATGAGTAACATCAATATACTGAATCTCTTAAGACATATGGATTTTAAACCATTTAACTTGTGTGGTTCAATGCTCTTACTATTAATACATAGTAAAAAATCGCACTAAGGAAGGAAGAGCACGGTTAATGATAAGCACATCATTATTGATGCAGTCTTATTGATAGATGAAAAGGAATACATGGAGGAAGTATGATTATCTGTATATCATGAACAGTTTGATCTGGTGCCAATGACTGCTTAAAAATGATACATATAAATACAATTTTAATTCTATCATTTCCGAAATAGTATTTAAAAAGCGTTTCATCGGAAGAAAAAAAAACTTTTGATAAGAAAGTTATGTCTAGATTGTGTATAGTTATTTAAACTATATTAAGCATCATATTCTTATGTGTGTGAGTGTGATCTGGATTTAAATTAAATTTTTTTAGGCCGGTAAAAATCAACGAATCTGTTACCAACTGGTTGCAACTCAATGTATTTAAACTCTTATATGTATAGAAATCCAGTACTATTTTTCTGAATAAAAAAGATTAAGAATAAAACGCAAATTATAAGTTTTGAAATTTAAAGTTGAAATGATTTCTATATAAGTACAGGTGTCCCTTGTATAACACGGTTAATTCATATCGTGCTATATCGAAACCCTGTTATACGAGACATTTTAATTAATTTATTTAGATTATTATTTTATTTATCTATTCATTTAATTATGTATGTACATACAATATAAATCAGAGCAATATGTACCGTGTTGTATCGAAACCGTATAGTACGAAACTTTGAAATAATATAAATCAAAGCAATGTGCATAGTTTTATATCGAAATCAAGCCTTTAGGTGTAAAATTTTATGATAGCTGAAATTTCGTTCCAATAAAACATACAAATGAAAAACTAAGTTATATTCAAGATTTTAATCAAAAACAAATTCATGAAAGACAAAAATCAACAATACAACAAAAAAATAGTCACAGAAAATTTATTGCAACGGAAAATCATTGATTTTCTGTAGCAAAAACGTTAGGAATTCCCCTTATTGAACGATAATGATATTCAGTTTTTTAAAATCGAGTTATATCTGTACCGTGTAACATTAAATTCAATCTTTGTGCGTGTAGCATCGAATCCGTGTTACAATAATCGCAAATATTGTACAGTGAAATATCAAAACCGTGTATTACATAGTACCACGTTATACGAAATATGCTTGCATTTTCGTTCAATAAACCATTTTTCAATTCCTACTATTAGTTCACAATCTCCCTATATCTTGTTCAAACTTTCAATCGTTAATAAAATACATTTTAAAGCGCTCAATTGAGCTGAAATCTTGTATATACGATTATTTTGCACGGCAATACGGTAATTTAATTATAATTAATAAAAATTAATTGATTAAAACTAATTATTCAAATAATTATAGATACATCCATGGCATCATTTTTGGCGTCTTGTGTCAAAACTTTAAAAGTTTTTTCTCACATTTTAAAGCATTCATTTAAGCTGGAATTTTCTATACACTATATATATATATATTGTTTTGGGTGACAATTATAATTAATTAAAATCTATTGGCTGTGAAAGTAATTATTTTAAGAATTACAGATACAATCACGTTGGCTTCATTTTTAGCGACTTGGGTCAAAACTTTAAAATATTTTTTTCACGTTTTAAAGCATCCAGTTGAACTGAAATTATATATGCACGATTGTTTTGGATGACAATACAATACTTTAATGATAATTGATGAAAAATAATTGCCACTTAATACTGTGATTCTGTCATATGTATATACATATTTATATTAATAATAATTATTTAATAAAAAATAACTAAAATAAAATATTTCTTTGTTGACCTAAGTAGGAATTGACTTGAAAACCGTTTTTATATTACTAGTTAAAAGACAGTTTGTTTCATTTTTTCTTTTAATCATTAACCCAAATTATTTTCTTTTAATACTCGGCAGCTGCAAAAAGCTATTAATATCTTTAAGAAATCTAGTCTAAGTTTTAATAAGTGCTGCGAAAAGATTAGAATGCTTTAGCACTTACTATTTTTAACGTTAAATTCCATCCAAACCATTTATGTGGAAACGAGATCCCATAAAAGCATAAAAAAAGTTCCATGCAGGTTAAATGACCTACTGAACTTTTTTTTCCCAAGATTTTTTTCTTTCTTTCTGTTTTATGTTTAATTCCTAACATTTAATAGCGAAACAGCCAAACATGTTGTATATAGTATAAAAATTATCAACTATTATTTTCAAATAATAAAAAATAACAATTAATATTGTATTTATCTGCATTAAAATACAATGTCGCTGGTTGTGAAAAATAATGAATGGTAATAAATAAAATGTTTTCTTTTAAAAATTATTGATGAAATTTTCTCTTGATCTTTCAACGTTATCGAATGAATGAATGTTTATCAGCGTAAGACTTAAAGTAACACGATGGCTTTGGGCAACTCTAACCTCGTAATTGTAAGCCCCTTTCAAGTGATAAGGACGGCACCTGAGCTGGTACTTCCCCTCTCCTAACTTTCACACGACGCCAACGGCAGTACTTTAAGCCATGGTAAATCTAACGTGCATCAACCCCTCAACACGACTGGTCTTCAGTGGCATCAGGACTTGAACCCGTGACACAACAACTCCGGCACCGAGTTCGTTACCATGGCCATTCAACTTTATCAAACATTTTATTCAAAGCGTTGATGTTTTTCCGTAATCACATTTAAATGTATTCATCTTTGACGATAATGAACTACATAATCAGACCGAATTCTCATACTAGATTCTGAAGAAGGTGCATATTGATACTCATAATTATTAGGATCGCATTTATTTTATTTTACCAAATCACTAATAAATATGTGAGAGAAATAATTATAATTTTTATGTATTGAAATGACACGTACAGACAATATAAATACACATTTATCATTTCTCTTTTTGATAAAATAAAAATACAGTTAAAAGTGTTTCTTTTTAAACACATTTACACTTACAAAGACAGTTAAGTTTTTCGTCATTTTACAGTTGCTCAAGGAGTTAATATTTTGTGGAGCCTTTTTTCACAATGAAATAATGAGCCATTCAGTATGGTAAATTTTCAACACGTTTTTTCTCAACTATTCAGGATCAATACTATCCCATGCTGCATAGATATTTTATCCTCAAGCTCCTCAAATTATACTGCCTCACATTTGCATACAATTTAAATACAAGATAAACTCAAATATTTTTCATAGTGTTTACGTCTGAGTAATCGACTAAACACGTTAAAATATTGATGTTCCTCTTTTCAAACCGCTTTTTTTTGCTGCTACAGAAGTGCAGCAAGAAGTTTCATTTTGCAAAAATGCAGGTAATATGCATCCAACATTTTAATAATAATTAACTAGCAAACTCGTATTACCTACTTTAAACAAAAAATTATGCAGTGAATTAACTTTTGCTCAAAGAAATATTTTCCATTCATTTATTTTATCCATTCATTATTACACAACTAAAAGTGAATGCAATAAAAGAGCGCCCATTTTTAAAACTTATTTACATCCAGGTAATATTTTTTATGATAAATTTGAATGCATTACAATTACAATTTATAATTGTCTGTAATAATATTAAAACACTATCACCAGCTAAATTTTTTTGCGTGTGAATTCACAAAATTCATTTTGAAAACTCGTTTGTGTAAATTTCTAAAAATGCATTATCTAAATAGAGATTTCATAGACATCTGTTCGAATGAGTCACCGTCTGCAATTGCTTCAAAATATTGTGACGTTACAATAAATGCCAGAAACGTTTTCGAAAAATCTGAAACTTCTTTGTTTCCATTCTTAGTAGTATATTTCAAAGAATAGTCAGGGGAATTCCATTTATTCTCCTTAGTGCATTGAGAAATAGAATTTCATACAATCATCCATTTAATCGTTTGTTAAATGAAACTTTACTTGAAAGTTGATTTGAAAACTGCATTCTAAGAAGTTTAATGAATTTAAAGTTAATATTTTTAAAACCATGACTATGCTGTTAATGCAGTGTTTCTCAAACTGTGGGGCGCGGCCCCCTGGGGGGCGCGATAACCCTACTAGGGGGGTGCGAGCATATCGAAAATAAAAGATTTTAAAATAATTAATTTACTGGAATGAATTAAAACAAAATACTTTCAGACATAATAAAAAATGCACTTTAACTCTGATATAATTTAAAGGCGCGCGCGCGCGATATTAAGTCAACAAAAATAAAAATTTCTTCAATACCTAATTAGCTATCTTTGATCCTATAAATAAATAAGAAAACTTTTATTTGATTTGCTGTAATCCCATGATGAGAGATTTTTTTACTACGCTTTCTGTTTAAACCTAACATACAACTCTTTCAGAGAAAAAACAGATTCCAGACGCAGAATCGAAAAAATTTAGGAACATAAAAAATTCATCACTGCCATTATTCTTGAAATGCTGCACATTATAGCTGTAATCTGTTTAACCTTCTAAGTTATTGGTACAGTTAGTTATGACCCCTCTCTTTATGTGTTTGTTTCTCATTTAGGGAAGTTGTAAGTAATGGATTTCTCTGTTAGGCTTTTTTTGCATGCAAAAGACTTTTATGATATTTGGAAAACCACGGAGAGCACACACACACACACTTTGAAGGATTACTTGGCCAAGACTTATTTTTACGAGTTTTCTATACAAATGAAGCATAACGCGAATAACGTTTTACACAATTTAATATAATCATAATGAATACACTTTTTACCCGAAAGTGGTCGCGCGGGACGCACAGATTACGAAATCGTTAATTCTGGCAAAACTGTTTATTTGTTACCAAAGAAAAATTGAAAAGTCCTTGAAAGTAGGTAAGTAAACTTTCTCATAATTAAATTATTCACTGCAATCACGATTTGTATCGTGTACAGTAAAATAATTATTAAAAAAAAAAAGGATTGCGGTGACTCAATAACCCCGCTCGACCATATGGAGTGCGTGCCTGCTCCCGGGTTAAAACACGTTGAACTCTTTTCGCTTTTAATATTTAAAATGATACAGTTATTCTTCATCGGAATTTTATATTATTGTTCATTATTTAACATAAAATATAAATGCTAATTCTGTGAGGCTTAAAATTACCATTCGCTTAAAACTAATTATAATTTGAGCAACCATTTTAAAAAATCATTTTAAATTTTGTAAACATTGTCGAGCATTTAGCTTTGCACTCCTTACAATTCAGCTATTACATCAATAATGTTTTATTTTCTTATAAATGAACTCGTGCAAAAGAGTGAACTCGTGCACTTCAGCCGGTATACTTTTAATGTATCAGTGCTGCACAGAGTATTTTATAACTAATTAATTAATACTAAGTTAAGAACAAGTTTAATAAGTATTAACGACTTCCATGGGCTTGTCTTACAGAGCAAAGTTTTTATAAGAAAAATGCTTATGATTAGAAATTTACCCTCGGAGTTCTTTTTCTATATTTAGCAGATATCTATATTTTGTCTTCTGAGCAGCCACCGCATTTTAAAATATGTTCAATTTAAAAATTAGAGAAAGGTAAAATAACATAATAATTATCCTATTATTTTTTTATTTATTGCTTAAAAGTAGTATACAAAATTTAATACTTATGTTACTAATTTGTATGGTTTATAATTAAAATCGCCTATTGTAGCTTTAGCGTCTAAATGCATTATTACTGCATTCAGTACATTATTAATATATAAGGGGGGCGCGATAAAAATTGTGATCGAAAAGGGGGGCGCCAGTATTGAAAGTTTGAGAAGCACTGTGTTAATGTGAAAAAGAATTCTACAATGCTATCAAAACGTGCTAATGTGTAAATTCTAAAAAGTTATTTTTTTAAAAAAAAATAAGATAAATCATTTTATATAATCAAGAAATTACTAATGAATGAATACATTATAAAAGTAACAATTTTATGCAAATATTCAAAATCATTACGTTAGTTTATTTTCTTAGGTTCTTTACGTAGTATTAAAAAGTTGTTCAAGATTTATTTAACCGGTGGAAGCTTTTTGTCTGTAGTTACACACAATCATTGTAATAAAAATGAATCCCTTCCTTACCCACGTACTTAGAATATATATGTTCCGGCTCACACACAATTACAGCAGCTTCGAATTAAATTATGTCAATGTGACTCAGCTTTTCATGTATTTTACGTGAGAAGACGGAGTGCAGGAGAAATTAGTGGTTTTCTTTTTTTTAATCTTCGAATCGAATATAATGTTGTTTTCACTGATGGAAGTTGATGGATGTAAGGAAGAAAGTTTTACACAACCTAAGCCCTAATTGAAAATCACGCTTCTTTAAGATTTTAGTTTCTTCACAATAGAATTTTCCGACCTTTAAAAAAACTAGTTTATAAAATTCTTTTTTCGGTTCTTTATTCTAGCTTATGAGTTCTAGATTTAATTGTTTCTTGAAAAGGCTAAGAAATGAATATTTTAAGTAATGTAAGATAATATTTTGATATAAAATTCTCTCTTCTTTCTGTCTCAAAATCATATTTTACTGTCTGAAAAAAAAGTAAATAAAAAATAAAAAAAAATGTGCATTGCCCCTATTAAAACTGTTTGTGAAAAGCAGTTCCACATAAGCTTTCTTTATCTCTTTTTAATTAAGGATTCAAAAGCTTTTTTTCACATTTTAAAGCAATTAATAATAGGAGTAAAATTAACTCAATTATTAAAAGTAAGTTTATTAAATGAAACTGCATAGACGAAGTATAGGAAGATTGATGCACATACATATATAACCCATATAGATTCAATGAAGCATAAATTCAAGACCTTCTAATGTACAAATCAAAAGTTGATTCTTCTGTATAAATCTCATCTACAATCCTCTGCATAATTTGTTAATATTTATTTTATTATACTTATTAAAATAAATGACATCAACATTAAATTTTAATTCCAAATTATTTATACGTACTACATAATTTACAAATTTGATAAAATCGTAATAATTGTAATTAATTTTTTTTTTTTATGATTTCGACTCAGTGACATAAATAATCTTTTCCGAGAAGTTCATTTTTCTTTTTACATGCCGTTGGTATATTCATACGAATTAAATTTTAAATTGCCTTTTTATAAGTTTTTTTATGTAATATACTTTAAAAAATTAAGTAAAATTTAATTTTTACAAAAAAAAAAACACGATAAGCAGAAAGCTTTTTTTTATTTCAAGAAATGAGAAGTTAAATATATATTCTAACTTGAAATAGTATTTCCTTAATATTCCTTTGAATCCGAAGTCATTAAGAAATGATTTTCACAAAAATGAGGACTATTCTCGAAAAGACTGTTCAAATTTTAAGACGATGATGAAGAACATATTTTCTTTAGATAAATGCTTTTATCACATAAAGATCACAAATTCTATTATATTACCATGGTAAAATATATTCAGAAAACAGGAATAGCTTTGAGAATAAAAAATTGTCAGAGTTGTGTGTCTGTTATAATTCGCAAAACTACTTAATAAAATATATCTTTTCCTTAAAAAAATGTTTTAGAATTCATAAAATTTTCTTGTATATAACGGGATAAATAAAATAAGACCAAATTAAAGCAGAAAGTTTGCAACTATAATAATATAACCCATTAGAAACTCTCTTCGTTTAAAAAAATACTGTTGATATAAAAACATAGTTTGTTTTAATAACGAGTTAAAAAAAAGAATTCTGTGGGGAAAAAAATTCTCTTTCTTAGACATCCCAAAATCACCTAACCATTGCCTATTCTTAAAAAAATAAAATAAAAATTCTTCAAGGTTAAGTGAAGGTAAGTTTCAAGGTTTTAGACATGTCTGCCTCTCTTAGTCATTTGATGCGTTCATTCTTCTTTTTAAAAAAGAACTGCGGTTTCTAAAGAACTTTCATAAGGTAAAATTCTTATCACATCTTGTATTTTAAATGATATGTGTTCTATGATAAATTTGAGATTTATATTACATAAAAAAATAAGAAGCAATTATAAATTGTTTGTCAGACTGTTTGCTTTTATTACGAAACAAATATGATTTTAAAAATAAAACTTTCTTATTAACTCTAAAAAATCAAGCGTATTTACAATAAATATACAAGAAAAATATTTTTAATTATTTTAATAAAAAATGGTTGCTTAACATTCATATTTTGTGAAATCCTTCGATCTAACAAAGGAAAATGAAAAAGATGATATCAACGATTTCACAACTTCTGAAACAAAAACTTTTTCAATCAAAAATGGCATTTTCTATAAATGTAGCATAGATTTTACCACTGCATTCATAACAAAGAAGGATTTCTTATTCAGGTGTCGAAATTCTAGTATTGTTTCTTCTGTAAAGTCTTAGTCGTTATTTTTGTAATTTAAAAGTTGTTTTTGAATGAACATCAGTCGGACAGACAAATAAGAAGAGGAAAAAAAAAGCATAGATATTATCTGTAGAATATATTGAAAAAAAGATGTAATATAAGAATATTTTTTTAAATAAAAACACTGGTAGAGAGTTAGAATTTCAAATCCTCGGTTTTGCTTATAAAATTAATCATAACTCTATTTTTACTGCAGAAGCTTAAGCTATCTGCCAAGCCTCAGATGATGTGTGATTGTTTCGAACCCAAATCTACTAATTTTACCAGATGGTTTCTCAGTACTCTATGCTCTTCAAAGTTACTCAATTAAATCACACAGTGTAATTCACATATTAGCTGGTAAAATTTATATATTAGGTTGCAAAGTATGAAATGGAGCAAAGTTCATGTTATTTATTTCAATTGCACATAAACTCATTTAGACGCCGTGTTTTGGCATAATTTGTTTTTCGTGTGAAAGGTACATCTTTTCCTCTTTTTAACGCATATTTCAGTTTGAAAAAAAATTAACAGATCATCTTAAAATCTTAGTTTTTATTGAAAAAAATCGAATTCAATTATGTGCATATTTTGCTCTATTTCATGCTTGACAACCTAATACAATCCTATTATAACAATTAGTTGATTCAACTTCGGATTCCGGATTATTCAAAAATATTTTGGAATGAAGATACAGATTATCTCGTAAGATTAGTCGCGGAGTTTAATGTATACTTCGAATGGATTTTATCAGAAGACATTAATAAGAAAATATATTAAGAGAGAATTAAAAACAATAAAAAAAACTAACAACTAACTTCCATTCAAGCAAATATTTTGAAAATTTGTGTAATATTCCGAACATGGCACCATTTCTTAGTGTACAAAAAGAAGATAACAAATTCTGTGTACTCGAATCTCCAGTAAAATTATCAAAACTCCATGACTTTTGCATAAATATAATTTATTAGACAATGCAATGTGTAGCAATTGTAACTGTTTAAATTATTTGGATTATATCTTGTCAAGCTGCAGAAGATACACATAACGAAATAATCTCAAATATTTTCTCAAAACTGATCCGTATTGTACCATCACTTTCAAGGATGTATTGGAACAGTGTCAAATACATCAACATTAAAAATTTTTAGTACAAAAAATGAAACATTTTAATATCTATTAATTTGCAAATTTTTACTTTAAGGGGATAGCAGCCTATGTTGCTTTTTACACACATCCCTAACAATAAATAAACCAACTTTGCATGAAAAATTTATACCAAAAACAAAGATTACACTTATATAAATTACATTGATGGAAAAAGTAGCGAGATAACACGCAATAGAAGTTTTCTAACGACCAACACGCACAACTACTGCTTCAAATGCAACTCTAATATCGAAAGAATAAATGAAAATCACACCAACGTAAAATAATTCTATTCTATCTAATTCTACGACGTATTTTTTAACAGTATAGATGAAATAGATTACAAAAGTGTGATTGTCTGGAAATTATTTTATGAATAAAAAAGTTTTGGAATGAATGATGTTAGAGTGCTCTAATTAATATCTGATTCGAAAATGATAAAATAATTTAGCTACACACAAGAAGAACGAAACCCATAAAAATAAATGTTACATATGGCGTTACACATTGAATAGCAATAGCGGTTTGTCCACACCCACTACAGATGAACAAAAATGTGTTTCATATTCCGTGGCTCTTGAGGTCTTCATGAATGAACCACAGATCGTTAATTCGAAACCTGATAATCTTCAATGAACAAAAACAAAAAGACTTTCAGTATTAGCTCATTTTGTGGACTTTCCAACTTGTAATTGAGAGAGAAGTCTTCTTTTAAAGAATTCAGAAAAGAACAACTTACGTAGATTTTTTTAGTGTAAGGAATTTGACGGAAAATTACATAAAAAAACATATAAATGTTGCAGAATTAAAATTGTTCCCCGAACTGTTATTAAATTAATTAAATTGAATAGCGTTTGTACGGGGCAGAGTTTAGTATATCAAGCAGAATCAGCCATTTTTGGTAAAATAATATCAAGGGAAATGTATTAAAAGGGCCCAGCGTCATTTCTACACCACAGGTCCGGGTTAGGGATGGCTATTCTTTCCGAAAAGGATCGATTTTTAAATCTATTCGAATCGTTACCTGAGGAATCGATTCACAAAAAAATCGAGGTCTAAAAGATTAATTTCTAAAAAATCGATTTTTTCAAGTCTACATTTACAATGTAAATATAAATCCATTTTATGAAAAACAAGAAAAATACCATAATAAACAATCTCTGATCAGTAAAATCAGGGAAATTATATTAGTTCAGGGAATTCGACAATTAAAATTGTTTTTATTACCATATCAAAGTATCAGGTATAAAAGAAGACATTTATTTTCTAAATGTATTTGTTACATTAAAAAGTTTAGAAAATAGATTATATAGCTTATAGTTCCCAATGCTTAATATCTAAACTTTTTAAAAATAACAGTCTCTCAATTCTACTGGGATCCAAATGATTCCGCTCATCGCGATGTTGCCGGCAATGGAAAAAAAAGGCACTCACAAGGAACAGATGATCCCACGGTACTCATATAGATCATGACTATTGAGTAAACGTGATGACAAATAGAGTTTTTTTTATTCTTGCCAGTAATGTATAGGATCATACTTTAGTAGCACAACTGCCTGCGATAAATAGTGTTTAAATTCTTCGTTTTTTATGGTTTTTACCAAAACGAAAAAAAAATCGAATGTCGATTTTCTAGAATGAAATATCGATTCACTGAATCGATTCAGTGATACATATAGATTTAAAAAATCGATTTTTTGGCCCGAGAAATCGATTTTTCGATTAACTGATTTCAGATCGCCGCCCCTAGTCCGGGTTATATCCCCGGGCTGCGTAAGGTCTACTCAACCTTTCATCCCTATTTCAGTGGATCGATAAATGAGTACTAAGCTTTCTTGGGGACTTAAACACTAGGGGTCTCGCTTCAGACTGACCACCTGAACGGGACATCTGCTCATGCACCTCAGTGCCCAATGGTCAGGTATACTGGGATGGGCACAGTAGGCACTGGCCCTCATGGGCTATTGTGCCACTGCGTTTGAATTGTATTAAATGGAATTACAAAACATAAATCATTATAACATAAAGCATTTTATATATTTTTTAAAATAAAAATTTACTCTTCTCTTTTAAAAACTGGTAATATTTTAAAAGCCATTTTTTTCAATTTCTACTATTAGCTCACAATCTCCATATATTTATTTATTTATCTTGGTGGAATTTTCAATCTTTAATAAAATACATTTTAAAGCACTCAATTGAACTGAAATTTTATATACATGATTATTTTGGATGACAATACAATAATTTAATTATAAATAATAAAAATTAATTGATTAAAACTAATAATTTAAATAATTACAAATACAGCCACGTTGGCATCATTTTTGGCGACCATTTTGACGACTTGTGTCAAAATTTGAAAGGGTTTTTTTCTCACGTGTTAAAGCATTCAGTTGAACTGAAATTTTATATACACGATTGTTTTCGATGACAATACGTTACTTTAATGATAATTAATAAGAATTAATTGCCACTTAATATTGTGATTCTGTCATATTTATATACATATTTATATTAATTGTAACTTTTTAATAAATGTAGCTAAAATAAAATGTTTCTAATTTAAGGAATTGACTTAATTTTTTTTTATAATACTTGTTTTTCTCAATGCAGGTAACAATAGAATTAAAAGTTAAATAAAAAGGAAATTATCTTTAAATAAAAAATTTATAGTTTTAAAAAATTAAATAATATTTTTTGAAGAAAAAAATTTATGAAGTGGATTATATACAAAACCCGTCTGTTCTGTTAAATGGACGAATAATGCATATTCGGAATATTTATTTCTGTAAATGAAATAAAATAAGCTTTTGACACAAATGATTTGATTTGAATCGGAGTGGATCGGGATTGTATGGAGAAAAATAAACTATTAGGAAATGGAACCTATATAATTATGCGGAAAAGATGTTCTATAGTACGGAGATTAAGAGAAAAATAATTTCAAAATTTAATATGGCCTCAAAAGGGTTGAATTTTCGAAAAAATAGAAAGATTTAATTTTAATTAGATGATTATAGACTCAAAATAAAAAATTATTTTTCTACAATAAAAATAACCAAAAGAGAGGATTATTGATAGGTGAGTACGAGTAGTGAACACTGTACCATTCTATACTGTAACATTTCATAACCCGAGCTCTCTTTTCCCGCACCGTCGAATCACGTGATCTAGATATTTTCCCCCCAGCTTTAGCGTGCACTGCACAATTTCGACAGTAGATTTAAAAAAATTATTACTTAAGAAATTTTTTTATTCTTTTCTTGATATACTATTTGGTAGGTGTCCCCTCATCGCAATAAATATTTTTAAAAAAAGTACTAAAATATCTGTTTTTTTAACCAAAATTACTTTTGACTTTTTACCATAAAAATCAAATACCTAAACTTAATTTCCCTTATGGTATAACACTTAAGGTAAAATTTATTATTCGTTTTATTTTTCCTTTCATCTATTTTCTACAGAACATCTTTCTACAGAACAGGTAACTTTCTAAATTCCGAAAAAAAAATTCGATCGCCCCAAATATGTATTCATTAAAAAATCGGATAAGATTAAATACAAAATATAATTGATATAAGATCAAATGGAAAATCTTATCATAGTAACAAGAAAATTCCACATAAAATATAAATGTACGAAAGCTTGCAATTTTTGAATCAAACAGATGAATAATTGCTTTTACGAAATGGAAATGTGATTGAAAAATAATATGTAAAATATTGTAGACAAAATTTTGCTTAAAATTTCTAAATATTCGCATCTTTTCTAAACTGATTCTTAAGTTCCCAAAATTCATAAGAAAAATAAATAAATAACAAATGGTAATGATATGCGACAAATGTAACCAACTTACGCTCCAAGAATTAGTAACGAGAGAACAGCCAACACAATATAACAATGCCAACTAATTTATATGTACTTCGAAGCAATGAAAAAATAATGAGTGCAGAAAGTCACGTAGGCAAAGACAGACTTCTCATGGTATTTTAAATAGTTGTCTGAATAACGATTCAACATTAAGAATAATTAAATTCTGTGGCATATTGTTCCCAATATACAATTCTCTTTAAAAGTAACATAATTTCAAGAACCATCATTTACAAATAAATTTAATGCATACAATAAGAATTAAACATTAAAAATATTGTAAAAGGTGCATTTTTTTTAATTTCAAGCATTATCTTTTTCTAAGTGTGTATCTAAAGTATCTTCAGTTCACTTCTCATCTTCTATAATCGCTTAGATATTTCTTCAATAATTCGAGTTCTATAGCTAAAGTAGCTTTACAAAAGTTTGTTATTTAAAACTCATTGGATGCATCACAAATATTTAAAGTTTATTGAACACAATTCATCGAATTTTTTCCAAATGAACGGAAAAAAAACTTCACACCACAAGCATTCGACCATTGTTTATTCAATATCTGCGACGTAACCATGGAAACGTACAGTTTATCATAAAAAAAAGCTCCATTATTTGTATAATTGTGTAACTATTGAGAGAAGTTAACGACTTAAGATTTTTTTTGTGATCAATTTTATAAATAGCGCTTGAAAAGTAACATATTATCCTAATTTCCCTGAATAAATTAAACTAGAATGTGAAAGAAGTTTGATGCTTTTGAATGAAAAGACAACTTTTTTTCTGGACGGTCGACACATATGCAAGTCCACATAACATAAATAACTTTAATACGAATAAAACATTTTAAAACTATTTAATTATCAATGATGCCATTCTAGAATGAGAAAAAAAGCATATGTGTGTATACTTTTTTAAATTAAAACTATTTTTTCGATATTTATAGTGTTTAAAGATTTCTAAATTTTTCCTTTTTAATTACTGATTTAACAAATGAGGGCCGGTTTTTCTTCTAACTCTCCTTTTTTTACCATAATTTCACGTTTTTCTTATATTGTTATCGATTTCTTGAACTTTTGATTGAAATATCATCTGATAAAGATCCCATAAACATCTCACGTTCTGACAGATCTTGATAATTTTTACTCATATCTAAAATTGCATTTGATCATGTGAAGAATTCGGAATTTCTCTCTTTATTTTTATTCGACAAAAAAAAAAAGTCACCATATTTGATGGATATAAATATGCTCATATCCATCTATAAGGGTTGCCCGAATGAAAAGTGGACACATGCAATTGTGTCAGAATGATTGCAGCTAAAGCAACGCCACCGAACATGTATATATAGGGAGGTATGAGCTGTACACCGCATACGGTGTGCAATAATGAAACCTTTTCGTGGTAGAGGATATAGGTTAAAAGTAAAATCGTAATATTCATGGATGCGTCCATATTGGAACAATGTGTGGTGGTATGGTTTCTGATTCTGGAAATTGAGCTGAATACTGGGCATCTATCAGCGAATAGGACAGTCTATGGCGAGCTCTGCTTAATTCGAAAAATCGAAGCAAAAGTTTTCGTTGGTGCAAAAGCCAGCTCAAACGTCTCCCGTAAAACACAGACAACCTTAAAAACATGTTGAAAAGTGTTGAAACACCCAATGTACAGTCCGGATTTGTCTCCTTGAAATCTTTCATACTTTTTCCATTGAAGAGAGCAATACGTTTTCATTGGGACGAGGTGAAGGAAACTATGCAGGATTTCCTCGAGAATCAACCACGATCTTTCTACGATGAAGGCATAGACCTACTGTTGAAAAGATGGGATCTGTGTTACAACGCCCATGGTGATTTATTTTGATTTCCAATAAAGGCATTCTTTTTATTCAACTTGTCCACTTTTCATTTGGGCAACCCTTATATATATAATACTATAATGACTTACAACAGGAAATTAAAGTCACTTGACTTAAGTATACAATTTTATCAAAACGAGGGCTATAGGCTGTGGCGTAACGGAGTATATCAGCCCTCCCCCTGCAAAGTCAGGTTTTAGACTGCAAGCATGATCTTACAAAGGGTACGTACTTGGCGCCAGTCAGGCTTTGGGCCCCCTAGAATCGCCCCCGGCGATGTGGGGGTGTACGTTACGCCGCTGGCTATAGGCGACGGACCTGGTAACTTTAAGAATCTCAGTCAAGTGACATCTGAGCTGGCACTCCCTCTCCAAGCTACCACATCATGCCAACGGGCGGACTTTAAGCCTCGACAGATTTAACGTGCAATGGTTCCTTCTACATGGCAGGTCTTCAGTGGCCCGAGGCTCGAACTCATGACACGCCGGCGACGAGTTCGAGACCATAACCACAAGGCGACCACGGGAACCTTAAAAATGTACATCAAATTTCCTAAATTTTATAAACGATGTATAATAAGAATATTAAAAACTTTTAAATATTTTAAATAAAATGATACAATTGAAATTTTTAAAGAAACATATTATATTAAAAATAGCTTTTTCAAATCCTTTCCGTTTTGAAGATGGATGTTTTATATATTTTATTCACATTCTTGCAGTGAGATAAAATAATAATAATAATAATAAAACTACATTTGAAATTGGAAATATGTATCATAGTGTTTTTTGACAAAAAGGTAGCGAGTACCGCCACTAATGAAATGGCTCTCACACGTAGGGACTTGCCGCGTCTAAAAAGGCTATACTGCCAAATGCAGCACATTTAAAAGAAAGAGATATTACAGGAAGTAAAACAGTGAATAATTTTTGAGATTCAAGGATAATTATTTTCTTTTAAAAGAATCATTTTTTCTGAGTGATATACACTAAATTTTTCTTTTTAAAAAATACAGCATTGTTTAGCTATAATTATAAAAAGTCCTTTGCCTTTATCTTACTAACAGAGGACTTCCTTTTTCAGAAAGTTCCTCCCTCGCAAAAAAATTAAGAAAATGACTGTTTACTGAAAACTTTTTGAGACGGATACATTTTATAATATAATTTTCAATTATATAAATATCTAACAAATGCTGATTAAAACACCCACATTTTTGTGAATTTTTTAAATCATTTTAATGAACAAACACGATATCATTTGCTTATTTTCGAAAAACCAAATCGAACCACAAAAGAGAAAAGGAGAATAAAACCAACAAATTCCACCAGACAAAAGAGATTTTTTTTCTTTTATACAGGAAATCACACGTGTCAGGGAAGATTAAACTGCGATAAATGTGCCAGTAAAATCCAATACCTGGAACAACCTCGCGAAACAGTTTCCAAGATTTCGATGTGAAGCCAGTGGCTTAGAGCTGGATAACAATTACGTTCCCATTTTTTTTTGTTTTTTTGTTTCTACTGGAACGCAATCGTAAAGTTGTCACAACTCGTTAACGCTCCTTTCGTAATCGTAAATCATGGTTCACATTATGTCGGCCTCTGCTGCAGACATCGGCGGATGAGTCATCTTTCCCGCCTTGATATGCCGGTAGTTGACAAGAGGAATCAAGGATGTTTAATGCAATCATAGAATGTGACCTCAATGAGCAATGAAGCAGAGAAATGAAAACATTCGCTGTTATTTGATGTATGTATTGGAGTTGTAAAAATAGTCGCATATGTGATCCGATTCTTTTTTATAGCGCAAACACATTCGCTTTATTTACACATGAATTATCTCTATTTTTCGCGCAATTTTAAAATACAATGGTGTAAGGGAAATGTTGAAATTAGGTATTTCATCAAATCCCTATAGGAGATGATCAATGCACGCAAGATGTTAAAATAACGTCTCTTTGAGGTCTTTTTCCTGTTGTAAGAAAGTGATTGTATCAAATCCCTGAACTCTTTCAGTGAAATGATGAAATGAACTAGTCAAGATATGCATTGATAAAATGCTATACGGGGGAGACACCTGGGGGGTCGAGTCCTTGTAATTCCTAACCATACAGGTAGTACTATCGATCCCCTAAATATCAATCCCTTATCATTAAAAAATTGGCACCATAGGATTAACATAGGGATTGATTACCAGCCTAATTTTCTAATTATTTGTTAATTAGTTTCGAATAAATAATTTGCATTTCATTAAATATTGTTGTATTACTTACTTCTACGTTTAATAATGCATCATATTTGTTAAATATATCTTGACAATATTATTTCATCATTTCACTGAAACAGCTCAGGGATTCGTTCAAATCCCTTACTTTTATCAGAGAAATTACCTCGAAGAAACGTTATTTTAACATCTACCGTCAAGTGATCATCTCTCTTAGGGATTTGATGAGATTCCTAATTTTATCATTTTCCTGCGACATATACATGATTACATCAATTAGCTCTGCAAACGAATTTCTTTGAGTTACGAATTATTTTAACATCCCACTATGCTTATTAGATCATGCATTTTGGTGCAACAAACTATATGCTTTTCTAACGCAAGCTGACTGATTGATTCTATTCCACCTTGTTTTACAAAACTTTTTTGTCATAAATAATACCTATAAGTTTGAAGATGTGCGAGTAAATATATACAGTAAAATACATTTACGGAAAGTGGAGTGTGAAATGAAAAGGAGGTGGTTTCACATGTTTCGTAAAAAAATAGGCTAACTTGGCTTTGAAATACAAAACATCTAATCTTTCTTCAGTTGGCTTTGGAATTCGGTGTCGAGTACATCGCAGAGTGAGTAAAAATCAGCAAGTTTGGTTCGTGTTTTTTTTCCCCTTATATTTTAGAAGAATTTTTTTACCAAGGCAATGGCAAGGAGCTTAGGGGGAAAGCAAACTGTTATTTCTCTCGAAATGAAGATGGAGCTTCTAAAAGCTTTTGATAAAAAAAACAGACGAGAAACGGTTTTGCTAAATTTTGTATTAAATTTCATTAAGTACTAGTGAATGTTTTTGTTTAATTGATTTTTATTAAATACATGCATATAAAAATATTTATGTTTATATAAATGTATTCTAATAAACCTAATTTTGTTAAATGTATGTTTTTTTTTTTTTTTTGCATTATCCCTTAACGAAAAAAAAACAACATTCTAATCTGTATATATAAAGGAGAAAAGAGACTCATTCAGCATATCTTGGGAACTATTACACCTACAGACTTGATACGCATGTTACTTTCATGGAGTAGAGATCCGCTAAGAACAGATTTTGCGAAAATCAACCCTCCAAGCCGGTTAAGAGGAGTTAAGGGGCGTTATGGATAAAATATATGTTCTCGTTTTTGAACTATTAGACCGACAGACTTGAAATTTAATAAATATATTTCTTTTGTTGATCCGTTAGGAACGAGAGATTCGCTAAAAACGGATTTTACTGAAATCAACTCCTATGGGGGGAGTTACTGAGGCGTATGGCTAAGAAAAATTCCAATTTTCGAACTACTAGACCTACAGTAATGAAATTTGATATATGCATGTTTCTTTCGTTGAGTTGAAATTCGCTAAGAATAGGTCTTTCGGAAATTAACTCTCAAGGGTGTTACGGGGTTCGAAAAAAATTTCTGTTTATGATCTATTAGACTTGAAATTCGGCAAGCATGTTTATTTTGTTGAGTAAAGAACCGCTAAATAGGTTTTGCAAAAATCTACTTTGGGTCAGAGGATTACAGAAGAAAAAGAAATAAATGTACAATTTTAGAAATTATTGTCCTGTCCTTTTTTAAATCAGGTGGAGAGGGTTATAAGAGTGTTTTTTAATGCAACCGAACATTTAATGCTAAGAATTGAATACCAATGATTTATTTTCAGTGTATATTCATACAACATCTAATTTCTAAAACGAAAGTTTGAAAAAAAAGATGATATGAAATTTAAAAATTTTAATTTGGTAGAATTTATTTGATAATGATTAGTTGTAACATGAAACTTTTCCTCTTCTTTTTGCAAACCGTGTACTTATCACTTGATTATAATAATCTATAGACTACAATATCTATATACATATAACCCAGAATAATTATTTCGCACTGGACAGCAAAAATAATAACAATTTTTAATTCATCACATAAGATTTTCTGAAGCTAATATTCTCACGATAAAATTCGAATGAATAATATTACAGAGTTGAAATGACAGAAATCACGCTTCAAGAAGTCGTGAGGCACATTGCCAAATCTGAAAGACGACGAAATGTCTTGTCGAAATATTTTTCTTAATTTTCTACAATAGTAGACAATATTATGGAACAACTTGCTGTTTACTCAATCATAGCTTCTATGTGATTGGCAAGAATAGAAGAAAACGAAGAATTCTCCTCAATCGATTAAGAAAGAGATGTTTTTCTTGCATTTCTTTTATCGTCTGGCCATTATGGTTGTTTTCTTTTTGTAGATTCATCTACAATCTGTCACAAACAATTTATTAAAAAGCAAAAAAAAAAAAAAAAAAAAAGAAGCAATTATAGATTTTAGGAATCCAATTGATTATATCTTCACAATACCCTCTTTCTTCACCCTCTTTCTCTTATGGTATGCGACAACTTTTTTTTAACAATGGAGATATGAAGATTTTTTTTGTGTGCTTTTTAGATTTATCTCGTACATTTTAAGAAAAAAAGTCTAAAATTAAGAAGAAAAAAATAAAGTATTAGTACTAAAATGGGTAAAAATTGACAAAAAGTTACATGAACGGGGTCCGCTCTGTACAAATAGTAACTGAACAAATTCTATTTTGATGTATTACTTTACTATTTCTTTTTAAAATGACCTTCAGGATAAGAGATATTTTAATTTTTACAAAAACTAGAACACTTTATCTTAGTTATTATATGAAATTGCTTAAAAAAACAGTGATTATATTCACATAAACGAACTGTAAATTTTGTAATAAAACAGAGACTGATAAATCTGAAGGTTAAAACTCTTCTACTGTTATATAGAACATACACACAAAATTTCAGCAAATTATTTTCAAAACTTTTTGAGCAATCGCTGTCCCGTTTGAGTTTTTCGAAAAAAACAAACAAAAAACACATTTCGAGTAAAACGCATTTTAAATTTTGGCATCTTATGTAAAGTTAATCTGCATTTTTGCATTTGCTTTTACTAAAACACTTGTAGTTTTTGTTCTAGTGAATGGGAAATAAAACACTTGGTATTTTTACAAAGCTAATAAGATTGCCTATAAAATAAAATCATAAAAAAATGTATCAGTTTTTAAAAAAATCATGATTTTAGAGTAGTCGGATACCTTAAGTCAAAATTATTTTTAAAATATGTGAATTAACATAAACAATTGAAGGATAGGTAGTTAAATTAAATAATTAATAGATAGAGAGACAAAGTTATAAAATCTCAACTCATCTTGTAAGTATTTTCTGGACAAATGCTGAAAAAAATATTTAAAATAAATCAACATTATCTTTTATCTTACCAGTGATTACTGAAACTTTTTCAATCTTTTAATTTTGATTACAATAACTTACTAAATTACAATAACTTACGAAATTTAATGTATACATATTAGAGGTTCCATTACAGTTTAATTAAATTTAAATTTTATCTTACGCTTTCAAGAATTTTTAAGGTCAATTTAGTAAATAATTTCTTATCGTTCCTTTTTACTGTTATAAGCCTAACTCGCGACACATAAAAGTAGTGTACACAGAACTATCTTACGGGAGATTACATTCTAAAAGACTCGCAGACGAGTAATGGTAAAACTTAAATGGGGTAAAGCTTAAGAATCTGTTTCCCACGGCAGGGGGGGAGGTTAACCCCCCAAATCTCTCCCTGGGATGCGCCACTTTGATAGAATTTAAATTCAAAAATAATTTCTTAATTGTCTAGTTCTTTTTCTCGGAAGTTTATTTTGAACCAAATTACAGATTATCTTGGGGGAGAAGGGAGTGGTGCAGGTTTTTCTTTCATAAGGATAATTTTGAAAATGAATCTTAAGAAAATTCTCGTGTTGAAGTCAATCTACACGTTACCACTGAAAATTGACTGAATACATGAATTTTTCAATTATGTTTTTTTTTTAATTTCAATCAAAAACTTAACAGATGAATTGCTTTATTCGGTGCCAAAGGAGAAAGACTATAATCTCAGAAAGCTTAAATTAGTTTAATATATTTAGTATTTTTTTCCTATAATTATCTTTTTTAATTAAATGAAATGGATTAGTTGCTTATTAAAATTGCACTACGAAGAAATATAAGCGCTACTGTCGATGGACTTCGTAATTCTAAACTTCGTTCAAATGACGAGGACCGCGTCTGAGCTCGTATTCCGTTCTCTACTTTCCCCTTTGTACGCAGACTCAAGTGACATCTGCATTAATTCAGTATAAATACTGATTCATAAGATAAGACTTATTTCATTTTTTCAAGATTTTTGTCAACTGGATATGAATCCTTTTTTTAAAAAAAGTTAATATTTTTCGTAAGCAACAATTAAAGTTCAAAATAAAATTTGGGAACATAACATTAAATTTATGAATAATATTGGCTAGAAGTTTTAGATTTAGTGTAAATGTGTGATAAGTCCGTCTCTCCATATTATTTAAGATATATCTTTGATTATTTTTTCCTTACAGTAAACAACTACATTTATAGTTATGTTTCCAGCTTCTTCTTTTCTTTGGAGATTATTATTATTTTGTTTATAATTATCAAAAACAAAAAAGCATTCACTCAAAACAAAACGTACGAACAAAAACTGTGAAAAAATAAACCAATGTAAGAACAGAAACATTTTTTTTTTTAAAAAAATGTAAAATGAAAGATTTTAGTTTTTTTACAATAAAAAAATCAATTAATTTTTTAACTTCTTTAGAGTTTACTCCCTGGAAGCAACGGTTGATAAATTTCGATAAATTATTTTTAGTCATAACTCTTAGGAAAAGCGTTATTTAAAAGACTAAATTTTTTATATCCCTTCGAAAACTGAAATACACAAATGTCCTAGAATTCCTTTTATCGTACGTTCTTTTAAGTTTTCACTATTAAATTTGTTCTACACTATTTTTAACTGAAAACGATCTTTTAAAATTAAAACAGAAATTAAAAACAATTTACTTGGAAAATGAACATTATTCAATTAAAGAATTAATAAACAACAATTTTCTAAATTTATTTTTTAAACTTTTAAGATTAAATGCCTAGTACACCATAAGAATATTTAGTATTTGCAATGAGTTTTAATAGAAATGTATTTCTAAAAGCGCACATTCCCAAATGCATACGATTAAATTTTTTTGTGAATCGAATCACGATTTAATTTTGAGACTGATATGATGTGTTAACATGTAAGCCTTATTCAGTTCGAAAAATTTAAAAATTATAAAAATAAATTTTTCTTTTGACTGCTTGGATTTCTTGCAATTTTCTTTTGAAAAAAACACACATTGAAATGATATTTTCATAAATTGCTCATCAAATTAGTTAAAAGGTAGCAAAATTTATGATGCTGACAACACTAATCAAAGAATTATACGTTTTTTACAGATTCTCAATCAAATTTTTTCAACGATGTAGCATTAAGTAAATAGCTAAAATGAAAATGTACGTTGCATAAGGAAGTTAAGAAGGTCATACAAATAGTCAACAAATATTATTTTAAATGGCATACGGCCAAAATTTCATAAATTACTCTAAACGACAAAAGAATATATTTATAATTTCCTTTATACGTTTAAGCGAACACAATTTTTTTTAAAAAAAAAATCTAATATATTCAGCGGTAAATCGGAATGTGTGATTACATTATGTAAACCTTACCTACACACAGAAATGCAGACGAAATTCAGAAACAGAAGTTGCAAGATGTGGTTACCAGAAGTTCCCGCCACAAAATGACAAGCGCATACGATTTCGCCGGCTACACTACAGATCACTTGTGTGACGTCACGGAAACCGGCATTTCAGAAGGCCATCATGCGGTGGTCGGAAAAACTATCCAGGTCAACAAAAATTAAAAAAACACGAAAACAAAGCTACCAAGATTCGTGCACAAAAGAAAAAAAATCACGCCCGTATGTACAACAAATGAGGCGAGTAGAAGGTTAAGTTCGAAGAACATATCCTACAAAAAAAAAATTAAGGAATTCTTCGATTTCTGCTTTTCAGATATTTGTAATTTTATGATGTAAGCCCGATAATGAATATTTCAAGAAGTATTTGACACGGTATAGTGATGATATGCAACATTATTCAGAAATTCTTAACAAATAGATAATTCCAGAATTTTCTTTGTTGGTAAGTTGGTGGCATTGCTCTGGAAAGCAAGCAGCGAACCGATGAGACACGGCGTCATTAAGAGACATCGATTACAGTTTGCATACATATATTTTTCTAAAAAACAAAGCTGATTATGCTTAAGCAGTGATGCGATATAAACTTTAAGAAGTGGGAAATAATAAACAAATTTATAGTCATAAGATAACGATTAAGAGCAATAGTTTTAATACCAAAAATATGTAAACTAATGCTAACTCATGGTATAGCCTTATGAAATATAAAACAGTACCGTAAAATCCGGCGTATAACGCACACTTTTAACAGAAAAAGTAAGATCGAAATTCATGGGTGCGAGTTATACGCCGGGTATCAAAATGATAGCTTTAAAAACAAAAAGAGATGAGCATTAAAAAAAAAAAAAAAAAGTTAGACTTTAACATATATCGAAATACTGTTGATTTAAAAGAAATGGAATACCTGTTATGAACTTAAAGAGTTGTAGTTCTATATGTCTACTATTTTTTAAAAAGCCTGGAATAATACTTTGAATAAATTATCTCAAAACATAAGAGCATTGCATACCTATATTTCAGGTTTCTTCATAAAAAAAAGGGAGGAGGTGCACGTTATAGGGCGAATATACATACTTTAAAATTAAAAAATACAGCTTGAAAGTATAGGTGTGTGTTATACCCCGGATTTTACGGTAATTTATTGATTCATTTTTGCAGTATGTATTTATTTTAATTTAGAGCGAAAAAAACGCTATTTCAAGCACATTTCAGAATTATATTTATCGTTAATAGTATTAGAATTGTCTCAGTACCGAAAAATGCTAATTTTTGATATTTTTTAGGAATCACGATTTGCTTTGAAGAGCATAATTAATATTAAAATATTGCGGAATAAGGATTGGTATGCAAATACAGGGTATCAGAATTAAAAGCTTCATGTAGTTTTGGACTATGTAAAATTAATGGAGAAAAAGATAATGACATGAGATCTCATTTTCTTTTGCATGTCTATTACATCTCAGAGTTTAAAATTCTTAAAGATGTTATTAATATTTAATGAGAAAAATATTACTACTTTTTAACAATTAATATAAATAAGTTTAAATCTGATTATATAAAAACAAACGTATCTGTTTCTTTATTTAAAATTGTAATCTTGGAATAATTGAGGGACCAACGATTTTAGAATAATTTTTTCCGGTTTAATTTTTCTTTATGTCGCACTGTGAAGAAGCACGAGTACTATTGGTGACGGATCTCGTAATTTTAAACCACGGCCAGCTGAAGAGGATGGCATCTGAACTGACACCCCTTCCCTCTCTCCTAACATCCACACCAGACCAACGGGAGGACTTTGAACCTCAGCAGATTTAAAGAGATCAGTTCCTCTACACGGAGAGTCTTCTGTGGCACTAGGTTTCGATCCCACGACTCGACAACGCCGACCATGACCATTATGCTATCCCAACCATCAGAGAGAAGGAAGACATATTTTTTTAAACATAATATAACACTACTTAATTACGAATCGAATGAAATGATCGATTCTCAACAGTTAACATAAATTCTAAAACATTCATGTAAAAATGACAAATATTTTATTTTGTATTATTTGTTTATGCTACAATAAAATAATTCGTCTTAAAAAGGTATGGGGTTTAGGGTTAGCAGCCCCGGGATCCCAATGTTTCTTCAGGTTCCGAAATCCCGCGATTTAATTTTTGTCTGAATTATATTTTGAAATTTTTTTTTCTTATCAAAGTTTTCTGAGATTTTAATTCTCAGGAAATTTATATTTTTTGCATGAAATATGTATACAGATTTTTTCGTGCGCAATTATAAGTGCTATAAGTAAAAAAAAAATAAATATTTACAGCTCTTATTTCTAGTTTTTGAGAACGTCGTACAGATCTAAGTGGTTTACTGAAATATTTACACTATAGTATAAGCAACGTCTTAGAAATAGATTTTGTCACATATCCTTCTTCAATTAAATGCCATAAATCAATAGTAGACCTGCTTGAAAGAAAAGACGCTTCATATCCTACTGCATTACTAACAGCTCATGCAACTGTATCTTCTATTTCAAATAAGGTAACACTTGAAACTGATTCCCATTCTGATTCAATAACTAAAACAATTTTTACATAAAAACCATTAAGTGTATTAGAAGAATTAAATAAACTTATCAAAGAGAAATATGTACCAGTGCAACTTATTAGATTTGAGTCAGTGTTCTCAAAAATTCAAAAAGAAATTTCTCTTTTTGAAAATGGAGGGAGGTGTAGTGACTATCTGGAAAGAGCATACTCCTATTTAATGACGATAAAGCCTACTAGTGTAGAGTCCGAATGAGCATTTTCTTCGACAGAACAATTTGTAACAAAAATAAGAAGCCGTCTAAACGATGAAACGCTAAACGAGATGTGTTTTTTAAAATCCTATTTACAGAAATACAATAAAGGGGAAAAGGTTTCTTTTTAAAATTTCATTAAGTGCTATTTTTATTTACTTATTATTTTTTTGATGAATTAATTTTTGTTTTGATTTGTTTAATAATAATATTAAACCAATTTTTTAATTATGTTTTCAGTTTTACAGCGTTATTTCAACTATGCTAATGTGTAAGTATTTATAAATAGTCTAATCCAATCACAGGATTTGGATAATGTAATCCTGAGATCCCGGGATTGAAAATATAACACGTGACTGCAAATTCTAATGTGGTTAAATTGAAGTATCAAATAATTTGATAACGTAAAGTACTTTAATTTAAGATTTTAGACATAATTGCACAGAATACGTGTAATTTTTTTCTTTTTTTAGAAAACATCATATCAGTGACGTACTCAAGGGGAGAAATTAAGGGTTTGAACTCCTCTTTCCCACAGATCAGCAGTTTTTAAAAAAATTTTAGCGTAAAGATTAGTCCTTGGTGCTTTCGTCGACGTTTTCTTGAAAAAAATCTCTTCCCCCCCCAAAAAAAAATTCCTTATGAAAAGGCTGTGTACCCCAATGTATCATACATCATCAATATATGAATGTAAACATTTCTTTAAAAGAAATTAAGAAGAAAGACACAAATAAATAAATATAAGGAGCAGAGGGACAGACACATAACAAAATCGTAAAGAAAAATCAGTAATCATTTTACCTTAAAATTTATCTAAGAAATGCATATGTTATTTTATAATGATTATTTTTAACCTTAAATCAGAGCTCTCAAAATCATTGGGCCACGAAAGGATATGGCTTATATTTTTGAGCACATCCTAGCATATACAGATATTTTGCTGTGTAAAATCGTGTGAATCTATGTGTATCAGATGCGATATAAAATTCCAAAATTGAAATATTTTTTTAAAAAAACTTAATTAACTATACATTTTGTCTCCACAGTTAGCAACTAGACATTGCTATATAATTAAGGATCATAAATGAATAAATAAATAAAAAATACAATGAGTTTTTTTTCAACAGTTGTTTTCCGTTTCTTTCTTGTATTCATTTCCTCAAGTTGTGGAAATCTCAGTTCTGAACTCTTCAAAACCTTCGTTTATTCATTTCGTTCACCTCAATCCGTTCGTCTGCTTTTTTCGGCTCTCAGCCAGAGTTCATTTCTTCTTTCTATATCGTAAAATGTTCTTCTACTCTTAATCAGAACTCATTTTTGCCCTTCATTCTAACATTGCACTATTTGATTCAAACTTTTTATGAGATATTTAACAGATCGAGAGACGATGGCTTTGTTTGAAAAAAGGCAAAAATACCTTTTTAACATACATTGCCGTAATAGAAATTACATTTTATTGTTAAAATTATTTTACTTTTTTATCGTAATAAATCAAAAATTAAATAAGAAATTCCGTTAACAACAAAATTTGAATGATTATTATGTATCATAAAAAATTATTTGTGTAGGCTTACATTTTTGATTGATTTACTTATTCAATTACGATAACAATTATGACTGTGATAAATTTTTTTACCTGCATGACAAGTTTCGACATAGCCAACTGTCTAACTTTCTTAAATGCATTAAATAACAAAAGTACCGAACAATAGTAAAATGGAAAATACCTCCAATACACTACAGTTTGAATTCGTGTTGTCATTTTTTGAAATTTTTTACTTCTTATTGATGTGTCTATTATACATATTAATATAGCAAATCAAACTATCGTAAAAAAATGTAAACCGGCGTATAACGCACACCTATACTTTCAAGTTACATTTTTTAATGTTTAGGTATATTTGCCATAAAACGCGCAACTCCTTTTTAAGAAGGAATTTATAATGTACGTGTTCAATGCGAAAATGCTTTGAAATCATTTATTCGAGATATTATTCCAGAATTTTGAAAAATTCATATACTTCCAGATCTACAACCCTTTAAGTTCATTAGGTATGTCATTTCTTTTAAATAAACCGTATTCCAGTCTATGTAAAAGTCTATATTTTTTTAATACACAACTCTTCTTTTTTTTTTCTGGAGCTGTCATTTTTATACCTGGGATATAACGCACACCCGTAAATTTCGATGTTATTTTTTGGTGTATTAGTGCGTGTTACATACCGAATTTTACGGTATATAAATTTATTTTTGCTCAATCATATTAGATTATGAGGAAAAGTTTTAAAAAAAGCAGGTTAAAGACAGTTAAAAATAAAAATAAAAAAGAAGAAATTTTCTTCCTAAAATAACAGTTATTCTAATCCTTACAATCACTCTGATTTAATATTATATCGTATAATATTAAGAATAATATACAAATACATATATGTAATGCAAAATAGTTTCTCGCTAAATCTCCGATAGGCTTAAAAATTAGCTTCTATAAAAATGGTTTTCAGTGCTGATGTAAAATTGAGAATATAGCTATATAAGTTGAATAAAAACAGATAAAAAAAAATAAGACTAAAATAAATACTAAAAATAAAAAAAAAGTTTAAACTAATTAATTATTTAAGGTACTAAAAACTATATCAGCAGCATCATTAAAAGCAATTATTTGTTATTTAACCTAACGAAAAGAATGAGAATTGAAAACTTTGAAAAGTAAAATAATTCATGAAAAGTTCGGAAAATAACAGAGCCAAAAAAGCCCTGAAACCTTAGAAAATTCCTCTTTATAATTGCTGTGTCTGTGAAAGAAGTTTCATTTCCGGGAATTTAAAGTAAAATGAAGCAGCTTTTTTTTTCATCCGTTTCATTTTCTTTTTCGGACCTCCTTCAATTTAGTTAAGAAAACTATTTATTTTCAGTTCAAACAATTGCTAAAAAAAGTCATTTTCTTAAACCGATTACAAAAGTTTATTACTTTTTTAATGAACCACGAAAGCTATATTAGTTTTGTTTTTACTACAGTAGAACGTCATTTATCCGAACCTTTATTATCGGGAGCGTCAAATATTCGGACCAGTTTTTTTTGTCAACTATATGTACTCTTTATGTGTCGCAGGAAAATGAACTTCGGAATCTCATCCAATCCCTAAGGGAAATGATCACTTGACGGTAGATGTTAAAATAACGCCTCTTCAAGGTCATTTCCCTGATAAAAGTAAAGGATTTGAACGGATTCTAGAGCAGTTTCAGTGAAATGAAGAAATAATAGTGTCGAGTTTAAAAGGCGTTTATTTAACAAATGTGGTGCATCATTAAATATAGAAGTAATACAACAATAGTCAATGAAATACAAAGTATTTATTCGAAACTAGTTAACAACTAATTAGAAAATTAGGCTGGTATTTTTTGACGTATAGCATCTTTCCTCTCGGTTGCTCACGCACTAAAATATCAATCCCTATGTTAATCCTATGGTGCCATTTTTTTAAAGATATCGGGTTGATATTTGAGAGATTTATAGTACTACCTGTACTGTATAGGTAGGAAGTACAAGGACTCGACCCTCCAGGTGTCTCCCCCCCTTGTATAGCATTTTGCTAATGCAAATCCTGACTAGCTGATTTCATCATTTCACTGAAACAGTTCAGTGATTTGATAAAATCACTTACTTTCATCAGGGAAATGACCTTGAAGAGACGTTATTTTAACACTTACCGTCAAGTGATCATCTCCGTTTGGGATTTAATGAAATTCCTAATTTTTTTTTCGCCATATGAATACGTTTTCGAACAGTTGAGTACAATGCTCAACAGCTGTTCCGCGTGAGGCCAAAAGTGACGTTAAAACCCAAGGTCAGGGATATTTGGGGAACTTCAGTTGCGTGATTTGGTAAACATCTGCGCAGAATATTAGGTCAGTTTGTTTCCAAGTGAGGGAGTGTATACGTGCTCTTTTGTTGAGTTGTGAACTGCCATGGCTTCGAATTCAAAGTGGAAGCGCAACGTCTTTAATATAGAGAGAAAACTTGAAATATTGAACCGTCTCGCGAAGGGAGAAAGTGGAACATCTCGAGAACAGTTTTATAATGTAGGAAAGTCAACAATTTCTGACATAAAAAAGCCGAGGAACCATTTTAAATTATGGATTTCAAAAATGTGATGAAGAAGATGTAGAAACCTGGATGGTATGCGATGCAGTAGACTGAGGATTTCTAATGCTAAATGATGACGAGATTATGACTTTTGTGCTAGAAGAATACGACCCTGTCTACGATGAAAAGGGTGAAGACGAGGACAACAACAACAAAGAAAGTAGCAAGGGTCCGTTAAATGCCGACGCGTTTTCTGCATTGGCTGATTGATTGATTGACTGAATATTAACGTCGCACTGTTCAGCTACACGAGGGCTTTTGGCGACGGACCACGTAATTTTGAACCATGGTCAAGTGACGTGGACGACACCTAAGCTGGCACTCCCCTCTCCTAACTACCATACCACACCAACGGGAGGACGTTTCAGCTCTCTACAGATTTAACGTGCATCGCTGCCCTACACGGCGGGTCTTTAGTGGTACTGAACTCGAACTCATGACAAGGCAAGCCACGGTCCGATACCTATACCACTCGGCTACCGCGGCCACTTTCTGCATTGGAGACAGGTATGGAGTGGTATGAACAACAATCAGAGTGTTGTCCTACTCAACTACTGCTGTTCAAGAGAACCAGAGACCTTGCAGCGAAAAAACGAAGATGTATAATGGTACAACGAAAAATAAGTGATTATTTTCCACAATAAAGGTAAAACTGCGATGTTTTGCACCGATTTTGCTTTTTCTTCAAGCACGTTTCCCTCATGTGATGATTTTCAATATTCGTATAGAGTCCAGTTTCATATACTGCATGGATCACATTCGGTTATCCGAATAATTGCGTATCCAAACAATGTCCGGTCCCAATTGATTCGGATAAACGACGCTCTACTGTAGTTACATTTTAATTTTTTAATTCTTCACTTCCTTAATTCTAGTTCCTGTAAATCACAGTTTAAAATTTAGTTAGCTATATTTCAATAAATTTGTTTAGCTGCGTTTTGTGAATACTAAGGGAAGGGGAAGAGTATTAACTTTATTTTATTAGAAATTATATAAAATTTTGTTTTCTAAATTTTTGAAGTAACTAAATTTGTTTCCTGTTTCTCTAGGGTAGTTATAGTTTTAAATTAACACATAGGGGAGACCGGGGCAGGATGACTATGTTAACAGTTTTTGTTGTTTTTATTAATTTATTTTTAAGAGGACTTGGTACCCTCAAAAATGGCCGACCTATCGTTTTTTTAAATTTTTATTTAATCTTATTCTTTACATTATTATCTTTCGATTGATATATCACTTGTGCAAGTCGGAAAATTAGATGTAGAATAAAACTTCACTTGAAAACAAATAAGGCAATTCAGCCATGCCCCCATTTAGAAAAAAAAACGTTATGATAAAAAAATCTGTTTTATAAAGAGAAATAATAACTGTAAAAAAGAATGTGTAATATATAAAGCAGAATATTTCCGAGGCAATACAATAATGTAATTTTTCTTCTTTGTGAAATGTGTGCATGTAAAATTTTTGAATTACGGGAATTTATACTAATAATTTCATAATTTCAGTTCTTATTCCTGATATGTTTTCATACAAATGTAATAATATATGTGAAGGAAAAAACTAAACTTTCTGTAGTGACAGAAATTTTTTTTTTAACATTTTCTTGTGTGTGTGTGTGCAATTAATACCTTCTTAAAATTAATCATTTATAAAAATGTATGGATTGAAAAAATACAAAAATACAATTATTTTAAAGAAAAATATATAACTAATATTTTAAAATGGTGTTTTAAGTTTATTTAAGCTTATTATAATTATTTTTTCAGAATTCTAAACTTTAAAGTGGTTTTTCTCAGTTTGTATTTTTCGAAATATTAGTGTGCATTCAAAATACTACTCCTTCCCCACAACCATTTACCAATATCCTTCATTTTTTCTGTGTTGCATATAAAGCATGTAACAAAATTAGGGATCCATTTTGCTGTAAACTGAATACTTTTTTTTAAAAAAGAGATATTGGCTTTTTCGTTGATTTTCAGCATGCATATCAACATTTTATTTTTTTTCTTCTCAAAAATGAGTTAAGTTGTTGTAAAATCGATCCCTAAAGTTGTTTATAACATCCATAAGAATATAACAAAAAAAAATTCAGGTCAAAAAATTAATAATTACAGAAGGAGTAGGATTTTAAAAATTTCCAAAGTTTCTTCAAAAAATTTAAATTTTTAAAATTGTGGGAATAATATGTGAAAAATTTCATCTCGTATAATTTTCTTGAATAGAAACATTATATAAAATGCTAAAATATAATTTTTAAATACATAAAGAAAGAAAGTATTTCAAAGGGGTACCAAGTCCTCTTAAGGATAAAAAAAAATATTCTTACATGAAGTGTTAGAGAGTAGTCCTTTGTAGTATTAAATACATTACCATTTAATTTTTCAAATAAAAAAAACCTAAGGATAATTTTATTTTTTTCAGAGCCTTAACAAATTGTCATCTTGCTCCAGTACTGAGGCAAGAAGACTTTGGCCTTGGTGCACGATGACGACACAGAAAAAGGTTGAATAGATTTTATCTCTTAAATATGTTACATGGTTTAACAAATGATAACTGTGTTTTTACATCTACAAAGTATCAAATTAAGCGCAATACATTGTTACGTAATGTTGAAGTGTTTAGTTGTGCATCTAACAATATTCACAAATGAAAATGCCACTTTCATAATTGGAACATTCCTCATGCCACCACTCATGGCATTTACAGCACTGGATTCCTTCTTCTGTTGGAGGGTCACAACATTCCTCTTCACAACAAGCAGGGCATCTTATAACACCATCCTTTGAAATTGGTGCAACAGGACTGTTTGGTCAGGATTTTATAGACTTAGACCTACAGGAACTTAGTTTGAGTTTTTTTACTCCCTTTTTAGCTTCACGAGCTTCTCTTCTCTGTTTTCTTGAAGTTTCCTGTTCTTCCCTCTGCTTTTCCCTTTGTTCTAACATTTCTTTAAAGTTTGTGCTTGTAAGAATGCTTGAGCTCACTTTTTGATTTTCTTTTTTTCTCACATTGTGTTGCTTTAGACAATGGTTTGAAATAAAAAAACACCAACAGGCTTCTTTAGTGCACCAGAATCAGTATTTTCCATGTGTTCTGGTTCTTCTGGAGCGTTTATATGTTGTTTTCTACTACCAGGATCTGAAAATTAGCACTATTAATCTCAGTTACATCGCCAACAACATCATGGTTAGTAGTTTTGGCAGCAGCAAAGTCATGTTCGCTAAACACAAGATGATTATGGGGCTCGATCCCACATTCTTTAAACCTTGGTATTTCCAACTGCTTTCTCTTTCGGGGGCTAGGGTGGAATTCTTAGCGGATGGCAAAAATGTCTTTCTCTGATCACCCCCTTTCGAACGACACATTCCACGATCCGATGCACCACTTAGCCCCAGAAGCGCAAGGTCGAGCGGACAAAAACACTGACGAACACAAGCGCTTACAGGATTTAATAGAATAGACAACATAGTTAGTTTAATAAATTCCGAAACACGGGGCAAGATGACGAGCCCGTCATCTTGTCCCGGATTGCCTGTTTAAAAATATCCGTTTCCATTTCCATGAAGAAAGTCGATTAATTGATATTTATTCGTGTGTGATAAGTAGTATTTAAACTCAGCTAATCATAAATACTAAAGAAATATTATATATCTTCCTCGTATCTCTATTGCAGAGCTTATTTACACATGCCGAAAAGTTATATCGGGCAGCGGTAAACAATCAAAGCTTCACAACTAACACAAAAATGGCGATTTCAGCTTCTCTATACTATTGTTTAACGAACGGCCAATAGGAAAGCCATTAGTGTTCGGTTGATCCTGCTACATAGCAGAAAACGGAAAAATTAAGACATTCGTTATCTTGCCCCGCCCTTGATCTTACCCCGGTCTCCCCTACAGCAAAGCAAAAATTTTCAAATTGTGAGGTGAACCCTTTAGGGAGGGGGGTCATAACATCACCCTTACATATCGAAAAGTCGAAAGTAAAAGATTAATTTTAAAAATTAATTAACTGAAAGGAAACAAAACATAAATTGCATTCTGACATAATAAAAAATAAAATAGACATATTTATTGCAATCTGTCCCAATTCAAAAATTAGAAAGAAAAAGTAACATAATGTCCGATTACTTAAAAATAACTTATTTAAAATATCTATAGCTTAAAAGTAACATTTACAAAGTTTAATACTTATCTTGATATTTTGTAAGGTTTTATTGTTGCTTTAGCTTCAAAGTACATTATTATTGTACTTAATACATAGTTATCGAAGGGGGGGGGCGATGAAAATTATGATTGAAAATTGGGTCACAAATATTGATAGTTTGAGAAGCACTGAGTCAACGCTTTATTTGTAAAACTGAAATTCTTGGTGAACCTTTCATTCAAGAAAATAATACAGGATTCGATCGTCTTTTTCAACTGGAGCTCCGCCCGATTTTATTTAGCTCTATCACAATTGAAATTTAACAAGGTCACATGGCAAAAACCAATCTGATACACATTTGTATATATGCACCCATACATTATCTTGCAACCACTTTGTTACAAAGTCTAAGTATTTGTATGGATTCTGCACAATTTGTAAAAATAAGCATAAGGAAACATTTGCCGCAATAAAGCAAGTTTTGTTAATGTATAAGCAAAAAATAACAAAAAAAAGTGTTGTGGTATCTTGCGCATAAATATCCACCACGAAATTTATAGTTTATAGGACCATTAGTTTAACGGAAGGCACTAAAAATATTCAGAGTGTATCAGTATGGTTGTAATAAACCTTGAGAACAAATAGACTACACCTAGACGATGGAAAATCACGAAGCAATGCATAGTCGGAAAGGCTTTCCTGGGTCGGTAGGGACAACACAAAACACAAAAAAGGCAGGACAAGAATAAGAGGAGAAACCGTGTTTATTATAGAAGTTATATTTATTCATAGAAGAGTAAAAATGTTGTATGCGATAGATGGCGCTGCATAAAGTGAAAGATTGGTTGTCCAATGCATTGGCCTGCTCGATCGCCAGACCTAATTTGCCTTTATTACTTTTTATAGGGGTAGGTCAAATTACTGGTGAACGAAATTCTCGTTAACAGTTCTAGAGACCTTATTGCACGTTTCTCAGTAGCTGTTGGAGAAGTCCGGGACATACCTGGTATTTTCGCTAAGTTCGATGTTGAATGCACCCGGAGAAGTGAGAGCCTGCATCACGGCCCGGGGTTGTAATTTCGAACACCTACTTTGGTGAAGATCGTTGTCTCTTAAATGTTCTTTTTTACTTAGTTTTTTTGCTGTACTAAGAATAGTACAGTAAATATGTTTTTTCCTCTTATTCATGCAATGTCTTCCTTGTGTTTTGTGTCGTCACTCCTGCGTGAGGAAAGCGTTTCCGACCATGCATTTCTGTATGATTTTCTATCGTCTAGGTGTACTCTATCTGTCCTGAAAGTTTGTAACCATGGTACTGATACATCTTGTATAGGAATATGTATATACATATTATATCATATTTCGTCTTTACTGGCATGGCAGTTCTGGATAGGGGGGGGGCTAGCTTTCTTCAAAATTCTATTCAAAGCCATCCAGTTTTTGGCTAAGGTTTTCCAGTTTGTCAGCCTAATTGTTTCAAGTCTTTTACAAGCAGTCAATTAATCTAATACAGTCACCGTGCATTCATTTGCAACATGCGATATTGTGGCTAGAGATTTCTAATGGCACACTGTAACGTCGCTTCTCCGAACATCAACATCGAGAGGGGTCGGTTTCTTTGTGGATCCGACACCCACACGTGCATCTTGCAGGTGCAACGCAACCCCTTTTTGACCCCCGAGGAATCTAGCTCGTCGACCGGAAGATGAGGAGAGAGATGCTTTGAACTTGCACGCGAGCGGTAACCAACGAATCCTCCTCTCACAAAATAGTGGACTCTAACAATCTATAATTAACTTTAATAACTGTAATATATCATTCTGTAAATAATATTCAATAGTTGTGACGTAAATAAATTCCATATTTAAATTAACCAAGAATACGCTACCGTTATTCTTTCAAACGTTACAGCTTAGAGTTTTGGTGGCAGCGGTGGGATAAAAAGTTAGCATTCAGGACCCGTGAGAGAAGGAAATTTTGGGTTTTTACGGACGGACCGCAACGCAGGGAGAGAGAAAAAGACATCTTCGGAAGCCGTGCTGCAATTGAATTCAGCTTAGGAGAAGGAGAGCGTCCTGCTCAAGGAAGATCAAACTGATCTATAGTGTTTACGGCCACAGTGTCCGAAGGAATAGCGATTTTCGGAAGCCGTGCTGCGATTCAATTCAGCTTCGGAGAAAAAGAGCGTCCTGCTCAAAGAAGATCAAACTGATCTATAGTGTTTACGGCGAGAGTGTCCGAAGGAAAAGCGATTTTCGGAAGCCGTGCTGTGATCGAATTCATCTTTGAAGCAGTGCCACGAGTGAATTCAAGGCTGGTCAAACTGACCACACTTATTGTTAAGGGTGAAAGATTCAAGATTGGTCAAAAGGACCATTGTTCACACGGAAGAGTTCAAAACCACTAGTGCACATAATTTGCTTCTGACAGCAAGCTGAGTACTCCAAATGGGTGAGTACTGTTATATTTTTGAGTTGCAAACTGCATATTGTATTAGGAATTTTGGTTAAAATGTTCTTTACAAATTTTGAAATACTTAGTGTTTTTTCTTGCATGGGAATAGTGTTATTTTGTTTCTAGAGAATTGTAATTGTATTTCAAGCATTGTGTGCAATTTTAGCTTAAGATTTATTGTGTTTTAAGTCTCTTGAATGATTTTGATTATTTTTAGTGTTAAGTTTTCTTGTGTATTTCTGTGTATGCATGGGACCAGTGTTATTGTATTAATAGAGAATAGTAACAAAAAATAGTGCAAAATTTAGCGTGACATTTATTTGATATTGTTTAAAAAATGGCTTTCCTTGGTAAAGGGAAAAAGCAAGACATGTTGCAACTTGCTGAGGAATTAGAAATAAATGCCACTTTAAATATGACTGTCCCTAGCATAAAAATTGCAATCACTAACAGTGAAGGTTATGAAGAGGAATTTGTTAAAAATCTGTATGAGACTATCATTGCAAACGGAAAAAGATTGGAGGAGTTAGAAAAGGGCTGAAAAAGTGAGATTGGAAGAGTTAGAAAGGGCTGAAAAATGAGATTGGAAGAGTTAGAAAGGGCTGAAAAAATGAGATTAGAGGAGTTAGAAAGGGCTGAAAATGAGATTGGAGGAGTTAGTAAAGGAGCAGGCATATTAAAGAGAAAGAATTACAGCTGAAATTTGATTTAGAAAGGTTTAAAATAGAATCCCGGATTTAGGGTAAACGATAAATCAAGAAACGATTCTACAAATGCATGTTCTGTAACCTCTAATTTAAACTTTAAAAAATTGATCCCAGATTTCGATCCTAAGCAGTCAGATATTAGTTTATATCTAGTGATCTTTGAACGCCAGGCTAAAAGGGCGTCAATAGAAAAGAAAGAGTGGGTGGGGCAATTATTGGGTTTGTTACTAGAGATCGTGCAATTTATTGCTAGCGAACCGGAGGAACAAGCCGAAAATTACGATTATGTAAAGAAATTATTACTTAAAGATTCAAGTTAAGTCGGAGGTCTTTCGGCAAAAATTTGTCCAACACCAAAAAAATCCGATAGCACCTGGAAGGATTTCACTTTTGAAATTACGAATTATCTAGATGAGTGGCTGATTGGCTTAGAAATAAATACCTTTCAAGATCTTAAAAGATCTAATGGTGGTAGATCAATTAAAAAAACGCGCCAATGCTAGTATGAAAAATCATTTTTTAGATAATTGTGCAAACCTTAAATCAGCTACTCAAATAGCAGAACTCTTTGATAATTATGAGGACGTCCGAAAGGTAAATTCGAAACCCATGGATAGGTGGGGCAGAAATGATAAAATTTTTGACATACTCAGGGGGTCAAGGAAAAGAAAATAGATTTGGGAAAACTTCCCCCAGATTAGGAGCTTCTGTTCCGGAGAGTACTAGAGAAGAACTTTTGAAAAACGCGTGATACAAAGATATTTATCATTGCAATATGCCCGGACATATAAAAGCCGTTTGCCCTAAATTAATAAAAAACAAAAAAGACTGAAACTCTCAATAATATTGAAGGAAATGAAAACCCGGATTTTCTTAATTCATATACAACAAAAAGGGCTCTGTGAATGGTCACGAGATAGACATTCTTAGAGATACGGGAGCGACAATAGATTTAGTATGTGCAAAATACATAAATCCTTCTTCTTTCTCTAGTGAAAAGGTGTGGGTAAAACAACCGTTAAGCCCAGAATTAGTTTGTTTACCTTTGGCGGTCGTGGAAATTTCCGGAAATTTTGGAACGGTGCAAAACTAAGGCAGCGGTTTGTGGAAATCACTTAAATCAACACGGTCGATATTTGCTTGGAAATAAAACGGCCGAGCTAATAAAAGGAAATTTAGGCTATAATTTCCTGCCAGTCGAAATATTGAATGCTGTCAAACAAGGTCTCAAGTCAAAGCGGCTAGAGAAGAAAGGGGAATAGATAGTAGTGATGCTAAAAAAGGGAAGATGAGGTTATAATTGCTTCTTCGGATGCAGAGGACGAAATTTTAATACCTGCACTCCAGGAATATGTTGCGGAATTAGCGCTGCTAAGGGTTTCGCGAGAAAAATTTAATCAATGCTCAAAAAAATAGCGAGGAGATTAAATCCTTATACGAACAGGCAGCCAGTCAGGGTGCAGGTTACCAATCAGGTTTATTCGCTAGAGAAGGAATTATTGGTCAAAAATCGTGAATATAAGTTAGGTAACGTGGTGAAGTTAATAGTAGTGCCGGAAGAGTTGCGCGACCCCATTAAATCCTTGTGTCATGGGGAACATCTGCACACCTGGGAATTACGAAATCCAAAGACAAATTAAACCGATATTTTTACTGGCCGAATTGCTATAGAGATATGGAACAGTTTGTAAAAAGCTTTTGCGATCAGTGTCAGAGGGCTGGGAAGCCCCAATGATAAGAAAGCTCCACTAAGGATTGGTCCCTGTTATCAGGAGGTTTTACTAAGCTAAATATTGATACATGTGGGCCTCTCCCGATCACATCTAAAGGGAATCGATATCTTATCACGGCCATTTGCATGTCATCAAAATTCCCTGAAGCTATTCGGTGTCTGATATTAGTTCCGTTAGTGTCACAGATGCGCTGTTAAACATCTTTAGTCGGATGGGGTTTCCCCGTGAAAATACAATGTGACCAGGGTACTTCTTTTACTAGTGCTCTGACTACCGAGTTTTGAAAGATTCGGAATACTTGTCAGGCATAGTTCGGTGTATCATCCACAGAGTAACCCTGTTGAGCGATTTCATCGAACGTTGAAACGACTCTTACGAGTCTTATGTTTAGATGCAGGCTCAATTGGGACAAACATCTTCCGTCAATTCTTTTAGCGTTACGAACTGTATCTCACGAAATTACGGGGTATACACCGTCAGAGTTGGTGTATGGGAAAAATTTGCGAACCCAGAGACGTTAGTAATGGAACATTGGATGGAACCGGAAGAAGAGGGTGATCTCGTCACTGAATATATGTTTAAGTTAATAAATAGATTAAAAAAGATGTCAAGAAATAGCTATAAATAAAATGGAGGAAATGCAAGTTAAGCGGAAAACTTGGTATGATAAAAAACGCAGTAAAACGTGAATTTAAGGATGGGGATTTAGTCTAGTGTTAGCTACATCCAGAGCAAATAAATTATCAGTGCAGTGGATAGGTCCTGGGACAATTTTAAATAAAATTTCGGAAACGAACTATTTAGTCGAAATCCCCGGCAGACGCGAAACATCTCAAATCTATCATATAAATATGCTAAAACCATGTTACAAAAGGCCAGAACACGTTAACGTAATTATTAATGATGAAACAAAAAACTCTCTCGAAGACCAGGAATTAGAAATCCCATACTTAGAAAACAATTCTCTCGTTTATGATTTCGAGGACGTAATCCAGGCTAGCGAGTTGAACAAAAACCTTCACGACAAACAAATGGATCGACTGCGCGAATTATTAAATAAATACTCTAAATTTTTTTCAAACAATCCCGGTTTAACCAATCTGGTTGAACACGAAATCCAGTTAGTTAGCGATCAACCAGTTAGGACGAAGCCCTATCGAATGTCGCACCGACAAAATGAAATTTTAAAAAACGAAATTAACCGAATGTTAAAATTAGGAATCATTGAGGTAGGAGAATCGGATTACATGTCCCCTATGATTTTAGTTGAGGTAGCTGGGAAAGAACCTCGTCCATGTATAGATTACAGGAAATTAAACGGGATCATTAGAACGGAATATTTTCCTCTTCCGAATATCGAAGAACGTGTAGAAAAAAGTATCGGCGGCTAAATTTATTACCGTCTTAGACCTATCTAAGGGATATTGGCAAATACCTTTGAGTAAAACTGCACAGCGATACGCAGCCTTCTGTACTAGCTTTGGTACATACAGACCCCTAAGGATGAGTTTCGGATTAAAGAATGCTCCATATTTCTTTAGTAAACTCATGGCTGAATTACTTAACGGACTACTGGAACGGACTTTGTATCTAGACGATATCGCAATTTTCTCAGATACTTGGAGTCGCACTGTAAACATGTGGAAACGGTTCTGCAGAGAATAAAAGAGAGCTAAGTTAACTATAAAACCTTCAAAGTGTAAGTTTTTGCGCAACAAAATGTCAAATTTTGGGTCACATTGTGAGTCAGGGTTTTCGCACCCCTTCCGAGGTCAAAGTTCAGGATGTTCTAGAGTTCCTACCCCTCGCACGAAACTCAAATACGTGCCTTCTTAGGTCTAGCGGGTTATTACCAAAAACATATAAATCTGTTCTCGGTAATCGCTGCTCCGTTGACGGACGCGTTGAAGGGGAAGAGCAAAGAAGGGAGAAATTAAGTGGACGACCGAGGGTGAAGACGCATTTCGAGAACAAAGGGGGAAACAAACAGATATGCCCGTCTTGTACGCGCCAAATTTTTGAACGATAATTCATTTTGTTCAAACGGACGCTTCAAACGCAGGTATGGGAGCAGTTTTAACTCAATTAAATGAACAAGGTGAGGAGCATTCAATCCTTTACCTGAGTAAGAAATTTTCAGAGGTAGAGAAGCGTTATTGTACGACAGAGAGAAGAATGTGCTAGTATTGTTTTCGCAATTAAAGGTTACATTATTACTTAGATGGAAATTCATTTTTAGTTATGACCGATCACAACTCGTTGGTGTGGTTGAATAGAAACGTTAGTTCTAACCCTAGATTGATGCAATGGGCTTTGGCTTTGCAACCATATAATTTTAGAATTGTACATCGGTCGGGTAAAAGTTACAAAAATGCAGATAGTCTCAGCAGATCGGTAATAGATAATTAGGACTTGTTAACAATGTTCTCTTGCTCATGACTAATAATTGTTGCTTATAATGTTTTTTTTTTAGTTAAAGATTAATAATTGTATTAATTTTATTTATTTACTAGTACTGTATATCATATCGAATGGAGATGCGTGTCAAAAGATAAAGCCTTGAAAAGCAAATGTATTAATATGCTTAATTTTGTGTATAGGGTTTTAAAATATACCTGAGTATTTAGTTTACACAAGAGGCATATTGTGAAAAATATTGTGTGTGTAAGGTTGTACACTTCGCATATCATATCAACACACATGTCGTTAGTATAATTTTTATTAAGTATCGTGGCGAAGAACATTTTATGTTTAAGGTCTTACACTAGCATTTGATGTAACATGTTGTTAGTATAATTGATAATAGGCATTGTGATAGGAGTGTTTGTATTTTTATTTAATGTTATAGTATGTTTTCTTACATTGCTATTGATCATTTTCGTAATATGGATTTGTGTAAGTTCCCTAGCAAGAACACTCACTCACTAGAAATAAGTAATTCCAAATTTAGTTCAGCGTTTTCTTTAGTAGTTAAAATTTCAGCTCAGAAACATAGTGGTGCTTGATGAAGGGATGTGTCGGTAATCTGTCAGTTGTCTCATCGTCATTCCATTAAACTTTTCTCAACGGAAAAGTTCTATAAGAGAGGGCGAGAGCTGTAACGTCGCTTCTCCGAACATCACATCGAGAGGGGTCGGTTTCTTTGTGGATCCGACACCCACACGTGAATCTTGCAGGTGCAACGCAACCCCTTTTTGACCCCCGAGGAATCTAGCTCGTCGACCGGAAGATGAGGAGAGAGATGCTTTGAACTTGCACGCGAGCGGTAACCAACGAATCCTCCTCTCACAAAATAGTGGACTCTAACAATCTATAATTAACTTTAATAACTGTAATATATCATTCTGTAAATAATATTCAATAGTTGTGACGTAAATAAATTCCATATTTAAATTAACCAAGAATACACACGCTACCGTTATTCTTTCAAACGTTACAATACACAGACCATTTTTATAGGAAAGGAGTAAGGGTTACAGTCTAAAAAACACGTAGACAAATGTTCCGAGGGATAATTTTTATGATAAAAATTAAAAATGCGTTGGCCTATGAGGGGATGGAGTTCAATCCCCCTATTTCCCCTTGCGTACGTCACTACTAATTTGAATTACTGCGTTCTATGTTTGTGTGAACTTTGAATTGGTGTTATTATGGATGAGTCACATGTTTTCTGTTACAAGAACTTCTATTGTTCTTAGATGGGTTTTTTTTAAAAATTACACATAATAATTTATATATATGTGTATATATATATATATATTTGAAAGGACACTACTTGTTATTTTGTAGACTTTTCCTATATTTGAAAAGAGGCAGAATTCGAATGTATTCCAAAGGTCTTAAGATCTTTAGTCTCCCGCCTTCCCTCTAAATTAGAGCGCAAAATTTAAGTCACAAAGTCATTTTTTTTGCATACAGCCGTGAAGTTGTAGGAAAAAGCTTTTTGCGAGATATGTACAATGAAAACCCAACTCAGTTGAAAAGTGATGCATATGTAAATATAAAGAGTTTTGGTGAAGGGTGAGGCGAGAACACGCAATACGCAGGGAGTCATCGGACATTTGATGTGTAATAGTTTGACAAGTGCTGTCTAAGAGTTTAGAATTAAAGGTAGTGTTGTACCACAAGCTAGGAAATCTTTACAAAGAACAAGAAAAGAAGACATTTGCAGAAAAGATTTTCCATTGTGCTATCCCCTCCTCGATTTAAATACCATTGAACATGTGTTGCATAACTTCAGGAGCCACCTGGTGGCACGATGGCATACTCCAAAGATTGACACAAATGTTCAACGAGGAATGGGTACCCTTACCTTAAGAACTGTTGGATAACTTGGTGATGATTATGAACAGACGGCGCCGCGCAACTTTGTTGTAGTTGGGAAGGGGAAGGGGGTCATCTCCTTTGCTAAAGGACTTTTGTTTATTGTTATTCCTCTTAGCCAAACATTGTTTTGTACCAAGCTATTCTCTTTGATGTTTTCCCTCTTAGCCAAATAGTGTTTCGTATCAGCAATTGTTTGATGCTTTCTTTCTTACCACCGTATTCACTACTAACTGAACTGGGCTATGGAACTTGGAGTTAAGTAACCTCCGGTAAGGGAAAGCAAACCTCCAGCTAAAATTTCATTCCCTCACTATTTTGATAACTTCGGTTACTCACTGTGAGTTTGCAACAACATTGGTCAAAATAGGCTCCGTTATTGCGCTTATTGCCCAAGCATGGTTAAATCTAACCAGGTTTTGAGCCTCGTCAGAATTTTCTCATTAAACTTGCAATGATGAAACAAACTTACGACTAAAAACATGGTTTTTTCCTTTGACTGCCGGTTCAGTTAAGGTGAATACGACGGTTAGCCAATTACCAACACCATTCTCTCTGATGTTTTCTCTCTTAAGCAAACAGTGTTCTTTATCAACTTCATCCCTCTTATCCTAACGGTGTTTTGTACTAATATCAGGTATACATTAACGCATTATTCCGTTCTATACTGTATGCATACTATTCATTTCTTTTTGCTACTATGCTTTCTTCATCCATTCTTGCTCCATTGTACCTCCGTAATAGGAATTTCATGTCTCATAGTTGAGTTTTTCCAGAATTGTGACAAAATCAGGAAAGTTATTTTGCATACTAATGTGAATGAAAGAAAGTTATGAAAAATGAACCAATTTTGCAATCTTTTAAACGCCAATTTAGACACCTGACAAGAAAATTCAATTATTTAAATGGTATTTTTAACGTCTTTTTTTTTGTTTTGAAAAACCAATGTACCATGCCTTGAAGAGTTCAATGTTATTCATAATGAGATGCTTAAGTTCACTAGACAGTCTGCGAAAATATTACTCGAGTAAATTAAAAATAAAGAGATTGAGTTAAGAGGATTGCGTGCTTGTCTTACACTGTACAAGAGTCAATGACTTAAATCTATACAGTGAGTGACAGCATAAATCTGTATTTTCATTTAAATGTAAATTTAATTTATTCAAACACCTGAAATAAACCCAAGCAAAAGGTTTTTTGAAATAGAAAATATTTTTCAAAAAAATATTCTTTTTTAGCAATTGTTCGGGAATGTGTCTGCATTCTATCAGATGAATTAAATTATAATGTTAATGTGGATCAACTAAAACACAGATATGGTATTTTAAATTTTGATAGTAAAAAAAAGAGATCTAAATAAACTTTTGAGCCAAAACGAATGTTTTAAACAAGATTTTGACTTAAATTAACATGTTCTTAATATATATATGAGTAATTTTGAATAATTTTGTTGTGCGTACATATAACTGTATCTGTTAAGTTAAAACTTGTGAGAGGAAATCCTTCATATTATTTTATTTAGATAACCACACAACACTGTTACGTTTTATATCAATAATAGTAAAGGTAAACAAAAAAATTGGTCAAAAATTTTAAAAATATTTCTAAAATTTAAGTGTGTCAAAATATAATGAAAAATACTTTAGATAATATTTTTAATTCGTAATAAAAATGAAAAGCGAAATTGTATAGAAGTATTAATAAAATATTTAAATTGATTCTGAAGATACTTTAATAAAATACTTTATTCTATTTATTTCACGTATAATTTATAATACAGGGATGGCAAACCTTTATGGGTCAACGTGTCATTTTTTCTGAAGAAGAGTTTAACGAGGTATAGACGTGCCGTCAAATAATTTTTACTTGTGATTATTGGGAAAATAATAAAACTAAATGCTAACAAAACACAAACTTCTTTATTTATTACGAAAAAATATCTTTTGCACTGTATAACTGTAAATGTTTTAGTTATACGTGTAATTCAAATTAAAATAAGCATTAGTGAGACTTCTGTTGTTGCAGATTGTGGATGAAAAATAACTTATATCAGGATTGTAAGATGTTGATTTTAGTAGAATGCGTGCTGTGAATTGGAATCATCTGCCAAACGGTTTCTATGCAATTAATTATTTTTGCTGTGGTTTACTTTTTAACAAGAAGATTTGTGATTTGTTTCAAGATGTCCTTTTTCAGATGATTTTCTGCATACCACTGCACAAGAACATAAAACACACACTGCTTTGTCCCTTTTACTAATGATGCCATATTTCTAGATTCACCAAATTTGAAATTCTGTTACACTTACAATTTTGCACTTTTTGTTCTTTTGCTGAACTAGCCAAGATAAATAACAGTTAAAAATCGTAAATATAATACAAATAAACTTTGAAATACAGTTGTGTCAATCAAATTGACTATGCTAGGCGTAGACAAACTTTGCATCATGAACAATTGTAGTCCACGACGTATAACTAAGGAAAGACAGTAACAAACGAGTGTGCTTCCCCCGCACAACCGATCACTCGCATTTGTTCGTAACACTTCATAGTGAACTTTGTTATTTTGAAATAAAATGCAAACCATTTTGATCACTAGCGTGCCCAAAATATTGTGTCGCGTGCCCTCAATGGCACGCATGCCACTGGTTCGCCCTCCCTGGTATAATATATAGAAATTTATATACAAAACAAGAATTAAAATAGCATTTGTGTGTGTGTGTGAATTAAAATTAGCTAATGTTAAGTTTCTGTGTATGAACAAACACAACTTGCCTCTAATATATATGTATACTCATGCCCAAAATTAAAGTCACAAACAGGGTTTTCGTCATAGTTTTAAAACGCCTCTAGTAAAACTGATAGAATTTGTATTTTACATATTTTGAAGAATGGGTAGTACAATGCCAACCTTTAGTTAAGGAAACTTGCTGTTTCGTGTTAGCTTTTTGCAAAACTACTGGATTGAAACCGTTTAAGCACATGGGAATTTTCCCTCCAGTTTTGTGAATATTTCATTAAAACAAACGTTTCCAGCGAGAATGACTTCTCATAATCGTTTATATGATTCCTTGAGATGGAGAGCCATTGGCAGGCTTAAAGCTGGCCCGTCTAAATTGGAGGTGGCCCGATGGTTACAAGTGGCCTGAAAGTGATCTTTCGGTTACGAAATCAGTTCCAAACAAGTGGTACTGTCACCAGGAAGGTCGACCAAGGTCGCTTCTAAGCATCAAGACCTGCACAAGATCACTATTTGGCATTAAACGCATGGCGACATAGGGTATAACGGCTGCTCAGTTTATTCGTGACCTTGCTGCTGTGTCTGGATGAATTTCCAGGCAAACAGTCTACAACCCTCTTGCAGAGAGTGGCCTTTAGACCCGGTATCCAGTCTGGTGCATCCCTTTGAAAAGACAGGTTATTGGGGACACCACAAGAATAAGGCCATGTGCTTTACAGTGAAAAGACGAAATGTACTAGACAAAAGGATTCTCGTCGAGTCTTCCCCTGGAGAGAAAATGAAGCTCGCTTTCCACAAATTTGGTGGCAAAGGAATCCTTGTGTGTGACGGCATAATGTTGGGCAGTCGTACACCACTGTACATTTTCGATGCGAGTATTGTCACCTCACAGCTCTATGAGGATGAGATCCTGGAAGTCTATGTAAGGTTTTTCTCGGTTCTTTGGGCCCGGCTGCATTTTTTATGAACGATAATGCGTGGCCGCACAGAACTCACATTGTTGATGAATTTCATGATGGAGCAAATATTCCCCGTATGGATTGACTCGCGAAGTTTCTGGATCTTAATCCTAATGAATATGTTTGGGAAAAGACGTTTCTCAGGGTAAGTCTTCTTCCAGTAATTATAAGTCCCTTTTTTGAAAAAATGGGCTTTGTTACCACAAATACTTATTCACACCCTCATAAGCAGTATAGAATCTCCTTGTGAGACTTGTATAACCGTTCAAAGTGGTCACACTCCATATTGGACAGGATTTTACGAGGTAAATGCATTATCTCGGATTCATGATTTACACTTTTATATATGATTCGTATCTTAATTTACAATTAAAATCTTTTCTATATTGTTATGTTGCTATATTGATTCTGAGATTGTAATATGTCTCTGCGCCAAATTTCATGGCAACACAGTAAATAGTTCATAAGTTTCTACAGATTTTATGTTTGTAATATTAACTTTGGACATGGTGTATATCAATGCTTCTCAAACTTTCCATACTCGCGATCCAAATTTCACACCGCTTCCCTTACAAACAACAATAATGTATTGAATTCAATAATAATATACTTTGTGTGATGTAAATCTACAGTACAATTTTAATTATAAACCGTACAAGTTTTCAAGATAAGTATTAAATTTGTATATAATTTCATGACGTACCCATAGAGTTACTGGTAATTATTAAACTTGTTTTTGACTTAGTATGTTAAATTAATTGTGAAATACATGGTGCAGTACTGATACATTTATAAGTGTATTATATCAATGTAATTGTGTATTTTATTTTTTATTATGTCAGAATGTATTATTTGTTTGCTTCCTTTCAGTAAATTAATAATTTTTTAAATAATATTTGTTTTTGACTTTTCGATATACTCGCGCTCCCTTATAGGGTTATTACGCCCCCTGATCGGTTAGGGGCCCCCACAGTTAGAGAAACACTGGTGTACATATATTTAAAAATAGCTTTAATTCGTAATTTATTATTTTTTTATGAACTATGACAATTACTATTTAAGTTTAATTATAGAGTTAAATGAAATATATTTTAATTATTTAAGAAATACACAGCATAATTTTACGTTAAAAGGGTCTTTGTTTTAAATATTATGAACCACATTATTTAGAGTTTGTTTCAATAAAATTTGATTTTTTTAATGTTAGAAAATTTTGTGTGTTTTGATAATTTTAGTAAACAAAAAATTATCTTTGGCGATCAATTCTTTTTTTATTTTACAATTTGTTCCATTTTAATTGTGATTATTTTAAGTGATTTAAAAACTGCAATCCCTTTAAAATCAATTTCTGTTTACCTGAATTGTAAAAAGTTTTTTTTTTTTTCTAATCAGAGGATTGCTTACAAAATGCCATTTTATTTAGTAAACATATGAAGGTAAAAAAAAATCGTCTAATTAGAGTAATGGGCACATTTAAAAATTCATGTAGCTGTCAAAATCATTCAAAGGTTACAATATGTAGGCTCAAAGAATGAGAAATTGGATCTCAAGAGAATTGTAGTTGAACGAACATCCGCCTGGTCTGCAAAAAAAGAAAAATTCAACATCTAAAATAGAGCTTTCTTTTGAATTTAATCCCACCTACTCACGTAGACTCTAGCTATATTTAAAATGCATCTAACTTTTTTTATACGGCTGATATGTTCCTCGTATAACATTTTAAGAAAATCGTACAAAAAAAGTCCGATTTCAATAGTAAAAAGAATGGAAGCGCTTCCCGCCGTCCAAAATCGTTCATGACGAAATAAAGAATATTATTTAAATGGAAATACAATGTAAAAATGATGAAAAACAGCTGTATAAATTTCTAGATGTGTAATATCTGTGTGTGCACCTGACACTTTCTGTTTTCTGAGTGTGTGTTTACTGCTAGATTGTGTGTGCACATGACACTTTCAGGTTTATTTAAATCGAACAATAGACCACGAACCCCATTATTGTAAATCATGGTTAACTAATAAGACCTATACCCCAGTTGAGTCTTAGGCGAAGTTTATATGCAGTAAAACTTAAAAAAATAATCTATTGTATTCAATAAATATTCTAATGCATACAGAATTGAGACACGCCGGCCATGAAATTCGTGAAGCTGTTTTCAAAATTTTTTAATTGTGAATATTTTTTTGTGTGTACAGCAGAACGTCGTTTATCCGAACGTTCATTATCCGGAGCGACTAATATCCAGACCAGTTTTTTTCTTTTTTGTCAACTACATGTACTGTATATGAATATGTTTTTGAACAGGGCAATACTCAAAAGTTGTTTCGCGTGAGGCTAAAAAGTGACGGAAAAACCTAAAGTCAGGGATACTTGGAGAATTTCAGTTGTGTGATTTTTTTTTGTTGTATGATTACTGACTTTGTCCAATCGATCCCAGGATTTCATGGATGCGATGAAGAAGATGTAGAAACCTGGATGGCTTGCGATGCAGAAGACTGTGGATTTCAAATGCTAAATGATGAAGAGATTGTGACTTTCTTGCAAGAAGAATCCGACCCTGTCGGCGCTGAAACGGATGAAGACGAGGACAACAAGAACAACAAAAGTAGCAAGGGTCCGTCAAATGCTGACGCGTTTTCTGCATTAGAGACAGCTATGGAGTGGTACCGACAACAATCAGAAAGCTGTCCTACTCAACTACTGCTGCTCAAGAGAATCAGAGACCTTGCAGCGAAAAAACGAAAGTGTACAATGGCACAGCGAAAAGACAATAAAGATAAAGGTAAAATTGCTACATTTTGCACCTATTTTGCTTTTTCTTCAAGCACGTTTCCCGCATGTGATGATTTTCAATATTCGTGTAGAGTCCGGTTTCATACACTGCTTGGATCGCATTCGATTTTCGGTTATCCGAACAATCACGTGTCCGAACGGTGTCCGGTCCCAATTGATTCGGATAAACGACGTTCTACTGTATTTTGTTTTACTGTTATTTATAACTAGCCGTTATGTACCCACTTTGCTGGTTATTTCATGATGTCGTATAACTATATATTGTTTTTAAATTATTGGTATCTAACTCCCAGCATTAAGTTTGATTATATTAAAAAAAACGTTCTTATAATCCCCGTTTCTTGATTTAAAAAGGAGAGAACTAGAATTTCTGAAGCAGAAGTATATTTAATTTTAACACCCTTGTAACCACCCCCTCGGGGTTTCTATTTCTGAGAAATACTTTTTAGTGGATCTCTGTTTAGCAACAGAAACATGAATGCCAAATTCTTTAAGTCTATAGGCCAAATAAATATAAAACGGGAATTTTTTTATCTATTAAGCTCCCGTTACACCCCTTCCCGTCCTTGAAAGTCGATTTCTACAAAACCTATTCTTAGTGGATCTCTACTCAACAAAAGAAACATCACAGTCAAGTTTCAAATCTGTAGGTCCAATAGATCAAAAACAGGAATTTTAATCTGTATCATTCCGCACCTCCAATGGCAGTTGATTTTTGAAAAATCTGTTCTTAAGTGAGTGAGTGAATATTAACACGCACTGTTCAGCAACTTGACTGCTTTTGGCGACGGACGTCGTAATTTTGAGCCGTGGTCAAGCAACGAGGACGACACCTGAGCTGGTACCCCTCCTCCAACTTCCACACTACACCAACGGGAAGATGTTTGCGCCTCGACATATTTAACGTGCATCGTCTACCTCTGCACGGCAGGTCTTCAGTGGTACTAGGCTCGAACTCGTGACACGCCAGCCGCGAGTTCGTTATCTTGACGACTAGGCTACAGTGGCCTTAACTTGTTCTTAAAGGATCTCAACAAATCAAACATTCTTGTCAAACTTTAAGGGTGTCGTTCTATAACGCGACCCCCACCCCATTTTCGGAAGTTGATTTCCGTAAAACACGTTTCAGGGAATCTCTACTCAATAAAGAAACATGCTTGCCAAATTTCAAATCTGAACATATAATAGTTCCGGATATCTGGTGATGAGTAAGTGAGTTGCTTTTCTCTTATAATTATATATATATATATACAGATAGACAGACAGGTAGATAGATCGCTAAGTACACAAATTTATCCTAAAATTTTTCGATCAAATTTCTGTTATTCTTAATGTTACAGAAAACATAGCAAACATTTTAAGTATTGAAATTTCTTGAATATTTAAAGATATTAAATATCAAACCTCTTTTAATTTCAAGTTATTTGATAGATGGGACAAGTAAACAAATTCGTCCGCAAATCTTTTTCAAAAGTTACAAAAGAAATTCAAAATTAATATAGTCCGATCTCCGTGAGAAAAGCTTAAGCTTCACCTCCACAAAAAGGAGTTTATTTCATGTGCATTCGGACTGGCTAAGCCTCCTCCCACCTACTTCGCAGATCGCTAATTAGCATGTATTTTTAAACCACTAAAATTTTTACAGAACAGCTTTTAATTTTTTTTATATGTATGTTCCTTATTTTTTAATAAAAGTTGTTCTTTTTTATCTTTAGATTTTTTAATTTTACACTGGACAATTTTATAGGAATTCACTAACACTTTCTCTCTAACTTAAAGACTCGAGATTAGGGTATGAGAGAAAGAACCAAATACTTCTCATACATATTACATCAATTTATTATAGAAAAAGGGAAAAAAACTCCATTAGGAAGGCGGATATATATATATATATATATATATATATATATATAATGACATCTTTTATTCTACAACTTATGTTTTCCCTTTAAAGTTATTTTTGTATTTGAAGAGCAAGGTACACATTCAAGTAAAAGAAATGAAGTATTTTAAAAATTTTTTATTAAAAAAAAAGTTTTTCATTAATTTGCAACTGAAAGGGATATATTTTTAGAAAACCGCATAGTATCATTATTCAGAACAAAATAGTTTTTAAAATATCGTTTGATGGATTAATTTTGTTTATTTTCTTATAAATCATTTAATAGTTAGCCATAAAATACTCGTTTCAATAAATCGTTTGCTATTAAAGTTTAATTAATAACCGTTTCCGTAACTGAGTTATAAAGTAGAATTCGTGAAAAATAATTCCACATTTCGAGGTTTATCTTGGGGATTATAGTTATAATTGAATAGAGTTTGTATAGTACACGACGTAATGGATAAAGTTGATGTTGGGAAAAAGTTTGTGCAGCGTTGTGTATATTTTAAGTTCACTACGTAATACGTTTCGTAGTACATTAATTCTTGAAGTGAACAATTAGAGGCAATTCATCGTGAGGAAATGTAATGTTTGGTTTCGAAATATACATATGTACATAACAGGGAAAGTAATGTTATATTTTTAACTATTATTAGATTTTCTGTTATAATGGTTTTAAAAACAGATATTATTGTTGTAAAAATGTATTTTAAATAACTAAAAATATCCTTGCGTAGGACATTTTAAAACGTAATTATTACATAATATTTTTAAGCGATTTTTTTCGTTATAACACTTTTATATTCACCCATTAACTTAAGAATTATTCTGCAAAATATAGTCTAAAATTTCCAATTTTTTTATCGCTGAGAATTTTGAATTTTTTCATTAATATACTATCTTCTAATATATTTTGTTGTGATAGGTTATGATTATATTATTATTATGAATACAGATATTGTGAAGATACACGAGTATTCTTGGGATTTGAAGTTAAAATGCGATAAATTTTGGAAGTAGAATTATTCATAATTTCTTATAATAGTACGTTTTTGCCTTTTTAATGAAAATATAACGAATTTTTTAACTTAGCACATGTGTGTGTGAAAACCAACGCATTTTTTTCCTAATCAAGTTAGTAATTTTTGAATTTACAGTTAGCTTTTCGCGCGCGCGTTGATGTTTATAGTTAAACAACAAAATAATGGAACTAATTTGATATCGGAGTACTAAGAGCCAAGCAACGCTTGTTGTCGAGTGATATAGAATTCAAGATGGGGGCCCAGCTGTAACAAATCGTCAGGAAAATAATTTTAAAGAACTGCTTTGAAAAGTTTTTGAAATGCTGAAATAGCCTAGAATTTAAATAAAATAAAAAGAAAGAATTAAAAATATTTACTTACTTTTTTGTTGAGAACTGTATGGAACCAAGATTTAAAAAAAAGAATATGAGGAATTAAGAAATGGCGGTTGATTGATTGATTGATTGAATATTAACGTCGCACTGTTCAGCTACACGAGGGCTTTTGGCGACGGACCACGTAATTTTGAACCATGGTCAAGTGACGTGGACGACACCTGAGCTGGCACCCCCTCTCCTAACTACCACACCACACCAACGGGAGGACGTTTCAGCTCTCGACAGATTTAACGTGCATCGCTGCCCTACACGGCGGGTCTTTTTAGTGGTACAGGATTCGAACCCGTGACAAAGCAAGCCACGGTCCGATACCTATACCACTCGGCTACCGTGGCCTTAAGAAATGCCGGAGAAAGAAGTAAAAAAAGTAAAATATTGAAAATGCATTGTTTTAAAAGATGAAACTTAAAAAAAACCTAAAATTTTAAACTTAATAGTATAAAAAAATTAATATCAGGAAAAAATAATAATTACTCGTATTGATTGAAGAATATTATGAAAGGTCATGAATTCGATTCAGTGAAATCTTAATTAAAAAAAGTCATTAATTTTAGAAAACTAAATGGACCAAGAGTGGAGATTTCATCTGTAATAATAAAAGCACAGATCTTATATTCTTTGAAAAAAATATCCTGGTACTCACCAATGACGATAGAAATATCCATATTCGAAAATAGCGCAAAATACAACATAAGACTGAAGCACTTGAAGAAAATATGCAATGAAAATGGTTAAATTTTAAAAGAAATCGAATTAAAATCGTTTTAAATTAATAGGGTTACCGCAGAAAAAAATAACTAAAATATACATCATCTCCATGGCAACCACATAACCACACGATAAAATTATTAAAGTAACCATATTGTAATGTTTTCGCCCATCTTGGTGATCATAAACAACTTGGCGAGTAGCACTCCGGTATCAAATTAGTACCAAAATGATTTATGTACTATCTTCAAATAGAATTAATGGAAGAAAATTTCTCAAACATTATATTCACAAATAATAATAATAATAACAAAACTATCAAGAGACCAAAATGTTTTGTTCAAATTAATAATGAAAATAAACGTTTTTAAGAGTGTTGAATGATAGTCAACTAGTCAACAGACAACTCTACTTATTCCAAAATGAGAAAGTAGAATATGCGAATGTTTTGGAATATGGATGAAGCCTTTGTTTTTATAACGTGGTAGGACGAAATTAGATGAAATTAATGCAAATAAAAAATAAAAATCATCTAAAATCTAATAAAATGTTTAAAAATTTAAATATAAATAATTTTTAAGAAAAAAAATTCTATTAATTTTAATCTTAAACAGCACATTTTAACATTTAGCATGTTATTTAGATAACAATAATAATAAAATTAAACGAAATATCGAACATATAAAAATATTTTTATATAAATCCTGATTAAAGTGAGTTCTTTTTTCGTTTGTTTTGAATTTTATTTGTTATATAACTGATTTTTCTTCCTTATTTATAGTCCATTGTAAATTTATGATAAAAATTTAGTTCAATATTTTTTTTTTTTGCAAAAATTCTGTTTTTACGTAGATTGTAATATTTTTATATATTAATTATTGTATTTTGTATTTGTAAAGAAAGGAAAGAAAAGGCAAGAAAAAAAAATTCGAAGTTAGAAAATAAGCTTATAAAGGGTGTTTTTTTGAGAGGTATAGAACTTTAAATTGCAATAAAACAACGATGTATTATTCGATTGACATGAATTTTTTTTTATTCGAAAGATAATCTTGTGGCATTACATTTTAAATATGATTTCTGGCATAGGACTGCCACCGCTGGCTCGGATGTAGTCCAATCTGGACGTCCAATTTTCGATGACTTTTTCCAACATTTGTGGCCGTGTATCGGCAATAACACGGCGAATGTTGTCTTCCAAATGGTCAAGCGTTTGTGGCTTATCCGCATAGACCAATGACTTTACATAGCCCCACAGAAAATAGTCTAGCGGTGTTAAATCACAAGATCTTGGAGGCCAATTCACAGGTCCAAAACGTGAAATTAGGCGGTCACCAAACGTGTCTTTCAATAAATCGATTGTGGCACGAGCTGTGTGACATGTTGCGCCGTCTTGTTGGAACCACAGCTCCTGGACATCATGATTGTTCAATTCAGGAATGAAAAAGTTAGTAATCATGGCTCTATACCGATCACCATTGACTGTAACGTTGTGGCCTTAATCGTTTTTTGAAGAAGTGCGCTTCATCGCTAAACAAAATTCGCTTATGAAAATCGACCATTATTTTCGAAATAAAATTGCACAATTTGAAAGCGTTGTTCAGGCGTGAGTCTATTCATGATGAATTAACTGAAACCAAACTGAGAATAAATCACTTGACAGCTGTTAAATCGGTCGCCATCTTGGAAAGTAATGCCAACTTAAACTTCTATACCTGGGGAAAAAAAAAACACTCTGTACAAGAACAAAACTCTTCTTTCCAACGTAACCTTTAAAAAAAATACTGGAAGATGCATTTTAGCGTAATTTTTAGTCTCGAAAACTAAATTTACCTGTGGCCATGATAGCTTGGTAGTTATGGTCACGTAGCCGGCATGTCGATGGTTTGAGTCCTGGTGCCACTGAAAAACCGACGTGTTTGATGCACGTTAAATCTGTCGATCGTAAAGTTCTCCCGTTAGTGGGCGGTGGTTAAGAGAGGGGCGCCAGCTCAGGCGTCGTCCTCGACCGTGGTTCAAACTTACGAGGTCCATCCCCAGTGCCCTTGTGTTGCTGTATAGTGCGACGTTAATTAACACTTACTCACTAGATTGACTTTTTGCTACATTACTTATTAATAATGGCAAAAATTTTATGAATGCAACTACATCAATAATTCACATGCAAAATATATTAATTTAGATGTTTCATAGAAAAGTATACGTACGTATATGCAAATAAAGTATGAAAATGAACAAACTCTTTGCATTGCTGGACAAAAATAAGTTATGATTTTTAATTCAAATCTACTTTTAAACCTTAACTGCACTTTTAACTATTTTAATAAGGAATTTTCAACCTTGAATGTGTTATATATTTTTTTAAAGTCGATATTAGAGTGAAAAAATTTAAAAAACCAAAAATAATATTTTAAAAATACGCCAATAATTGTTTCGGTTGACTATAATGAAGAGATCTTCACTATACACAGAATGCTCTCTTAAATAGTACACATCTAAGTTCAGTATATAAAAATATAAATAAAGAAAAAACCATTCATTTTGTTGCGGATAAAGAGCATTAGTCAACAAGTAGTTATCAATAAAGGAATAAAGTTTTTGACTGCTCTTATAAGCAGAACACACACACACACTGTTTCTGGATTAAGTGAATCGACTTGTTCAAAACTAAATAATCACAATGAAAAAAAATATACTTCAAATATTTAACAACAAATGTTTTAAGAATAAAATAGGTAGTGTGGTTGTAAAAGTTACTTTGAATTTCGCACTCAAAGTTATATCTTATTAAAAATCGAACAGTGTAAAAAATATTGTTAAATTCTTAAATTAGAGATGGCAATTTTAAAAGATGTTGTATTATTTGACATTTATTTAAACATAAATTTTAACAGCTAAATAAAACAGATACCTAGGCAATATTTTAGTTATTTCATCTAAAAATCTCTGTATGGATCCAATTTCGAAGCTGTACAATTTGCATTTTACCAAAAAGTGCATATTATTTAAAAGAAGAAAAATTACGAGGAAAATGGACGGGACGAAAACATAAATAAAACTATGCATAATTACTTTTAAATTTATATTCGTATATAGTTTTTCTTTTACATGGAAAATATATGTTTAATAAAGTTTTGCATTTTTTTGTACTCAATTTTTTCAATCTAGCCTTTTTTCGCCTTACTTCTGCTAATATTATACATATCAAGTAATAATTTTGCTCAACTTTTTTTTTAGTTTTCTCAATTGTTTAAAATTGTGAAGGAAGAATAACAATTTAATCGATTAAATGTAATTTCACATAAGACTTCTCAGATTTTTATCTATACAAACTATCAATCAAAAGATAGTTAGTCGCCCATCTATATATAGTGTAATGGTTAGCGTCGCTAACCACTACACTTGGGCTAGGGTTCGAATCCCAGAGAAGACATGGATGCCTGTAAATGTATGGTGCCTTTGCGGCATGGGGGTACTTTAAATAATCGTCGAGCCACATGGCTTCTTGTGAGGTTGGTGGGAGGTTCCTGACCACCCCCAGAGTGTTCTCCCTCAAAATTGGGGTGAAACCGAGCTAAATCATTCTGTCACCTGTATGGTGCTTAAAGCTACGACTAACGACAGGCGTCACTTAGCCCTTTGCCATGATGAATTTCGTGGTCCTTGATCTGGCCTCTGCCGATCAAGTGTTGCATTAGTAACATCAACAACAAAAGATAATTTTAGCTACATTAAGTTGTTTATGAAGATTTATTTGTCCAAACGGCGAAAAGAACGATATAAAGTATTTGTGTTTGTAATTATTATTATATGCTTTAACGTTCTGTGTAATTACTTTATAAATCCGCATTACTGTGGAACTGGTTGGCAGTTAGAAGATTTTAGTTCAGTGGCAAAAAGCCTTCATTTTTTCCTAATTTTTTGAGTTCGACTTAATTTTTTCTTAGTAATTATCGCACTATCTCAGCTATTGTTATTGATTCTAATGGATTGTTTTGTGCTGATTTAAAATCTGTCTGTAAATTCTGGGTTAAGTAAATAGTGTTATTGATATTTTTAAAAAACTATGATAAGAGAAGTACAAGGTTATTGAAGTATAATGTGTGTGCGAGTGACTGTTTTTTTCAGCCAATAAAATACTCCATTATTCCAACCAATTAGAGAGCATTTGTGATAAAGGATTGAAAACAGAATGTGTAGCAAGTTTTAGAGCATTTAAAAGCTATTTAGTTGCAATTTGAAGCGCGTGGGTGGATAATATTGAAATAATGGATAAATTTTCGTTTCTGCCTTATAATGAACGATAGAAAGTATTGTTTTTTAAAGTAAGAATGTTATCTTATGTATCAAATTGTTGCTGAAGTACCATGTGGTCTTTCTACTGTCGTGAGCACGTTGAAAAGATATCTAGAAACATATTCTATTATGAACAAGAAGCAATATGGATGACCGCGAGAAATAACTACGTGAATACAAGGTATTGAACATGATTTTTACTTTCAAACAGAAAGCTTAAATCACCGCAATTTTTGAAATAATTGATTTTTACAAGGAGTGTGAATGCCTAAGAACTATAAGAGGAAGACTGCTGAAAATTGGATTACGAGGCTTCAAAGCTTGCCTAAAATCATTACTTATTAATTGGCGCAGGTAAGTAATCATTCATTATGGACTGTTAAAGGCTTAGAAAAGGTAATATTTGATGATGAAAGTCAGTTTTGTGTGTTTTAGGTAACAAAAATAATGCCTATATAATTATTGTTACGTAAATAACACTCTTAAGGAATTCAGCCCTCAGTGTCTGAAGCCCACAATAAGACATCTGATGAAAGCGATGATATGTGGTTGTAGTTGTAAGAACAGAGAAAAAAATCCAGGGGCTCGTGAGAAGAACAGAAAAAAACCCAGGGAATAATACAAAAAATACAGCACAATGAATTGCTACCAACAGTAGAAGATATTTTTGGAGATCAAGCATGGATTTTTCAGGACGATAATGCTCCATGTCAGCGTATAAAAGTAGTTGAAAAATGGTTCGAAGGCAACACTGTGAATAAAATGACCCGTGCAGGATAGTCTTCAGATTTTAATCCAAAGGAGAATCAAAATACATTACAACATTTAAGATAGTACAATAATTTCATAAAGAAAAATTACGTCGAAGTCAAAGATAAGACCAAAAAAAAATGTGTTCAGGAGGACATTTTGCCACCACTGTACAAACGGAAATACAAAACTTGGTGGTAGGCATTAAAAAAAGTTGATGGATTCATCGTGCTGATGTGGAATTGATACAAGTTGAATTTGTTGGAGTTAAAACCCTTACGCTCGAATGGATATGGTTGACCAACTCGAGTGTTAATCTCGGCATCTACCCGAGGAGTATTTGGCGGCCCGAGGACTTGAAAAAACGTTCCGAGATACCTAGATGGTATGGTGATTAGTGGCGCTGATTGCTGTGCCGTACGGCTTGGGTTCAAATTCCAGGATTAAAAGGCATGACATTCTAAAAGTCCTCTCAAAAGTTTGGTAGTAGGGAAAGAGGGATGGAAAGCCCCAGGACCCTCACCCCGAAATGTTCTCCCTCAAAATTGGGGTGGAACGGAGCGAAATAACACGTACTGTCAATAACGTTGGTAGTACTATGTTGAGTAGAGTGGCAGAAACTGGACTATCGCATTGATGCATGTAGCGCGACCACAGTTTCACACATAGTACACTTGTAAGGTAAATAAATAAAACTTGTGTGAATTGTTTTTGTATTCTTTCAAATGTTTCTTTTTTTTTTGTATTCGTCAAAGTTTTCTATTAAAGCGCTTCTAAACCCTGGAGGAAATTATGAATAGACCATAAAGTTAAAATATTATCTAATTTATATGCAAGATTTACATACTAAAACACATATTTCACATAGAGCTTTCATAATTATATTCTTCAATCGATTTTGAGAAAATTTTTAAAGCAACGTACAAAAGAACCTGTTTTTGTGCGGTCCTTTTTTATGCGATTTTTTCTATACGATCTTTTTTTTTGCGGTATATGAATTTCAACGGCTTTAGCGTCACTGTAATGTTTTCTATCAATGTACCAGTGGCGAACGGAGAACGTTAGGGCACCACTGCAAATTCAGGTCTTGCCTCTAACATTTTATAAATTGGGTAAATACGTACTTGGTGTTAGTCAGGCCTTGGGCACCCTAGAGTACTGCCCCCCCTCCGCGAAGCGGGGGTTGCTGGAGTGCATGTTACGCCACTGCAATTAACATGAAATCACTTCAAGACGCTCCGTTCATTTGTTATAAACAGTCTCCCGACAATGCCGTTTAGTTGTTTTCTCTCAACGCCGCGCTTGATTGAAGACGCAACTTTCAATGACAGTGACATTATCAATAATTTGATAGATTATGAAGACGAACAAAAAGAACCGTTTTCCTTAAGAGTGGATAAAATGTAAGCAGGGATACAGCTTTCCAACAAATTGGAAAAGCATTTTCTTAAAACAGATACCAATTCCGAAAGGGGTAAAAAATTTCAAAAAGAACTTCAATCATGCATATCTGGTTATCGTGACAATTACAAGCAACTGACCAACCGACCTTCGTCGCAAAACCTTATCTCTTACTTTATGGTGCCGTGCCAGAAAAATAAATCAACTGGAATGGTATCTTCAAGTGACGAGAGCAATTTTCAACTTATTCATCATAGGAAGGCGAGAGCTTTGGATTGCGATGAGTAGCAGTGAATTATGTACGTATGTGCATTTTGAAAATTTCTCCATGTGTACAATTAGAATGTAAATGTTTTAAAAATTTTCCATGTTTGATTTAATTATTTATTTTGTTATGGAAGTACTTGATCATAAATTTCGTAAAGAAGTTACATATTTTCTAAGTGCGACTTTTTTTATGCGGTCCCTCTCCACCGTATAAAATTTTTTTTTCTCTAGTATTTCGACGAAGTTGTTATATGTAAGAATTTATGAAATTTTCGAATATTTTTTTGGGCGGTTTATTTTTATGCAGTCTTTATTTACCGCACAAAAACAGGTTTTACTGTATTATAAACATTTTTCCATATTTGATATTTAAGTTTAAAAAACCTTTACAACCTTAAGATTAACCTAGAAAGATACTTTCATCTCCGTAGACATTTTATCGATTTCTTATCTTTCTCTGAAGAATGATATAGGAAGAGCTCATTTTCTGATTTCCTGTTCTTTCTATCATTTCAACAAATAATGGCTACGGTTGAGACCTTTCTTTACAATCGATTCTCATTGAAAGATAAACCTGTTATCGCAAACTTTATCCATCATTTTATAAAAACAGCGCTCTTATTGTTTACTGAGAAATTCGCTGACATAGATTGAAGAATATTTTTAACGACTTCTCCCTATTCATAATATTTTTATCGAAGTTTGATATATTAATACATTGTTATTCTTGGTTACTGCATATACCAACGCGTAATGTTTTGATTTTAGGCAAAAAGATTTATTTGAATATAAAACAAAAGTATATATATATATTCCCAGCTCCAGCAACGGCAGTACGGATGACAAATTTTCAGAATAAACTAATTTATAATTTGGATTATATATATAAAAAGAGGGGGAGGAGAGGGAAGAAAATGGAGGATTATGAGATTTATGTAATTCATAAATCAAGAGTTTATTTGAAAAATATGTGAGAGATGATATTTTTTTTTTTATGAATATAAAAATTGTCGCTTATATGGCCTTGATCTTCGCTTCTTCCATGTATAACTTTTCTTTTTCTAAAAGCCCGGCGAAAACTTCAAATAAATCATTCTCATAAAACATTTATTTGAATATAAAGAAAATTGAAATAAACTTGAGCAATCTGGAAACAATTTGTGTACGTTCCACTCGAGTAAATTAATGTCGTTTTGAGACTGCCTTGTTTTACTGTCTATATATAATTTTAGAATAGGTCTCTATCTTGTAAGTTTTATAACAACAACAAAAAACCCCCTTAACAATAATACACTCATGTCCATAAATTAAGAATAATGAAATTCAGGCAAAGAAAGAGACAGAAGCAAAACAAATTTGACTTATTTGTAAACTCTATTTATTAAACAAAAGGTAAAGACCAAAACAAGATGCTATATGTTTGACATAATTAATAAAAATTGCGGTTTTTACTCCCTGGAGCAAATTTTTAAAAAACCTATTTACAAAAAACAGTATAACATGATTAGTATGATGGTTAATACGGAGTATGTCTTCCGGACGATGCAATACAGGCCTTAAAACGTCTAGGCATGCTGAGTATCAAATTATTATCCTCCGATTGAAGGCATTCGTCTAAAATGTTTGCACGGCGAGGACGGGCGTTGTCATCCATAAACAGAAATTCAGCACCTATGGCGCCCCGAAACAAACGTACATGTTCCAGAATGACATCCCGATAGATGTGGCCTGTCATCGTTACACTTTAAACATGCAGGTCAGTTCTGGAACCAGGAATAATTCCTCCCCAAACGAGCCATCCTGCACCCACCGTAAGGGTGTCGTTCAATGGTGTTCTCTTGGTGGTAACGGGTACCTGGCGCTTTCCATATTAAAGTCCGGCGAGAATCAGACTGCAAACTAAACCTGGACTCGTCGGAAAACATCACACAAGACCGCTGTTGTGGTGTCCACAATGCATGCTCTCTACTCCAGGTTAATCGCAGGCGACAGTGAGTTGCGGTAAGTGGAACACATTTGACAGGCCTACGAGCATATAGACCAATGTGCCCTAAGCGTCTGTACACAGTCTGCCTTGAAACTGTCGTACCGGTAGCTGAAGAGAGCTGACGAGACAGGTCTGATGCTGTGCTCCGTCTGTTTCTTTTGGCAGTAACTGCCAAATATATATACCGGTCCTTATTCGGCGTTATAACTCGGGGGCGACCTGTACTGTAACATCTACTCACATTACCATTATCTTGGAATCGTTGCCAAAGCCTGGAGAGGACACTCTGGGCGATTCCAAGTTCCTCGGATACTTCCAGCTGGGTACGTCCACATTCCAGTCGTCTAATAATTCTACCACGTAAAAAATCATCCAAATGCTTCCTTTGTGCCATAACTATGCGGTTATTGCACTGAAAGGCTTTTAAAGCGCTTGTGAACAATTTTACTTCTTTGCCACCATTCCTTATATACCGCATTCTTACCATCTCGTTATTGTGACGTACTATCCGCGCCATCTGGTTGTTTCCTGTAATTTGCATATTCTTCTTCAAGATGTGTGTGATAATTCTACAGGTGAAATTTTTTATTTTAGAGTTCAATTTCTGTTTGATTCTGAATTATCCTTAATATATGGACATGAGTGTACTATAACAGCTTGGAGATATTGCGGGCTATCCTCCCGCATCAGAAAGAATTTGTTGCCAAAGGAGCAACATATGGGCGGACACATTGATCAAGGATTACGCCCCAATATCTCACACCAAACGGAGTTTCTCCATGGAACACATGCAGGTCAGTGTGACCACTGAGAGAGAGAGAGACCCCTGCCCAAACCATGATTCCATCACCTCTCTGTAACTGTATCTTCTAATAATGTTGGATTGGTTGTATATGGTGCTTAGTTCCGTCTAGAAAAGCAGACGACCTGAATTGCTCTCCAATGCGAATCTGAACTTGTCTGTGCAGAGTAGATACACACACACCTGAACATTTATTTGCTGCTGGAGTAACGATCACGTACGTTAAAAGTTCTAGCTATTGTGTTTAGAAGATTTTATTTGTCTAACTGATTTTTCTGCGTTTGTGGCATTATTATACACATTTTTGTTTCTAAAATATAACTAAATATTAATGCAAGAATCTCGCACAAAGGTTCTTTCTCTTCCTCATATTGCTGATTTAATTAAATAACTTTTTTATGATAAAAAAACATCTGAAGGAAAGTATTAAGTTAATGAATCAAAATGAGCAGTATCAGTAATGAGCAGGAGGACCAGTTGATTGCTTGCTGTTGATGTAGTGAAGTGCAGTTCTGAATAGGTGAGAGCGGCCAAGTTCATAGTGTGTTCAGCTGAGCTATCTTTTGCTAGAGAGTCAGCAATCTCATTGCCCGCGATGTTAACTTGCGAAGGAAGTCATTGTAGATGGATCTCGCGAGAAGAAAGATGTTTTAACTTCTCCAAAATAACCACTCCTGTGATATCACCCACCTTATGCCAGTTAGAGAGAGTTTGAATGACACTTCGGCTGTCAGATAATATCCAGATGCTGTTCGAACCAGGAATTGAGAGTGCCTCTTTAAGGCTTGTATTAATAGCAATGAGTTCACTGTGAAAGACAGAGTAACCATCAGAGTTTCTCAGTTTAATGTGACTGGAATAGTTTTTGGACTTAATGTAAATACCACTGCCAAAGCGAGAGTGTTCATTGCTGCTGCCATCAGTATATATAAGTAATACATCATCAGGAATGTTACTAATAACTTCGAGGGCAAGTTGCTTAAGAAATTCAGGAGGATCTGAAGTTTTGTTGACATGGGCTGAGAGGCTCGGGTGGAAAAACACTCTTGGGAGGCCCTTGGATGGGTCAATATAAGAGCTCAAGCGATGCCGTTATTCATTCTTTTATCATACGCTATATATCAACATTCTTCCTCATTATGTTACACCTATTCCCATCAATCCGATCATTCGGTACTTCAAAGAATGGGGTAAACAACTGTTCCAAGGCACTGGTAACTCCCTTGGATATTGTCAATGAAATTATCAGCAGCTGTTGAAAATCAATGATTATGTGAAGTTCCATTCCTTCCTCCACTCTGATATAAGTGTCAATTTCTTTAAAATAAAAGTGACGGCTATCATTTTTTGCACCAGTTTCTTTAAAAGCTCTTATAACTGTTCATTCATATAAACTATGAATTTTATTTCTGCTGCTATTTTTTAATGGTGAATCTCGAAAAATGTTATACCTTAATTTCCGGAGATTACTTCAAAAGTACGAGAAAAATTCTTTGGTTATAAATACAGTCGGACCTCTAAATAACGAATTCGCTAAATCCCGGAAAAAAGTTCGTTTTATGGAAAATTCGTTATATACAGGTTCATCTTTTAATATTAGGTTGGGGAAAAAGAAATCCATTATTTTTAAATGAAATTCAAGACTTTATTTAACATGCTTCGGATTGTCCGATTTGGTCAAATATGTATTACTAGCTGGTATACCCGTTCTTCGCACGGGTGAACTGAAAAATTAAACAACACAGATTGAAGGATAAAGAAGTTTTTAATGAGTTAATTTTACGTGAATTGCAAATTAAACAAAAAAAAAAAAAAAAGCTTTTTGCGTAGCTCAACTAAACAAAACAAAAAGAAAAAAGAGGGAGAGAAAAATAAAACACATTTGTTAAATTTTAAGTATGTAGATCTAATAGCTGATAAAAAAGATTTTTTTTTGATTTATAACTCCCCGTAACACTCTTGATGGTCGATTTTTCAAAATACCTTCCTAAGCTGATCTTTGCTCAGCAAAAGTAACAGATTGTTAAAAGTTTTGTGTAATGAACGCTTAAAATAGTGCAAGTAATTTTTATCTGAAAGTATAATACATTAATATTACTTTCTGTAGTATTTAATGTTAAAATTGTAATATTCGCAAGCAACGCCGTTTCTTAAATTATAATGACGATTCAATGAAAAACATAGCGAAATGTTAACGATAGAGTCAAGTTGGCAAATGCCTAGCTACTTTCATAACTCGAGTTTTATCAGAGCTTTGTAAGACCCGCCGTGTAGGGGCGCGATGCACGTTCATACTTTATCCAACCGCATTATGATTTACTGCAGTTTTTTTCATACAATATATATTTTTTTTGGATCACTACATTTAAAATTAAGGGATACACATAAACAAAATACTCCACTTTGGAAAATTTAATCCATTAGAGCTAATAAATTAATTAAAGATATTCCACTGTAAAATTAATTATATACACCGTTCACTTAAAATAAGTAGTCAAATCATTTTCTAAGGTCTTCATTAACATACAAAAACATAAGACATTTAAATTTTGACAAACTATTGTGACAAATCTATACGGAACTTTATCACTAATCTTCTGAGACGTCTTTTATAGGGAAATTTAATTCCCTACCTATTTCCAATCAGCTCCAAAAAGAGGACAGGGATTCCTTATTATATGCAGATTAGATAAAGTATTTAAGTCAAATGGAATAGTAAAGTGAGAGGCAGTAGGAGAGAGAGATTGAAGCAGGAAGTTATAATAGTGAAGTTAGAGATTTATTATTGAAGATTTCTAGGTGGATAAATTAGGCTCAGGAAGAGCTGAGATTCAGTGTGGTAAATATTGATTTATAATTAAAGTCTCATTAAAGTTTTATATTAGGAGTGAGATGAAAGTTAAATGTTTAATAGGAACATTATTGAATATAATTCTGGGATCTCTTATTGCGGTAATCTCTGCGTGATCGATATTCTAATTGTTAATTAATTGGATCAGTAAATATTTAAGTTAATATAAAGGAAAGTCCCATTTAAACCTCATAAGGCTATTTGAATTATTTGTTATTAAAAGTCTTTGATTTTATTTGGGAAAGATAGCCAAATAAAGAAAGTTATTCATAAAAATGGCTACTGGTTCTTCTTTGACTCAAAATTATTCTCGTTCTCAAAGTGAGATCCAAGGGGATCTTCACACTATTTTTTCCGCAAAAATACTCATCAAGGAAACCGTGTTGCCATGCATCTTTGAAGAGTGGATTTCAAAGAATATTCCTGCTAAGTATTGGTAAAATGTTCCTTCTAAGTTGGTGTGGTAATTAGGAGAAGGGGGTGCCAGCTCAGGTGTCGTCCACGTCACTTGACCATGGTACAAAATTACGTGATCCGTTGCCAAAAGCCCTCGTGTAGCTGAACAGTGCGACATTAATATTCACTCACTCTCACACTCCAAAAAATACAGTACAGTAGTTATTGCGTTTTTAAGTGTAAAAATAATTATATCTGCCTATTCAATTAAAATTATAGCATTATAATTAACTACTAACCACAAACAAATTTTGAAAATTTGTCCAAATGATGCAGTGTGAAAGAGAAAGTTTATTTACTTTAAGTACCAGAACCGATAAAAGCATTTATTCTGAAAAAAAGATCAATTTCTTACGACCAAATGTGCATAATAAAATCATAAAAAAAACATTAAAATAAAGAGAGATTTATAACAACCTCTCCCTTCAAAACTTAGTTTTAATTTGAAATAAAAAAAATAGGCAGTATTCTGATCACAGGCATTAATTAGAAGCGAGCCCCTTGCGTAGCCAAAACAAAAAGGGTTCTTTCATAAAAAAAGATAAGATATATGCTGACGTGGGCTTTTTGCAGCGCATGCCAGATTTGCTTGAAGATGGCAGAATTTTTTCCTACTTACTTGACAAATATCGTTATATTTTGGACATTTTTTACAAATTTTTATAAATTATAGCCTATGTGTTATTCTGATGTATAAGCTATATTACTGTAAAGTTTCATTAAAATCCATTCAGTTGTTTTTGCGTGAAAGACCCACAAAGATTCTCACAAACTCTCTCTTCTCTTTCACATTTATAATATATATTGGATTAGATTTTGTTGTATAATTTGTTGCCATTTCAAAGGTAGTTTCATAATGCTTCTCTCATAGAAGTCTAGGTCAGTGCTTCTCAAATTTTCAATACTTGCGCCCCCCTTATACATTAATCATGTACTGATGCCGTTGATTGAGTTCGAATAATAGCCAGAGATGGAGATAGTACTTAAATTTATATTACAAGAAAATAAATATTTACAGTTAAAGTTTACACTAAAAGGTAATAATGCGGTTAAATGAAAATTACACCCTTGAAGGTGCTGCGGATTGATGCGAACAAGACCTTGCGTCCGTCCGTTGCGTTTCAGTTTTCAGAATGTCCCGGTACCGGGTTCCAAAAAGTTTCAGTTGGGGTAGGAAAGCGGGAAAATCTCGCGCACTCAGTTACAGTTAAGTGAGGAGTGGAAAGTCTGGCGCACTCAGTTGCAGTTAAGTGAGGAGTGTGGGAAACATGTACTGAATGCAATAATAATGCACTTTGATGCTAAAGCTACAATAGGCGATCTTAATTATAAACCATACAAATTAGTAACATAAGTATTAAAATTTTGTATACTACTTTTAAGCAAAAAATAAATAAATAAAATAATAGGATAATTATTATGTTATTTTTCCTTTCTCTAATTTTTAAATTGGAACATATTTTAAAATGCGGTGACTGCTTAGAAGACAAAATATAGATATCTGCTAAATACACAAAAGGAACTCAGAGGGTGAATTTCTAATCATAAGCATTCCTTATAAAAACTTTGCTTTGCAAGACAAGGCCATGGAAGTCGTTAATACTTATTAAACTTGTTCTTAATTTAGTATTAATTAATTAGTTATAGAATACTCTGTGCAGCACTGATACATTGAACGTCTACCGGCTGAAGTGTCCGCTCTTTGCCCGAGTTCATTTATAAGAAAATAAAACATTATTGATATAATAGCTGAATTGTAAGGAGTGCAAAGCCAAATGCTCGACAATGTTTACAAAAATGTATAATGATTTTTTTAAAATGGTTGCTCAAATTATTAGTTTTAAGCGAATGGTAATTTTAAGCCTCACAGAATTAGCATTTATATTTGATGTTAAATAATGAACAATAATATAAAATTCCGATGAAGAATAACTGTATTATTTTTAATATTTAAAGCGAAAAGACTTCCAACATGTTTTAACCGGGGAGCAGGCGCGCACTGGATGCGGTCGAGCGGGTTTATTGAGTCACCCTAATCTTTTTTTTTAATTATTTTATTTTGTACACGATACAAATCGTTATTCCAGTGAATTAAGAGAAAGTTTTCATACCTACTTTCAAGGACTTTTCAATTTTTCTTTGGTAACAATTAAACAGTTTTGCCAGAATTAACGATTTCGTAATCTGTGCGTCCCGCGCGACCACTTCCGGGTAAAAAGAGTATTCATTATGATTATATGAAATTGTGTAAAACGTTATTCGCGTTATGCTTTATAGAGTACTCGTAAAAATAAGTCTTGGCCAAGTAATTCTTCAAAGTGTGCTCTCCATGTGGTTTTCCAAATATAATAAAACTCTTTTGCATGGAAAAAAGCGTAACAGAGAAATACATTACTTACAACTTCCCTAAATGAGAAACAAACACATAAAAGAGGGGTCATAACTAACTGTACCAATAACTTAGAAGGTTAAACAGATTACAGCTATAATATGTGCAGTATTTCAAAAATAATGACAGTGATGAATTTTTTATGTACCTAAATTTTTTCGATTCTGCATCTGGGATCTGTTTTTTCTCTGAAAGAATTATATGTTAGGTTTAAACAGAAAAAGCGTAGTAAAAAAATCTCTCATCATGCGATTACAGCAAATCAAATAAAAGTTTTTTTTATTTAGTTATAGGATCAAAGATAGCTAATTAGGTATAAGAAGTTTTTATTTTTGTTGACTTAATATCGCGCGCGCGAGCCTATAAATTATATCACAGTAAAAGTGCATTTTTTATTATCTCTGAATATATTTTGTTTTAATTCATTCCAGCACATTAATTATTTTTAAATATTTTATTAATTATTTTTAAATACTTTATTAGTTTTAAATATTTTATTTTCGATATGCTCGCGCCCCTCGTAGGATTATCGCGCCCCCCACAGTTTGAGAAACACTGGTCTAGGTTCTTAATGTCGAAAAACTCTAGTAATCGATTTTCACAATCTTCCCTTGATCCCAATTCTTATCACTCAGGATGTATTGCAATGACAGAAAAAGATGGTAATCACTTGATGCCAGGTCCGGACTATATGGTGGATGCATTAAAACTTCTCAACTAAGCTATCAGAGTTTCTGGCAAGTCACTACAGACGTGTGGCCTGACGTTGTCCTGATGGAACACAACACCTCTTCTGTTGGCCAATTCTGGTCAATCGCAAGCTTCAAATGGTCCAGTTGTTGACAGTAGAGATCTGAATTTAGTGTCTGGCCATACGGAAGCAACTCATAATAAATTATTCCTTTCCAGTCCCACTAAATACACAGTAGAACCTTCCTGACCGTTAGTCCTGATTTGGCCACCGTTTGAGCTGCTTCACCGCGCTTTGACCACGATCGTTTTCGCACAATATTGTCGTATGTGACCCCTTTCTCATCTCCATTCACCATCCGTTTAAGAAGTGGGTCGATTTCATTCCGTTTGGCCAAGGCTTCGCAGATGGAAATTCGATCCATCATGTTATTTAGTGTTAATTCGTGTAGCACTCAAACATCGAGCTTCTTTTTGAATCCAACTTTGCGTAAATGGTTTAAAACTGTTTTATGGTCGATCTTTAGCTCTTGGGCGATGCTACGACTACTAACATGCCGGTCAAATTCGATTATTTCTGTAATTTTATCGACATTTTCGACGACGGGCCTGTCTGCTAGGTGCATCTTTAACATCAAAAATGCCTGAACGGAATCGAAGAAAACCAAAATTGCACGTAACTAACTGTTACAGTATCGGCACTATAAACACCATTCAGAATTTCAGTCGCCTGGCTCGCATTTTCGCCTTTTGAAGAAAAACTGTAAAATGTACCGAATTTTCTCTTTGTTGACTTCTATTTTTAACACATTGTAAATCACAACTGAATGGACCAAACAAAAAAATTCTTTTAGCTTAAACTGTTACCTTGACAACGAGCATAAATTTGAAATTATTTGATCGATATTTCGCGAGATATCGACATTACAGCCATCTTCCGAAAAAATAATGTGGATTTTTTTCCCCCAACCTAATATAGTTAATATAAACCACATAAAACAAATTTTAAATTCATAAACACTATATATTAAAAAAAGTACTAATTCACACCTTTTTTAAAATTAATATATGTTTATTTTATATATCTTATCCATCAAAAAAAAAAGAAAAAAATGCAAGGAAAACAAGAAAAAAAAAAAAGAGTGTCGAAGAATTCACGGTATTTTCAATTTTAAGAAAATAACTTTATACTAAAATTAATGAATTTTAAGGACATTTTATAATTAGAACACGGGACAACTCCACTGAGGGTGAAAGGGGATATCGATTGATTGAATATTAACGTCGCACTGTTCAGCTACACGAGGGCTTTTGGTGAAGGACCACGTAATTTCGAACCATGGTCAAGTGACGTGGACGACACCTGAGCTGGCACCCCCTCTCCTACCACACTACACCAATGGGAGGACGTTTCAGCTCTCGATAGATTTGATGTGCATCGCTGCCCAACACGGCGGGTCTTTAGTGGTACTGGGCGAAAGGGGATATCGAAGATGCTTTTAGTGAACTGGGCAATGGGAGTTAAAGGTTGCACTTCTTGGATGAAAAGTTCACAGCTTTATTGCTCTCGGCGAGTTAGGATCTAATAAAACCAGTTCAAGATTTATGACCGCCATAAAATATATTAAAGAGAGAATATCTTGAAATTTTTTTCAGAAATACTTTAAAAAAAAAAAGGAAGAACAAAAATTGATTCACAAAAGAGAACGTTCGTTATATAGAAATGCACTTCGCTATATAGAAAAATTCGAATATAGAGGTTCAACTGTATATACAAAAGACGTATAAAAATTGTAATAATTATTTTTTCAGTGATTTGTTAAAGGTTAGGAACTTTTAGAGTTGGGGGAATAACCATTTTTTCTTTTAATTAAATTATTTTACTAAGGTGTTTTTAATTATGCTTTTCTATATTAAATGCCTTACAATATCTACTTCGGTCTGAGGTTCAACGGTCTAACCTTTATAAATGATATAGAATTTTTATTTTTACAAATTAATGTAGACTCCGAATGTGTATTGTAGCAGCAGAATAAAATATTGGAATAGTAATGTTTTAAAGAGAAGTCTTTAAAAAATAATAATTTTCTACGAAATATAGGAGTGAAAAGTTATTTTTAAAAAGAAAAATGTTTTACGGTGTAGTAAATGCTTCATTTTTTAGGTAACTCGGAGTTGGCAGTGGTAAATATTAAAGCAAATACCCCGAGAAGACACAAAAACAATCACAGATGATGCTAATTCTTCGGGAACTATGAATATCCCTATAAAAAGCCACCTTTCTGGTTAGAAAAATTTATAATCTATCATTTATAAGTAATGAAGATACCAATTTAACTACATTGTCTTGCAAATTGAAACTAAATATACCACTTTTTGGACATAACTGATGAGGCTGAAAATACTGGCAAGTGTTTTCACAGAAAAGTGAAAATAAACGCCTTTTCACTAGCGTTGAAATTAGCAATATGAAACTGAACTATGTTCTTCAAAAAAAATCTTTAACAATCAATAAGTTTTACACGACATAAAAAACTTTGTGTATGGAAGGACACCGCACCATATTAAAAGATACTGATGATTAGTGATGAAGGTGTTGATAAATTGACGATTGTGGTTAATACTTTTGCCACATGCATTTATAAACTGACTTTTATATGGCTCATTCAACTGAAGTTAAGAATTCGAGCACGATGACCAATACCCTTTCACAATTATTGCACATTTGTCCACGAAGATTGCATTTCTGTTGGTTCCATCATGATTTTAAGAAAAGTATTACGCGTTGTGGTCGCAGAAAACGGCTTTACTGAAAAATTCAATTTCATCTCTGAAGCATTGCATTGGTAATACGATTTTTGATTGGCAAAGCGCCTCCCCCTCCTCTATGTCTGTTTCTACAGTTTTTGCAACAAGTAAAATTTGGAATTCAGATATTTTGTCCACATACTTGTGGAGTGAGTTCCATGTTAACATCAGAATCGAGATAAATAACTATTTTAGCTCATGCATTTTGACCTCATCACCATTGCAGTGCTAGGACAAGGGGACATAATGTTAAATAGAGAAACAAAATAAAGCAGGAATATTAGAAACTGGGAACTCTCTCTAGTAGGCTTAATCTGTTTAGATGAACATATCATATCATTGATGTGACAAGTTTTAAAATATTAGCAGAAGGTTGGGAACTGTCGTTTTAATTGTTTTCTGTTAGGCTTTTCATAGCTCTCGAAGATTAACTGTTTTGGGCTAAATAAGTTTCATTTTCAGGCAAATGGAGAAACTGGTTGGATGGGGGAGCTGGATTAATGTGCAAAGTGTTTACATTTGAACAAACAATATATTTTTTTTACAATTTTATTAAAATGCGGTTATCTTAGACAAAAACCACAAAATTTATTTTAATTGAATTAGAATAGAAAATTATAATGTAAAGAATACTCTTTCATTGTTATGCTCGCTGGCTTTCCAAAGTAAGTGCACTCACGAGAATTTGTATTGAAACATCTGAAAGAAAATCCCCGGTGAGAGCTTGCTACTCAAGAATGGTTACGAGACTAAGGTTTTCTTACCGATATTTTTTATGAGAAATTTAAATTTAAGATTACTAATTTAAATTAAGATTTTTCCTATCTTAATTGGTCATATAATTTCTTTTGCGTACAAAGTTTTGCTTCTTTTGTCTCAATTTGGGAAGAAAAAAATTAACATATTGCACATCAATGCAGCAACTATCTGTCAAAGTTAATAGTGCTCGTAGCTATGATAGATTTAAAAATTCAATATCTATTTTTGCAGAATTCATTCAAAGCCAAGTTTCATGATAAAAAATGCGGATCTTTTACACAAACTCTTTTTCAATTTCTCTACAAGACGTTGTTACCCACCTGACATCCAAATCGGAATTATTAACCTACAGCACCACACAAGATTGAAAAGCAAATATAAGGAACTTATTTCTCATAACTCAAGTAATCCAAATTATATTCAATTTTGGAAATTTAAACCGACATGCAATTTTCCAAAATTTACACGATTTGTGTTAGATACTGTTGTACTCTTGGATCAACAAATATTTTCTATTGCGAACATAATGAAATAATAATATCGCGCATAACTGACACCTAAAACTACCCAATTGAGTTAGCATCTTCACAAGAACTAATTCTAATATAAATAACTAGGTAAAAAAACTATAAATTCAAAAGCCACATTAAGCAAGTACTGACTGTTTAATAATGTATTAGAATTAAATATTCAAAGTTACTCATTTTTATTTTATACCTAAAAAGTTTAATAAAACGTTTATTAACAATTATATTATTTTTAAATTTTCACTTTTTAGGCTTGCATTAAAAAAATATGCTGTGGGTGTATGTAAAAATCCCATAAGCCAACAAGTAGCATTTTTCTTTGTTGAAAAAGTTGGATGTGGCACACATGATTTATTATCAGATAATGGAACTCTTACCGAAAAGGTTGGCCACCCCTAGTGTACATTCAAAAAAATTATTTTTTTAATAATCTCATATCAATCTGAAAAATTGTCTCTTAGAGTATGTTTATCAACTTATTAAAATATTGGAAACATGCTTGCAAAGCATACTAAATATAAATTTATTTACATCATTTTTCTGTGTACCAGAATAGAACAATATTTTTATTGGTAACGTGCACTTAGTCAATTTGATATTACATTTTCTATATACTCCCGGACAGTTTCATCAAATGTTTGTTGTATTGTCCATAGCCTCAAATATTAATTAAAGTTTTATCTTTTTAGTCTGACTAGCGTGCAGAATCAATAACAGCAGTCATCTTTGAATAAATGAATCTCGGTCGAAATGCTTCATGGGAACATTTGAAAACGAACTCTTTTCTCCCCATTAGCTCTGCTCCAAAGCAAGTACAAAAATTCAACACCCTTTTCAAACCGGCAATTTTCATCCGTTAAAACGGGTCTTTTGATACAGAAACGACCGCGATAATAAAAACCTTAGAACTTCTTTTTAAGTAAAAGTACCTATTGATACAGTATAATTTATCCAATGGTAGTGATATTCACAATGCAGCTCAAAAAATTTCCTAGAGGGTTTTAGCATAAATATCTCAAAGTTTTGCATCACTATTGGATCCTTGATGAAAAGGTTTCATCTCTAATATCTGTATATTCTCAAGTTTACTACTGGATTCTGATATTTGTTTACCATTTCTCGTAATTTAATCTTTTAAGAAAAACATAATTATATGAAATAGACTAACTTTTCATAAGGTCAGGTTACATTTGTACACACACAAAAGCTGTTTCCACAACATGTCCTTAGCTGCCCAACAATTCACAGGCCAGGCTTCTCAAATCAACCCAGAAGATTTGATCTTCTCTAATAAAGCTGTTGAGATTGCCGAAGCTGTCATCGACAGTTTCAGAGCGATCTAAAACTCTTTTTTTTTTATCCATCTGCATACCATGGGCTCAACAACAACACTTGTAAAACATTTCACCTCCCTTTTAAAGCTACAGCAATTAGGGGCACAAATGCTGTAAAAATTGGTTTTTTGAACTGCACTTAAAAATACATATATACTCACAATAGATAGTAAAATTTTAAGATAATTTATGACAGCTTCCCGAAACTAAAGTGCTTGAAATAAACTTATACCAGAAAATATTAGTATAACACAGTACTAACTTCATAATAAATAAAAAATTTCCAATTTCTTTTCTAAAATATTGCTAGATAATTTTAAAACGCATATTCCACACACAGCACAAGACTATTTCAAGTTACATTTTTTAATTTTTACGAATATATTTCTGCGGCATATCTTTTTTTAATGAAGAAATTTGAAATGCACATATTCAACATTCTTACCTTTTTAAAGGATTTCCCCAACGTTTTTTTTTTTAAAAAAATCCTTTTAATAAATATGGGTGTTAACAAACAAAATGCTGGTTTCAAACACAGTCATTTTCTATGCGAAATAAAATTGAAATATGCTGCAGCAAGGGTGTTTGGTACTGATGAAAACTTCACAAGCAAGAATAAAAAGTGAGATTGGAATAATTATTGTGGAAAAGAATAACTGTACTTTCTGTAAAGGATTATCAAAATAGCAGTCTTGAAGAGATGCAAATATGATTTCAGAAAATGGCCAGAATGGATTAATTATAACAAGAAGCAACGTATGTTTATCTGCCTTAAAATGGTCAAAATAGAACAAATGAAAACTTTAAAGCAACTTTTAGATGGTGTAGTCAATTTATCGCACAGAATAATTTAATTCATTGAAAACACAAAGGTTTGAACAAACTGATAAATATCCAGGGAAACTGTTAACATACAAAGGCAAGAAAATTATTCCTTGTTACATATTGGAAATATTAATGAAACTCCAGTAATATTTGACTTGATAGGAAATTAACCAATTTAAGTGAAAAGGATCAAAAATGGTTTACATAAAAATAATAGGTAATGAAAAATTTTCACTTAACCACTTTCATGCTCAGCAGACCGTACAAAATTAAAACTCAGTTATTTTTAAAAAGACACACACATCACCACAAGATAATCTCCCAAATGATGCTTGCATTCATATCCACAAGAAAGGATGGACGGATGAAAACAATAAGTGTGTATAAAAAATGACTAGCAAGTGTCCTGAAACTCTTTTAATTTGGGACATATTCAGATCCCATCCAATGGATAATATGAAGAAATTGCTGAAAGAATGTAACAGATATAGCAGTTAGTTCAAACTTTAGAAGTCAAATATGGACCAAAACTGCTCTAGCAGAAATAATTTCACTAAGCTAAAATTCTTCTTAATAACCCTATTAAATAATCCAGAAGCGAAATACTTGGAATAAAATCACATTGTATAGGAAGCAGAACAAAGATTTCCATCTCCCCCAAAATTCTTGTATATATATAATGCAAGTATTTCAGAATTCTATACTATTCAAATAAACCATGAGTCACAAAAATGCCTTTACACACATTTTTATATGAAGCGTCTTTATTCAATTTAACAAAGATGTCCATTATTCTTGTTTGTGATAAACATTTAACACCCTGCTACTTATTACTAATATTGTAAGGAAGCCTTAAGCTTAATGAACATCAAATACAGACACTAACCTTATAAATTGCTGAAACCAATGAAGAATTTTGGCTTATTCAAACGAAATAACAGTCATAAATTCTTTCAAGACTTTAATAGTTAAGTCCACGACTTTGTGCTGCTTGCACCACATTCGGATCTTAACATCATCAGGGTAAAAATTTGTGCCTTGTCAGAGCAGACATCCTTCTTTCAATTCATCAGATATCTGATTACCGTGTTCTGTAATCCTACAAACACGGGTTTTCTTTTCAGTGAAATTAAAGGAATTCTTGTTAACTGCCAGCTATTAAAAACAATTTGCTTTGTGAAAAGATACAGAATTTATTTGTGATTCCAAGTTGTACTTCATTGCAGATTGTTACATTGTAGTTCAGTAGTCTAAACACTGTGTTCCACGAATCATACCCACAAATTAAACTAGATATATGTACAGGAAATAGACTGACATTATCTGTAGAGTTTTTATGATCACAAGTATACAAGCCCATGAGGAGGGCACTTAAAAACGCATTATTTTAGTATTTTTCACTATGTAATCCAATAATGTTAAAACAAATGTAATCACTAGATTGTGAAGATTCCTTTGTTTATGGCCCTAGGTTCGACAAAATAATTTTATACAGATTAGTGCCATGTACTGCAACACTAAGTGGAATGGAAGAATTGGATTTAGATGATAGTGTGCAAGATTATAAAATAAAGCACCATTTTTCATCCGTGAAAAGAGCAGCCTCTACGCCTTGCCTTTCTGAACAATGTATTTTAGTAATAATTCTCAAAGCATAGAGCAACAAAAACGAAATTTAGAAACAAATGTAGAATATGAAATGTGATTGCAGTTTCAATGAACATAGGTACGAGAGATGTGAAAAAACGCAAACATATATCCCAGTTATTAAATATAATGCAAGAGTAATGACATCTGGAACATGAATTACATTAATATGTTAAAAAATATTTAAAACAATACTGTATTTCTTAATTATTACTATTTATCACCCCTTGGTAACAAGTGTGCATGTTTATTATTAACTGGATCAAAAATGCTATTAACAGTAGATGTGTTTAGCAGAACTGTTGGCTTTGATTCAAATGAATTTCATTTGTCATATTTCTTTTTTTGTTACCAAGTTAGTAATTAGTAGCTGTTTTTATTTCCTCAAGTACCTAATACAATTTTTAAAATTCCACAGAATGAAAATTAAGATTGTGTTGAAATTTTAATGCATGTTCAATCCCCCGTGAATTAAATCAGCTGTTAATAGCTAAACTTCATCTCCAAAATCGTCATTATCATAACTGCGATCAAATCGTCCTCATCCAAAGAATATGAGTCTCCCAATTCTTTTCGGGATTCATGCCAGAAAAAAAAAAAATCAACTTTGTGTATTGTGTTACGTAAAAAGAGTTGGGTGTAGTTTTAAGGATTCTGTGAGCCCACAAAGTTTGAAGACTTCTGTTGTAGCTCTGTGCAGCAAACAAAAGATTATACTAGTTGCCCGGAATGGTTTTCAGTTTCCACTTGGAAGTTTTTTTTAAACCTTAGCTATTAATTCTTTGAAGATTAAAGATAATATACAAGAAAATAAATGGCTTCAAATAATTGAAAAAACCTCTGTGCCGATAACTATACTTGTCCTATCCCTCACCCCGAAAAGAAGCCAACTGCAATGTTAATTGGTGTTTTTGATTAGGAAAGAAATTTTTACCAGTAAATTTGGTTTATTATATCAGTGCATGATATGCACAGATAACGTGGAAGCTTCAGCAAAAGATTTTCTAAAAATTTAATATATTCAGTGAAATAAGTTTTAATGCGAAAATGCTTAAGATGAACATATCAGTTCACACAAAATAATACAATGGTTCCAACAGACTATATTTGCGTGCCTTTCCCCCCTCTTAACATGAAAAGATTCCCTTTCTGGGAACAAACAAAACATGGAAAACACCAGCTAAAATTGGACTGTCCTATTGCATTACTAGAAGAATTAATTGCAGATGATAATGCGCATACAGCTCCAATTATGGCAAGACAAAAACATTCTGGAGTTTGTTCAAAGCTAAAAAAAATATTCATGAAGGTACCAAAGATGAAATGAATAATGCAGCTTCTGTTCCTATATCATCTGAAATAAGGAGTTATTTAGATACACATTCCTTTGGTGAAATAAATAACAAAATAGACGATAGAAAAAAAAAAAATCAAATTATTTTCCAATGTTTTGATTTTGAAAATCTTGCATTAAATTCTTGTGAATGCTTTTGTTTCATTGATTTTAATTAAATGTGTGCATATATACATATCTAAGTAAATAAACTAATTTTATTGATATGTGTTTTTTTCTTCTGCAGCATACTTAAGCATCTGTTCCATCATTTTTGTATTAAGGTTGATTTTGGCTAATGTTAAAGAATAGGACCCAAATTCTGAATATTTTTTCAGATATAAAAGTACTCAAGTATTAATATTATATTCGGCTTTACTATCCTGCAGAGAATAACATAAGTATTTTATCATTAAACTCATTTTTATCCAAGTTGACACTTTTCTTTTATAAAATGTGTTTCGAATTTTTCCTCCTATACCTTAATGCTAAATGAGCTATCCTTTTTACATGTTCTAAGGAAAAACTAATTATGTATGAAGTTTTAAAAACACTTTTAAATTGAGGCATTTTTTTCTGTCTGAAAATGTGCTCCACATTAAGTTCATGCTCTTGTGCATATGACGAAATCAGCCTTAAGCAACTTCTGCAGTAGTTGTAAAAATAATCTTCCTAAGAACTAACTTAGTGAGATCCTGCATTGTTGGTCAAGTGATGAGAATGACACCCAACTCTCCTGATTGTGTCAAACCGTATCAATGCGAGGACTCTTGAGCCCCTAAAAGATTTAACATGCATCAGCCCCTCTACATAAGAGGTCTTGACCGGCACCAGGATTCACATCTACAGCTTGACAGGAACACCATGAGTTAGCGACCATGACCACCACAACCATTTGGAAACTTCAATTTAAGCACTTTCCCCATACTTCTGTCAATACACAACATGCTTTAATTAAAATCCTATCTGACTTATTTAAATACATAACAGATGCATGTTTGAATCAAAGTTAATCATATAAATAGATCCCAAAATATAATGAATACTAGATTTCACCTGATTACCTAAAAGATGCTAAAGCTCAAAAAATTGTCAATGTTTTATTAAAATGTCTTGCCAACAAAGTTATTGAAAATGTCATGCCTTCAGAATTTGTTTTTGGATTGGTTCATTACATCTGCACTTGTGCGTGTTCACTGTAACCTAATGTAAATATTTAGTAAAAGTTTTGTTCTGTATTTTGACAACAGTTAGTATTGTATTTTTTATGTGGAATAAAAACGTTTGCTTTTTGAATGGCTGGATATTTTATCGCTCTTAGAATCCAGAATTATTTATGTTTTGAATTTTTTAAAATTATTTTGCCTTATTCAACTGCAGAACCAGATACGCAGCTAGCGTTACAGTGTTATTTATTTGCAAAAAGGATAATGTAATAGAAAATACACCACTGACATTCATGTAAAAAAATAATTTTTCAAAATAATTTCCTAAATTTTACTGAAGAAATCTATTATCTATTAGAATCTAAAATAAAATTTCAGTTTTTCTAGATCCTATATATTCAAAGAGAGGAAAGCTCAGATAACATTATCTAAAGAATTCTGTGATTATTTTAAAACGATTTTGAAGAGTTTTCACAAGCACCAAAACCTACACACTTTTACATTTATGCTCCGGTACATGAATAAAACATGTTTAGGAAGTTAAAAGTTACATATATCTTATGTAGCAGCATACCTTGCCAATATATTGCTTACTTTAAAGAATTGAGAAAATCCAAATCAGCCTTGATTTCACAAAACCTTCTGATTGACTTAATTAATGCAAGTGTTAAAAAATAAAAACACAAAATAACTGATAACAAAAACAATAAGGCAAAAAGAAGTTTAGTTCAAGTTACAAACATAAATGAAATTTACATTGAAGTTTTGAAGAGATAGTACAGAATATTCAAAACTAAAGTATAAAAAAACCAGTGCAGAACAGTAACAATTATTTAAGTTTCTTCTGAATAAGTTTATATTTTAAAACAGTTTTCAACAACCATAATTAAATTCTTCAGTGCTAAAGAAACTGTGTTCTGAAGGGGGAAAATGTCCCACCTGCTCATCGTGATTCAAAAAGCAACTTATTTTAATAGCTGTCAATGTGTGTTTAACCTAACAATATAATAATGATCATGAAAAAAGTTAAGTTAAAAGCAGTCTTTCCCAAAATAAAATTGAAGTTCATTACTGAAGTAGCATTTCTACTAGTCAGACTAGTCATTCCAAATCATTGCGGATTCTAACAAATTACATTTTAAATGATATGGTCAAACATCATAATACTTATTTTTTTTACTACACACAGTGTGGTACATGAATTTTGAAAAACAAATTGGTAGTGTAATCACGACCAAATAAAAATACATGGTTAATGTAGGACATCTTCTTTATTTCTAATATTTTACACGCCTTCAGCTTTTGAGGGTTCATCAAAATTTTCAACCAAATCTAAGGAGAAAAAGAAAATTTAATTTCTATTGAAATATGAACTATTTAAAAAAATGTACTTTTTAATTCTCCCATGAATCAGAAAATATTTAATAGGGTAGATTGAAATACTTTTTTTCAAAATTTTAAAAACTTACCTAAATGGGAACAGATGTTCTCTGGTATATAAGCGAAACAAAAAAATAAATAAATAAAATGTTTTAATCGTTATGTTAAGTACTGCCACAATGGGAATGAAGTTTGCATATTTGAGCAATTTTATTTTCGTAAAAAGTTGAAGAAATTTTTGTTTAAAAAACAGAAATTTTATTACTTTTCAACATTTATAGCGACGAAGGGAAAACTACTAAACAGTTAAAAGGAAAAAAGTGACAGGTACATTTAACAGCTTCTTCAGAATGGAATTAAAAAAGAAAATCTGACAAAAAATAACAGTGAACAAAGGGAAGAATGCTTGGATCGAACTGACTTGACTGCCCGGGGAAAGTAAGGGTTATGAAATATTGCAAAGCACACTGTACTCACACTTATAATTGCTTTTGGAAATATTCCCACTTTTTTGAAATTTTAACCTTTTTGTGACAGCATTGAAATTATTTTTTCCTAACCTTTATATCACAGAACATCTTCTCCACATAAGTAGGTTCTGAGATCAATAATAATCCCCCCCATAACCTTAACCCACCCTTATACAATTTACAAAATCTGAATCCTTATAACCAACATAATCTATTGTAAAAACAAAAAAGCCTTAAACTTATGAAATTTTTATTATCAACATACAATTAGGGAAGTCAAAAAATGTTTTAAGTCATATCAGTATACAAATGGTGGTAATTTAATTTATTCACAAGTTAATTTGAAATCAGTGCATGAATTTTTTGTTTTGATACAGTTCGATAGCAGCATTCTGTTATAAAAAACACTTAATTTGACTATCACTCTAGAGTTCTTTGTAAATATAAAATTAGTTTTTTTTCCAAAGCTAGCACACAGAAAGTTTAAATAATAATAAATCATAATTCAACATCTTGAAGCCAACAGACCCCCCTGCTTAAAAAGTATAAAAATCTTAAAAAAAAAAGCTTCATTACATCAATTAGTTTCAAAACAAAGCAATTTTCACACAATTAAAAACAGATTTTATTTAAAAAATACTGTCATACGCGAATGTTTTTTTATTTTTTTGCATGTGATAAGATAAAACTGCAAATTATTCATTAACATAGAAATGTATACAATATAGTTAAAAAAATATGACCAATAAATAATAATAGAAAAAAGCAGCAGCAAATGTATTGCTTGGTCTTAAGGTGCATATATTGGCTTTTTTAAAAATATAATCATCCATCCATTTAAAATTAAGAATTTACTTTTTTGCAAAAAGAATTGCATTTTATATTTACCTGGAACTTCTTCGTCTTCTTCCTCATCAACACCACTGTTTGTTTGTTCAGATATAGGCCCTATGAGAAATTAAATAACATAGTTGTAACATTATAACGTTAAGTCAGAAGTACTATTCCATTAGTTATTCAGGTATATAAATAAATCAATTATATATTTTAACAAAATTTACTTATGAACCAATAATTTATTACATTTTTCACCAATGTTATTTGTTTAAGCAAGCTTAGTAATTTTATACCACATTATTAAAATAAAAAAAGTAAAATTTGCCAGTTAACTAAATAGGTGCTGCATAGAGTCCTCTAATCCGTGAAAAATATTATAAAATTCCAAAGAAATCACGACCAACACTTTCTGATCACAAACTCTTAAAAAATATTTAGATATAACAATTGAAGTTCACAGCATTATATGCAGTCTTTTAAGATTATTTTTGACATGCTCATTATATACACAAGCTGTTCCACTTGTGTAAGAATTTCAGTATATATTTGCTTTTGCTTGTAGTTTTATTGTTCACGATGCATATAAATTACTCATTTACGATTGAATATTTCAAATTATTTATTAATAACATGTATGAGCAAAGTTGAACTTATTTCAGGTTTGCAAGGAGAAATAATAAAAATTAGGCCAGATTTCCTTAAGAATTGTTGGATGCAGAATTAAGGAAATGTACAAAAGAGAAAAGGACACTGAAGGGAAGATAAATAATGAAAGTGATGATTCTGAAACAGAGGCATGCTGTAATGGAAAAAAAATAATTAAGAAATACCGATAGCAAAAACTACTTTAGTGAAATATATAACAGAAAAAAGGCAAAGGAAACAATACTACAAGTGAACACTATCCATACATTTCAAAATTATAGACATATGATGATTTATGCAATATAATCTGTAATATAAACACAAATAAGTAATGTAACTCGGATGTTAAAAATTCCTAGGAAAAATATTACTAGAAATGAAAGTTTGGCTATAATAGTATATTTCATTGGTTTGAAAAAACGAGCAAGATAATTCATGATAATTGTGAGCAAATGAAGTCATGAAAAGGACAAGTTGGTGCCTATGAGAAAATTGACAGTTTTATTCAGAACTGTAAATGAATCCAATTTGCCCAGTGAAGAAATTATGATTGATGATAAATTTGAGTTGTTACATGACACATGCTTTTCTTCAATAGATATTTAAACATAACTAAACACGAGAAAAAATATTTGCACCTGTTAATACTAAGACTTAACATTGAAAGTACAGAAATATATTACAAGATCCGACTAGAAGTTCCATATTAACTTTCAAACATGCCCCTTCGACATTGCTTACAGGTTAATTGCACTTAAAAGAATAAAAGTTTTGTTATAAGCTTGTCTATCAAGACAAAATAAATAAGAGGCATATTAACAAAAAAGTGACTCTCTATAAGTGAAAGTCAATCGAAGAAAAATCACAGATGACCTTGCTAAAAAGAAAACGTTTTAATTTACTCTTGCAGCAAGAAATTCAAATGTTAAAATTCCGAAAGAAGAATTGATTAATTTCAGCACAAGGAAAATCTAATATATATTATAAATGCAAAAGTTTGTGAATATCTTTGTGGGTCTTTCACGCAAAAACAACTGAATGGATTTTAATGAAACTTTACAGTAATAAAGCTTATACATCAGAATAGCACATAGGCTATAATTTATAGCATAGACTATAATTTATAAAGATTTGTGAAAAGTGTCCAAAATATAACGATATTTGTCAAGTAGGAAAAAATTCTGCCGTCTGCTAGCAATTCTAGCGTGCGCTGCAAAAAAGCCCACGTCAGCATATATCTATCTTTTGCTTGTGAAAAACTCTTGTTTTGGCTACGCAAGGGGCTCGCTTCTAATTAATTCCTGTGATCAGAATAATGCCTATTTTTTTATTTCAGAATAAAACTAAGTTTTGAAGGGAGAGGTTGTTAGTAGGAAAAAATTCTGCCATCTGCAAGCTTTTCTAGAGTGCCACGTCAACATATTTCTATCTTTCATGTATGAAGTAAAACGTTTCCCTCTGTTTTGTCTAGGCCAGGCACCACTGCGTGCTCGATTCTAATTTTTTGCTTTGTAATCACTATTTTTTTTATTTCAGAATAAAACTTACTTTTATCGCTTCTGGTATTTAAATTAGATAAGTTAAGTCTTTCACACTACACTACATCATTTGGAAAAATTTGCAACTTTGTTTGTGGTTTGTAGTTAATTATAACGCTATAGTTTTAACTGAATAGGCAGGCATTGCATTTTTTAAGTATAAAAATAATAACTGCCGTACTGTATTTTTTGGAAAAGTAAAAAAAGCTCCCACTAAGTCTAATCTTTCCCAACGCTCTAATTCAGCTCGAGCTATGAAAGTAGCTAAAGTAGCTAGATTTAACGAAACGTTTCCGCAAGCCGAACTGCGAAGGCTTGAACAGGCGGAGCGTGATGCAGCTCACAGAGCTGCTGAGACACCAGAGCGGTCCCAAGCTCGGCGTTGACGTCAGGCAGAATATCTGGCATCTCAACGGGCTGCTGAGACACCTGAACAGTCCCAAGCTCACCGTCTTCAGCATGCAACTTACATGGCATCTCAGAGAGATACAGAAACCATTGAAGCAGCTGAATCTTGCAAACGTGCTGTTGCTGAAAGGGCACAACAGCGACATCTAATATTCACAAAAAACACGTGGGGGGTATTCGATAAAGCTGCATTCGAGTATGACGAAACTCTTGATTACGAAAGCCACAAGCTTATAAAAATAGAAGTGATGAATAAAGAATGCAGATTTTGCAGTGCTCTTAAATGGAAAGAGGAATCTGCAGGCATGTGTTGTTTGGGGGGGAAGTAGCCACAATCTTAACTGGAGAGGCTAAGGGAGACAATGTTCTTATACCACGCATCCCAATCATACCCAATAACTTACCATTTAATTTTAAACGCCTGCAGTTCCCATTAAAAGTTGCATTTTCAATGACTATCAATAAATTGCAAGACCAAACCTTAAAGGTAGCAGGCATACATTTGGGCGCGCCGTGTTCTCCCCACGGACAGCTCTACGTGGCTTGCTCAAGGGTTTCTGAATCGCAAAATCTGCATGTTTATGCTGAACGAAAAAAATCGTTTAACATAGTTTATAGGAGTATATTGCAATAGCTACCTATAACTTTTGCATTACTATCAATCATCAAATACAGCCGTACATCTATCAACACAAAATATAGGATTTATAATACCTATCAGTGAGATCATCAAAAATACTTGAGTTTCAATTTACATACATTAGACAACATGGAACAAGGGTCTCTCAAAGTAACTCTGTCTGTCTGTTACGCCTTCACGACTAAACTGTAGAACCAATTTTGATGAATTTTGGTATAAAGATAAATAGAGAGAACCTTGGAGAAGAAAATAAAAGCTACTCGAAGGACTAATCCTGTGCAGACGAAGTCGCGGGCACCAGTTATATAATGTATATACGTATCTATGTAAATAAACTGTACTCTTAATAAACTTAATTTTGTTAAATATATGGGCCTTTTCAGTATTCTTTAACATGAAATTCTTTTAGCACGAAAAAAAAAAAATTCATACCCTCTCAGTTTTGTGTTAAACTATTTTCACTGCATGTAAATTTTCTATAAACTATTTTAATGATCCGAACTTTAAGATTCCTTAATGCCATTTGTTTATCTAAAAAGTAAAAATGGATGTTTGCATGACCTCGCTTCACTCCAACACTGTTCAACCGATCACTATGAAAAATGGCATGTATATGTATTTTTTATGGAGAAGAGTTTTGTGCTATCTTCTTTATAATATAAGGAACAGAGTTGCTTGCGAATATTGCAATTTTAACATAAAGTAAACACAACAGAAAGTAATAATAACGTATTACACTTCTAAATATAAATTATTTACACTACTTTAAGCGTTCATTACACAAAATTTGTAACAATGTTTTGCTTTTGCTGGGTAGAGATCAGCTTAGCAAGGTGTTTTCGAAAATCGACCCACAAGAGACTTAAGGGGCGGTATAAATAAAAAAAATCATTTTTATCAGTTATTAGATCTACAGACTTAAAATTTAACAAACATGTGTTTTCTCTCTCGCTTAATATGCATTTCGAGTAAAATTAACTCGTTAAAAACTTCTTTATCCTTCAAACTGTATTGCTCAATTTTTCAATTCACCTGTGCGAAGAACGGGTATACCAGCTAGTAAAAAATATTTGTCAAAATAAAACATTTTATACTAAAAACTACAACAACCAGAATTAAGATAAATGATTTAATTTTACTGCTACATATAATTTATATATTAAATAACACAATAAAAGATTACCTTATAACTAAAAAAAAGGGCAACCAATATGTGCCACTAGAGTAACTAAATAAATTTATTCTACTTTTATAACAAAGGGTTAAAACTAGTAAGAAAATTGCAAAAAAAATTACCTGTTGCACTTTGCATAGTTGCAAGTCGCTTCAGATGTGTCAGACTTTCAGCTCCCAATTGATTCAAAATACCTGGAAGCATTTCTGTTATCTCTATATACAAGAGAAAATAAAACAAGATTAACACTTCATAGAAACACAGTGTAATAAAAACTTGTTTCACTTAATAGGAGTTTTTACATTACTGCAGCTAATTCTGACAAATAATTATTCAGTGGCAATTTTGTCGAATGAAACAGAATAACAGAGAAGTAATAATTCCTCACATATTTTTATTTAGATGACCTTTGACTTCTAACTTGATTACTTTCTTCCACAATTTTAACCTTTCTCTTTTGTTAGAATAAAGATTTTTGTGAAATAGAAGTGTAGAATTCACAAAGAAAAATTCTCAATCTTGAGGCAATAATTTACACAGTCCATACAGCTTTTACAACTAAGTTTTAGATCTTTTCTTACATTCTATCTTAAAAGCAGAAAAATAAATTTATTATATCATCAATAGAAATAATTCCAAAAGATAGGTGCTACGTTCATACATAACTAATGTTTTTAGATTAAGTAACAGTACTTACGTTTAGGTTCAGCATGACCAGTGATAGCAAATGTATTTGCAGCCAAAGATGCTTGTACTTTAGGATTATTGAAATGAATTACTGAACCATCTTCTTTAATCATATTTACCTACAAATCAAGAACTAGTTAGTTTCTACGTTGATTATTGGGAGGGGGAAGAAAAATAATTTTTTTAATAAAAACGAGTACCAATTTCAATCAAAAATATAGAAATAGAATTCTACATCAGTATTTTTTTTAAGTCAGAAGCTTAATTAACTATTCTAATTCAATATGCAAAATTAAAAGTGCTTTAAAATAACCACTGATTAAGAAAATAGAAATATTTGTAAAGCTAATTCGCTATTACTTGCAGAGAAAAACAAAGGTCTAAGGCAATTTAAATTTTATTTGAAATATGCATCAAATTTTTAATACATTACACATGAAAGGAAGAGAATAAAAATAATAACATAAATCCTCCGAAAAATTATGAAGCCTATAAATTTGACGCATACTATAAACTGAAAAAACTATAGTACAATGAAATAAACAAGGGTCCTCTTAACAAAAAGGAGTTATATTACTAGATGTATGCATGTACAATTAAATTTGAATACTTTTACATCATAATTAGAATAGTTTAAAACATTTTACAGCTGTTAAGAGTTCCTTTATTGCAAGCTGTCCAACACACAATTGAGCAATAAAACGACATAAATATATATATAAAAGAAATCCTACAATAATGTATATATATTTTTTATTAAAGATTATAGTTGATTTCTTATCATAAAATATCTATTACAGTCAACATAGAGAAGTCAATCTTTTGAACAAAATGTTAAAATGAACTTTGCTGCCATCGACCCCATTTAAAAAATTTCTGAAGTATAGAGTCATCTAATATTTTCATGTAATTTATATATTTATAGTAATCCTTTAATTTCTGCAAAGTACTAAATTTGGGAAAATTCATTAGAACAAATCTATTAAAAATGTTTATTAAACATTATGAATAATTACTACAATTCAGAAAATTACAATAAATTTTATATTACCGTTTTACCAAGTATGTACCATTTTTTGATTTGACATTTGGTTTTCTATATTTAGATAAATTAATTGCATTTTGCAATTTAAGAGCAAATCACAAAGGAAGATAAATAAAATTCATTAAATAACTTTAATGCTAATGAATTTAAGAGTTAAGTTCTAATTTACATTAGCTTTAAATTAAAACAAAGGGATCTAATAATACCAACAAAGTTTTGAATAGTATTTGCTTAATTTCTAATCTGTAATACAAAATAAAAAAAATTTAATTTTAATTATAGAAATCTGTAAAAAACTGACCATCTACATTAAAACAAATACGATACATAAAATACATTCTTACCTCCTCAATACCAGGAATATTATTAACAGCTAACTTTTTAAGTGTACCTTGTAGTTTCTTATCATCTGTGGTAGCTGTTCTATGTACAACCTTCTTCTTCCTTCGGGCAGTACCCTGCACAAAATAAAATTTTAATAAATTAATATATTAACGGCTTCTTCTCAACAAAATTTCTGACTTTTGTTAGAATCTTAACAGTTGTATTTTTCTTACCTTTCCCCCAATGCGTACTTGAGCTTGCAGTTTACTCAATTTTTCAGGATTCATCTGCAAAAATAATTTTTTAAAAAGCTATTAAATAAAATGACATGTCATAAGAAAATGGATTTTCCAAACTGTCAAAAATGTTACAACTAATAATTTTATTAGTTGTTGAAATTCTTGAAACAATATATAAATCATTTCCAATACAAATTATTTTCTAAAAAAAGAATAAATATCCCTCATGAGCACAGCCAATTTTTACAATATTTGATTTAAATAGATGTTATATATTTTAATTTTCATGAATCAATCAAGAAACATGCTATGCTGTATGTATAAATTAAACACCATGAATGTTAATAATAGAGTAGATATTTAATTTATATGCTTAACATCAGATTATATAATTTCATCCATCAGATTAATTTAATCAAAATGCAAGTTTTTAAAAATACAACTTTTTTAACATGATACAATGAATAAAGTACAAAACTGAAAAGTTAGAAATTTTACTAAAGGGACATAAAATTTTAATTAACTGTTCACAGAACAAATTTCAAAATCATCACTGCTCATAAGATACATGAATACCATTACCTTTAAAGTCAACCAATGATTTTTTCCAATTAAAATTTTTTTGAGATTTTGTCATTTTTTTGCACAGTTTACTTTAAGACAAAATAAATTCTCCACAAGCATTCTGAGTCATGGGGAAAAAAAAAAAAAAATCAAACATCCTAGACCAAGGGTGGCGAACCTTTTTGGATCAACCTGCCATTTTTTCTAGAGCAATGTTTAATGGGGTACAGATGTGCTATCAAATAACTTTGATTTGTGATTTTTGGGGAAATAAAATTAAATACTAACCACTCAAAACTCCTTACTTACTATTAAAAAATACACTTTGCACTGTATAGAAGTAAATGTTTTGGATATACGAGTAATTCAAATTAAAGCAACATTAGTGTGACTTCTGTTGTTGCTGATCAGATGACAAATAACTTACATTAGGATTGTAAGATGTTACTTTTAGCAGAACACATGCTAAATTAGAGTCACCTGCCAAATGTTTTTCTAAGTGAGTCTTTATGTTATTCATCTCTGAAAATAACGATTCTCAGGCATAGGTAGATGAAAATATGGTTAAAAAAGCATGAGCCAGCTTCTTCAAACAGTTAAATGTATCTGGAATGAAATTTTGGAAACATGGAATTGAATTCAATGTTTCCAAAATCTCATTCCTGACATTTTTACTTATATTCCTTGTTAATATTTTTGTTTCAATCAATTCCAACATTTTTCTTGTACATTTTAAAATCCACATTGAGTACATAAGAATTATGGAAAATAAGTTCTTGAATAACCTTTTCTTCATCTGATTTTTTTCTAGTTCGGGAAGTACTAGTAGTTTTTTTGTAGTAATATCATTTCTGAAAATATGCAATTTAGCATCAAAAGCATTGAGATCCCTCTTGAAGATAATATTTTTTATTTGTGTATTGAGGCTTTACATTCAGTTTTTTGAAATGTAGGCATATGTCCGTAAAAACGCAACTGATCACTCGCATTTATTCATACTTCGATTGATTTGATTTAATATTAACGTCGCACTGTTCAGCTACACGAGGGCTTTTGGCGACGGACCACGTAATTTTGAACCATGGTCAAGTGACGTGGACGACACCTGAGCTGGCACCCCCCTCTCCTAACTACCACACCACACCAACGGGAGGACGTTTCAGCTCTCGACAGATTTAACGTGCATCGCTGCCCTACACGGCGGGTCTTTAGTGGTATTATTCATACTTCATAGTGAACTTAGTTATTTTGAACTAAAATGCTAACCGTTATGATCGGAGGCTTGGAGATTTAAGGAGGGGGGGCAAATTATGATCAGTAACGTTAATTAAGTTTTCAAATTTCCCAAGTTCATTGTTTATAAATGGAATTAATTCTAATATAACCAGATGCATCTTCACATACCATTTACCAAAAAACTCATTTGGTTTTAAATCTTAATAGATTTCTTAAAATTAAAAAATGTTACATTTTCATAGTTTACTACAAAACATTCTGAAATTACTATTTTTATGAGTTCAATTGCAATGAGGTTGATTCACATTGAGACGCCTAGTCAAAATCACGTAACGAGGATAGCAACATTTCCCCACGTTTTGAATCAGTGTGTAAATTTCGTATGCTTGATATGTTTACTTCTTGTGTGTGAACCTTATTTCTGAAATTTTATTTATTTTTATTACATTTTTGCATTATCCTTGTTTAATAATTAGGTATGAAGTATTTTTCATAATTTTGGTTTCAGTTTAGTATATTTGTCATTAGGTGTCAGTGTGCGAAGCCGGTAGCTTCTTGCAGTTTGTTGATATATTTATTAATTGTTCTAGATTATTTTTTAGCATCCTAATAATAAGTCCTTTGTTTTCATGTACTTGATTATGTTTATTTATGCACGAAAATGATTTACAGTATAGAATCGAGACCATTGAATTTGGAAAAACTTCTCATATGTGTACAATTACTTATTGGTAGATATAGTGTATCACTCCACATAAATTCATAAAAGTGTAATTTATAAGAAACATGCAGTTATGAAATGGTCCCATTTTGAAATGTTAATGTTTATACCCTTCATTCTCTGATTCCTTTAGTAAATACCAGGCTACAAATATTTAATGTTTTTAGAAATACTATCTCTATAATTTCTCATAGAAGAGTATGGAACATTCAGAAACAGGAATTTTGGAAATGAATTTATAAGAAGATTTGTCAATGACACATATATATTTTTGTTTATTTAAAACTTTTCATACCTATTTCTAATGTTTAACAAGAGATTTATACTGTTTGAGAGCAGAGTGTATAAAATAATAGTTGGTTAATAATGAAAGTTTTTGATTATTAGGAATTCTTCTGTGATGGAAATGAAATTGTTTTCAAGATCATTTAAGGGTTTGGGATATCTGAAATAATCTCATTATAAACAAACATTTGATATGTTTTATAGTTTGACTTCCTTTGTAATTATTACCCTTCAAAAGGTTTGAATTTTTTTTAGAAATGCCTGTCTCCAAAATTCAGAAAGAAATGAACTTGACTTTTTAAAAATAAATTAAGAAACATGCTTAAAGAAATAGGCTTTTTTAATAAAATTATTTTAAAGTAGAACAAATTAAATTGTTTTCATGAAAATTTCTCATATAATGAAGCAGAAAATTCTTATCAGACAGTTTTATTCAGTAATCATACTCATTTTAATATAATTATTTATTGACACTGTATTTTAACATTACATGAATACACTATAAGTAATAAAGCAGACTATGAATGTAACACTATACTATAAGGACAAATATAGAACAAATAGAGGATCTAACTGACTAACTAACCAGATTAAATGAAATATTCTAAGAATTTTAAAATTTTAGATCTTAAATCTATACTATCAACTTTCTGAATTTACATAAAACAAATTAGAATACTTAAATCATGCAACTTATAGAAAGAAGTTTCAAATAAAAAAACAAATCCATATATATAAAGGAGAAAAGCGACTCACTCACTCACTGACTAATCACGATATCTCCGGAACTATTAAACCTACAGACTTGAAATTTGGTAGGTAGGTTCCCTTCATGGAGTAGACGTCAGCTAAGAACGGATTTTGCAAAGTTCGAACCCAAGGGGCGTTATAGATAATTATTTCCATTATTAAACTATTAGATGTACAGTCGTGAAACTTGGCACACAAGATTTTTTTCATAAAGTAGAAATTCCCTACATAATGATTTTTACGAAAATCGACCTCCAAGGGGCGTTATACATAATTATTTCCATTTTTAACCTCTTAGACCTACAGTCTTGAAATTTGGTATAAGCGGATTCCTTTCATAGAGTACAGATCTCCTACAGAATGGGTTTTGTGAAAATCGACTCCCAAGTGGTGTTGTAGAGAATTAAGTGGCGTTATAGGCAATTAACTCCTTTTTAAAAATATTAGATGTAAAATCTCGAAATTTAGTAAGCTGATTCCATTCATTGAGTAGAGATCCGCTACAAGACGGGTTTTGTGAAAATCGTTTCCTAAGTGGCGTTGCGGGGGCTTAAGGGGCATTATAGATAATTATTTCCATTTTTAAACTATTAGACGTATAGTCTTGAAATTTGATACGTGGATTCCTTTCATGGTGTAGAGATCCGCTACAAAATAGTTTTGGGGAAAATTGATCCCCAAGGGTCAATGAGGATAATAGATAAATATTTCCGCTTTTCAACTAATAGAACCACCTGCTTGAAAATTAGAAGGTATGTTCCGTTCATGGAATAAAGTTCCTTTTACAAAGTTTTTTTGCGAAAATGGACCCCCAAAGGAGCGGAGTTGCGAGGGATTAAGGCGTGTTATAGAAAAATTCCTGTTTTTGAATTTAACTCATTTACTTGAAATTTGTTGAGCACTTTTCTTTAGTTGAATAGAGTTCCACTAAGAATGGATTTTACGGAAATCAACTCTAGGGGGAAGCGGGGAGTTATTGGGGCGTATTGATAGACAAAATTCCCGTTTTTGAACTGCTAAGACTATAATAATAAAATTTGGTTTGTATGCTTTCTTTTGTTGAATTGGAATCCACTAAGAATGCTGTCAACGAGGTATTGATGATAAAAATTCCGTTTTTGCTCTGTTAGATTTAGACTTGAAATTTAGCACGCATGTTTATTTTATGGAGTAGAGATCCACTGAAAGTTACTTTGGTGAAAATTCACTTTATTAGATTAAGTGAGCGCAAAAAATCTTTCTACTTCTATTTTAAATATAAATAGAAATTAGATATTATAATTTATGTTCTTTTTATATCAAGGTTCAAGAGTGTAACAGCTATAAATATATTTTTCAATACAATCGAATTCTTAATGCTAGATATCAATAATTAATATATATGTAAACAGTATACATATATACAACATTGTGAAATACCCAGTGAAGCGGGTGGGTAACGGCTAGTACACATATAAAATTGGCAATGTAACTATTTTTTGTAAAATATCTCGATACAATTTTTTCATGTTCCCCCAATACAATTTCAAGTACAATAAACCTTTGTATAACATTTATTTATCATACCTGTAAAATTAAATATTAAAGCTTATATTTATTTTTATTAATAAATCTTTACATTGCATATACTACATCAAAATGAAATTGACAAAGGATTTTCTCTTTAATTTCACACTAATTACAAAATTCCTACAATCTGTTCCTTTAAAATATACAAAGCATTATCTTCTGTTTTAATGGGAATATTTGATTTTTTTTACACTGAACATACCAACACTTAATGCATACCTATTTCTACGAGTTATTGTACGTATAGTGTTTAAATATACATTCTTCAGTTCATCCAAACTTAAAACTTATTTGGATTAATGTATTGACATGTTATTTTGTTATCACTGATTATGCATCTAAAGTATCCTTTTACACATAATTATATTTATACTAAAAAAAAATTGAAAATGAAACATTAAGAAAATAGATTCAGAATTCTTGCTCTGAAGCTTCATGTTTGAAGATATATTAACTTCAAATATAAAATTAATTACTTCAAAGTTTGTCTAAGAAATGCTAAATCAGTACTCATATCATTCCAAAATTTGGAACATACATATTAAACTGCCAACTAATCTCACCAATGAAAAAGACACCTGAATTTAAAAAAAAAAATTATATCACTATAATTACTGTGTTCAAACATGATCATGAACAGTTTCCACTATTAGTTGTATATCGTAGCATTTGGCGGTTTTATGATTTTAAGAAATTAGAGAGTCTATATTATAATATACAAGTGCTCCAAATTTGCCCTCTCAATACACGTCACACAAAAATCAGCAATTTTAGACAATTAACGCATTAAAAATAATTTTGAAATTTTTCTGAAATTTTTTTTTTTTTTTTTTTTTTTTTTACCGAATTTTGCATTAATGTGGATTATTGCGAACAGCAATTTGTCAAATTATTCCTTTAAGGGTAAATAGAAAAAGGTTATATTAAAATTTTGAATATTTCTATTGCTTTTAGAAAGTAAATATCCTTCAGAATCAAATGTCTATATGTAAAATCATATTTGGTTTCATGATCTTAATTACTGATAAATATCATAGAACTGATCTAAGTACAATTCTTGGGTCAATATTTGTAAATAACTCAATACAATAAAGTTATTCAGGACTAAAATTTATAAGCAGGATAGTATCAATACAGATGAACCTTTATACTTTAATACTTATGTAAAAATTAAAATCCAGAGTATTCTTATGCTTAATACATTTCAGCTGGGGTTGCATAGATTTCTTCAATATAAACTGTTATACTTCAATAATATGTGTATAGTCTATATGTGAAACTTATCATCAAAATTAATGAATTTTACATTTTGATAACCCCTTATGCAAATACTAATAAATGTTATCCATAGTAAAAAAAATTGTACATCTGTGTGACAAATTTATACCAGTCAAATTCTGAAAAACAGATGTTGTTTTAAGATATCCCTATACTGCATAATAAATAGATACACCACACAAATATTTTATAATTATTATTTTTTTGTGTAAAAGAATTATGAATTCAAAAATGACATTTTGACCATGCAGGAGAGAACAGGACTATTATATTCAATATATATACACAAATTTATCTTCCATAATATACACAATTTAATTAAAAAAATTTTAATGTCTTAATTTTTTACCACATTCGGAATGAAATTCTCGATAAATAATATCTTGTTACTAAAATGGTGCTGTGAATAAAGGCTTTAAAAATGTTGCAGATTTTTTTTTTTTACTTATAACTTTACAAAAGGTAAATGGTAATTTGCATTTCTAATGTTTGAAAATGGTTTTTAATTTATTTTCAAGTATAAACAATAATGAACCTGTAATAAATTAAGATATTTTTTTCATTTCTGTAGTGAATGCTTTTCGAAATTTGTTTCTCAAAAGAAAAAAATTATATAGTAATACATATTTGTCTATATATAATAAATACATTATATATAAAGAGACGAAAACTTGTTTTAATATATGACATGTAGGGTTACACATATCAGATTCTTGTTTTTATTTTAGATAATTTAATACAGAAATATCTATTAACTACTCCAAAGATGAGTAAAATAATTAAAATTTAAGTTAACTAAATATATTTTATCTTTTTATGTATGCTCTCTATATAATTTAATTTAAAATAAACAAAAAATATTTACATTCCTGTAGATATCTATCCAAATTCCTTTAAACAGAAGTTTCTTTTGTGAACACAAAAATAGTATAGGAATGGAGCTGGCAACAATTTCTAAAAATGTTTGGTATTGAAAACAAGATTATTCATAGTGTTCAGAGTGAGGAGATGGTTTAAAATCCTTACGCTTCATCACGTTAACTTAACACTCGAATTTTTTTACCGGGATATTAAAAACAGATTTTTCCCCTATACAATTATCTGATCTTTTACTGTAATCGAGTTATAATGAAAAAGAGCAAGAGCAAAATAGTACACAAAAGAAGTGTTAGGTTAGAGTTAAGTGGGAAACAAACCAAAACATATTCACGTGCTCTCCTTATCACCTGATCATGACGTCACATGAATCAACCTCATAAGACATGAACCACAATCTTCTCTACACAACTTATTTACATACAGGGCAGATTATCCACCTTTCTTTATGGCATAATTTAAATCTTTTAAAACACAGCATCATGAGCTAACTATCCTTTACTAGTAACCAATATGTATATTACAAATAATATATCAAGCATCCTCAAATGTTGAACTTTTTCAATTCATTTAGAGTCCTATTTTAAAATTCACCATTGCAATAAGCTGCATATTAAATTCATCCCAGAATAAGTAATATTAACATTCAAAATAATATCTAACTTAAAACCACGAAAACAATGAATTAAGGCCTTATTTTTAGGAGTTAGTCCATGCAGATGAATTGCCATGAACATCAAGGATAGAAAAAGAACAGATTACATCCACTTTTGGAAGACATCAGAAAATTCCTCACAATAAATTTGAGTCATTATTGAACCTAAACTGCTAAAATTCTAATCAGCTTACAAAAAAATTAGATAAAACAAACAGTTTAAAGCAACACACATTTTCATTATGTGCCACATATGTAACATTACACTTCCCCAAGGATTATTAGCAATCTTCAACAACAAATTGTTTTTTTAAAAAATCTCATGTAGCTATCTATCATCAAAAATGAAAGAACCTACTTTTATAAATTTTTGCCGGCAAATTACAGAAAGAATATTTAAATCATTTTGCAGATAAAAAACACACAAAGTCAAGCATTTTGTTAGAATGAATTTTTTCAAATATACTCAATTTCCACAGAAGTTTAAATACATTTCATCACTAAACATTTGATTGTAAGAACTCACTTATGTTTTTAAACCTTTATCTTAAAATTTAAAACGAAATATCAGAAAATATATCAATTGAACAAAAGATATATTATATGTAAATTGAAATTTTAATAGAACACTAAAAGGTTTAGGTGTGAACTCTTTGATGCAATTTGAATAAAAATTCATACAGAAACAACATTTTGAAAAAAAAAAATTATATACAAAATTAGAAATATGAACTCATGAAAACAAGAATGATATTAAGAAGAGATTCAGCCAAAAGCCTAGATAAATTAATACGTTCATTTAAAAGAGAAATAACTTTAAAAAAATGGAAGAGATATATTGCAAGAATACATCCCTTTTCTGTAACTTGAAAGTATTAATTTATTTAGATCAAGGGTGGTGAACCTTTATGGATGAACGTGCCATTTCCCCCCCCCTAAAGAAATGTTTAATGAGGTATAGATGTGTTGTCAAATTATTTTGACTAGTGATTATTGGAAAAATAATAAAACTAATTATTAATAACTCAAAACTCTTTATTCATTATACAAAAATACATTTTGCACTGTAGAGTAGTAAATGTTTTAGTTATAAATTAACTCAAATTAAAGTAACATTAGTGTTACTTCTGGTGTTGCAAGTTAGGTGACAAATAACTTATAAATGTTATTTTTAGTAAAATGCATACCGAGTTGAAGTCATTCATAAAATAGTTTCCAAGTGAGTCTTCAATGTTATTCATATCTGAAAATAATAACTCACAGGCATAGGTATATGAAAATTAGGTTATAATAGCATGAGTCAACTTTTACAGACAGTTAAATGTATCTGGAAGCAAATTCAATGTTTTGAAACTCTCATTACTGGCATTTTAACTATATATCAATTCCAACTTTTTTCTCGTTTCAATCCATATTGAACTAAATTGGAGATCAATCAGTTGGGTTTAAATTCTTCAATTTTCCAACAAGTCTTAATTTATCAAATCAAATAACATCCGGGTACAAAATAAAAGGGAGCGTCTTCCGATAATTATTTGAACCGAGAACATCTCGCTGGAAATTCCTCAATTGAAGAATCAATTACCTGAAATAAATTCTATATTTTTTTTTATCTGGTTTCTCTTGTATATCTAAATCTTTGATAATTTTTCAACTTTGGGAAGTACTTTTAGTTTCTTGTAATAATATTTTTGAAAACAAGCAGTTTAGCATCATGAGAACGAATGAGATCCCTCATGAGGATTACTTCATAGTGAACTTAGCTATTTTGGACTAAAATGCAAACTCTTTTGATCGGTGGTGTGCCCAAAATATTGTGTTGCATGCCGCTGGTTCGCCATCCCCGATTTAGATAATTATTAGTAGAAAATATTTAAAAATACATCTACTGGTTTATTAAACAATAAATAGTTCTTTTACTTTAGATATGAACTTTCTAAAGAGTTGATATAAAATTACAAAAACAAAGCATTTTGCAGTTACTTCTGAATACATGTCATTAAATGATGAAGTTATGATTTCTTAATGTGGTGCATTATAGTAATTTTAATTAAACCTTACTAAGAATCAATTCGTATTGCAAAAATTATCATTACAGATATTTAACTGCAATAGCATATGCTACAAATAAGGTTCTACCATTCAAGGAAATAATACAATTCATAGCAAAATTCTAGAGTTCTCAATACAAAATAATGGTATAAACTAGACACTTTTTTCAATTTAACTGAGAATAAAATACAAGTAGACTAAAATAATAACCAATACTTTATTTTATTACACATCAATGCATAATTACAAATGCATTTTAATTGAAACAATGACATATAACTAGTTTTAAGTGAAAAATGTAAAACACCACTCTAAAAAAAAATGTTTTTAACTCCAATCATACAAATTGAAAGCTAATATACATATGAATTCTGCCAATTTAAAAATGTCTTTTTAGATTTTAGACAAAAGAATTAATCTGTTAAAATACTTGTTCTCCTTACTGTGCAGTGTTTAGCAATGCATCTTGATTCATTTTATATATTTCTTTGTTTAATCCAGTTAACCCATAAATCTGTGTGAATGATGAGGCTCCATTCTCATTAATATTAGAGCTGCTTAATTTTTTTTCATAATTTCCATTTTATTATTAATCTTAATATTTAAAAAAACAATATCAGAAGAACAAAAGTCAGAATAATCGCTATGTTAAAAAATGGCCAAGGCCATACTTTTTATTTGCATTCATATTGCAAACTATATTAACTGTCGGAGTCTTGCGAAAATGCTTTTAGGATTAAATTATTCGAATTCATTAAAACAGTTTTGAGATTTCGAAATATAGTTAATTTTCCGAAAATCTCAAATACTTTTAATAGAAACTCCTTCAAGGTTCTTTATCACTAAACACCGCAAGACCATTTTCTTTACATTGCCCAGATGTGAAAGAATAGCCAAATTTGGATAACACACATCCGTATTTAGCTCTTCAGTATTGAAATGACTTATATTCAATAATATTATATTCTTATTTAATAATAATCTTTCATAAATAATACTATTTTTTTTAACCGCCTAAAATGCTAATGAGGATTTTTAACTTTATTCAACCTAAGACAAAGTAATGCGGCGGCGGTAGAATATGCTATAAACTGTTGCCGGAAACGAACATATTCAATCTCTTTAGAGAGTTGACAGGAATCAAATTACTTAAATGCATTTATTCTAAAGTAATTAAAATATAGATAAGCATTTAATAATTCGCAAACACTTAAAAATTACCTTTATAAGTTGTTTATAACAATTCTTCACTTGAACACGAGGGAAATGGTAGACCGCCTTATAGTTGCCAGATACTTTTTAGAATTAACCTCCAAAACGAATTATTATTGCCAAAATACAGATTCCTTGTTAAAATATTCGTTCAAAACTTTCCGAGGGGGAAAAAAAGAATTATTCAGCAACTGAAAGTAAAAAAAATGACAATCTCAGAATAATTTTTGAGAAGAATTTATTTTTCAATTATTTCTACGAACTCAACAATTTTAAAACTGCTTAGCATTAACATATGACGTCATTGAAAAACTATGCTTTACTTTGTATTACATTATGCCTATCCCTGTAATCCTAATCAGTCAATCAAATTGTAAAAAAGTATTATATTTGAATTATGGAGGCAGTTTTGAATTTCTACAGAGTATATAAAACTCGACAAAGATGTGTTCAAGTATAAAAACTTGAAATTGAAATATTATAGCATTTAAAAACTTTTCCTTCTTCGAGTTTAAAAAATAAAATTTTAAAAAGACTTCATAAAGAGAAAGGTTTTCTTCCATCTTATATTTTCAAATTTCTATAGCTTTGTGTATATTCTCTACCATACAAAAGTAGCTAAATTCTTTTAAATTTTTCTCTTCAAAACAATAATACCGATTAAAAACTTATAATTCAATAAAGGAGTTTCTTAAAACGCTACTGCTTATCCTTTCCCGGAACACAAGACTTAGATCAATAGAAGCTACTGCAATTTCTTTTTCTTGAAAAATCTCTTCTCCCTTCAATCTAAATACATTATTTAACCAGACATTATTTTAATCCATACTAAACTATTTATATTAGCACAGCATGAATGAAAATGAAATATAATTAGTCCCAACTTGATATAATCTACAAAACATATTGAGTTTTTAACTATAGGAAATAATATTTTATTTTCATGCCAATTTTGTTGCGAAACGCGATGGAGAATTAGAGCGACTCAAGAGAGTGTTCCTATGGAAACGGCTCACGATTTTTTGAATAGTTATTTTTTGTCATAATTTTTATTTTAATTTAACTTTATGTACTTTTCTTTTCCTGTGATGCCGTGTGGCAACGTCAGTTGTTGTGAATTGTAAAATAAAAAAGAATGTTGCTGCGTTTCTTATGTTATGAAATTAGTCTGTTTATTTATATGTTGAATTTCTTTTGAATTCTTTTGGATTTTTTAATGAACGATAGACGACAATGAACTTGATATCGGTTAGATGAATGAACCTACAAGGAATAATGTATTCCTATATATTTTGAATTTTGATGCACCAAATTAGCTTCGTTGGTTGCAAAATAAAAAGGGCGTCCACGACAGGACAGTTTGTTGTTGTCTAAATATTTTTTTAAATTTATGAATGAACAATGGAACCGTTGAAGATTAAAAGAAAAAATGAACGCATTGCGTTTACTTTAACAACAAATAATATTAAAGAAGAACTATTAAAGGATATTTCTGATGTTGAAAATCCTCGAATCCTTTTGACTCAGTTGTGTGATGAATTTGGAAGATTAGAAACGACGTATGAAAAGGTTCTTGGTTTTATTACTGATGAAGATGGATATGACAAAGAATTTACAGAAGGTGAAAATTATCGTGACATCTTTTTAACGTTGAGAACCAAACTTGAGAATAGAATTTCGAAGTTAGCTGAATCAGTGAACATTCACAATGAAACAATTGTCAGTAGCGATCTTGAGACAGCGAATAAAAATCGAAAATTCAAATTACCGAAGCTGGAACTTATGAAATTTTCAGGAGATGCCAGAGAATATTTGAGTTTCTGGTCTCAATTTTCAAAAATCCACGAAGATCCTGATATTGTGCCTGAAGATAAATTTCAGTATTTAGCTCAGTGCATTATACCGAATTCCAGAGCTGCACATTTGATTAACAGTTTTCCCATGACAGCTGATAACTATCCGAAAGCAATCGAACAGCTGAAAGAACGTTTCGGACGAGACAGTTTGCTAGTACAAATATTTGTTCGTGATCTTTTTTAAATCTAGTAATGAAGAATGCTGTTTCCGGACGTTCGAATACCGATTTGGCGGTGCTTTACGACAGTCTGGAATCAAAGCTGAGAGCATTAGAGAGTTTAGGAAGAACCAAAGAAAAATGTGCTGAATTTTTAGGGCCACTAGTGGAATCCTGTTTACCGGAAAATGTTCTACGTGCCCCTGGGAAAGAAGTCGTAATTCCGAAGACACCGTTTCCAAATCTGACAGAACTTTAGAAAATCTAATGACTTTTTTGCGTCATGAGGTGGAGTCAGAAGAGATGATAAGTTTGGCTCGTTCTGGATTTAGTAATAATTATGTAAAGCGTAATAAAACTGTTGTTACAAGTGAAGTTCCGACTGCTGCGGTATTTGTAAGTACCTCAAAAGGTAAGGTCAATTGTGTTTTCTGTGAAAAAGGTTATGAGAGCTCAAAGTGTTTCAAAGCTGAGAAAATGAGTTTAAATGACAGAAAGCAGATTTTGTTAAAAAAAGGTGTATGTTTTAATTGTTTAAAAACAGGGCATATGAGAAATCAATGTAAAGTTAATGTAAAATGTTCTATTTGTTCTAAGAATCATCTAAAATTAATGTATTTTCAAGATGTGAATAATAGTCCCGACTCTCTCTTAAGGGGGCATAGTACCTTGCGAGAACAAAAATTGTTCGTTGTCATATACATGTTACGATTCATCATAAGTTAACAAATTTTACTAATTTTGATCTGAATTTTATATATTATCTATAACAATGTATAAACTTTAAGAAAAGAGAAATGTTGTTCTTTAATAAATACAAAATTTTAAAAAAGAAAATAAATATATATACCAAATTTTAAAAAAAATATTACTTACCTCCTGTTTCCACAAGATAATTTTTAAATTATACACTTTAGAATCTCAATTTTTGCATTAAATTGAAGCTAAATGTAATCTTTATTATGTATACCACTTAATTGAAAAGTATCTTATATTTTTTAATATTTTTTAAAATTAAAAAATTCATAAAAAATATTTTTTTTAAAAATTTCAATTTTTATACAATTGCAAATCAAAATGTATTAAACCATAAAACATAATTATGGCATATAGAATTAAGATCTATGACTAGAATATGCATGCCAATTTTTGTAGCTCTAGGGTAAAAACTTTTTTTACAATCTTGCGGGAAAGTGTAAAAAATTGAAACTGAGAAAATCAAGTTTAAAGATTGACATTTCAATATTTCAAATAAAACTTTATACATAATATTTAAAATGATCCTGCTTCATATGTAGGACCTTCTAGTTCTCCAAAATGCTCATTTGTGGCTTTTTTTCTCATTCTGCTAGCCCTAGGGCCTCTAATGTATATGATTTTGATTTAATGTCGGCATTTTTTATGCGTGCATAATTGGCCTTAAAGGCAGAGGTAACAGTGAAATGTCCTATTTAAAAGCCAAGAGCTTTCAATATCTTTATGCATCCCATCATTCCCTCATTAAACATCACTATAGCCTCATTTACTGCTATGTCTACAATATTTTTAGATGACCCACACAGAAGTTTTGGGGCAGTACTTCCAAACAGTCGAGTTGAACGACTCATTAGCGTTTCGTGTTTTGCCCCCCACACATTTTTTCAACAATTTTGGTGCAGATAGTTCTGCTATTATAGGCTTTATTTCATCCATTATGGCAATTGGCACAATATTTTTATGTTTGAATAAAGAAGCACTATTCGTAGCAACTGCCTTTTGATATTTGCACCACGAAGTATCACCAATTGGGCAGAAGTGATTCATAGGTTCCTCATCAGTGGACCTATAATGACAATAAATTGCCCATATGGCCTGACGCATATCACTAACGGAGCTATTATTCTGTCTAATAGCATTGCCATAATAGGTGGTAATTGTATCAATGAACTTATCAGTCAGACCAGACGATTTTTACCGCTGATACTCTTACCATCTGATAATTTTTTGCCACGATTCATTGTTTTTAATTTTCGCAGTCTAGCACCTATACGCTTTTGTATGTGGCCAACACATTCAACTTTTTCGATAGAATATGGTGCTGTCCTTTGAAGCTCTGAGAAGGTTTTTGTGTCCCCATCGCCGATATACTTAATATATTTCGCATTTCGTTGTGGCACCGATCTTTGAAATATTTCCTTCATCCCGTCTACTTCCATTTTACTGGAAGATCCGATGTGGTTCTTTACACAGTGTGGTTGATGTTTCAATTTCCACTCTTCATATGAATGTCCAGATTTTGGACCTCGCCATTTTTCACATCCTTTACAATATGAAGAGAGAACAGCAACATCAATCACTTTCCCTATAACATCTCCAATGACACTACACACATCAATACGTGAAGTGTGTCCACGTACCGTGACCACTGACACAGATTTCGTTACTTCCAGAAGCTGATACTTCTTCTTTTGCAGCATTTTTCATGGAGTCGTCTGCTACTTCACGACTGGCCAAATTTATTTTTCGCAGTATCCTTTCATATGACTTTTGTGATACTGGTGGTGGCAAATCCATTGCTGTGCAAAAATTCTTTATTCCACAAAAACCTAATCCTACTGTGCGCATAGCATAGGTTATTTGTATATTTACTTCATAGTCCTTACTTGAAGCAATAACTGAGGAACTTTTAAAAGTGGTCAATGTACTGCATGAGTAGCATTCAACATAAAACTCAGACACCAATCCATACAAAATCTTTTCTTTCAGAACAGATTTTGTATGGATTGGTGTCTGAGTCAGTTAGGACAGTTAGTCATATTAAATATTTGGACAGTTCAGATAATAAAATATCAATGTTTATCATTCTATATCCATTAGATTGATTGGAATTTCTTACTTCCTTGTCAAGATAATTTTCTTTGCACAATTTCTTAGCTGAAGCAGATATGCAGTCAACATCAAGCGTATCTGATACTTTACGAGTGTATTGATTCACATGAAAACGCTTTCGTTTTTGGCGATAGTCACTGCCTATACGTTGAGCTTTACTAGACATTTTTTACTAATTAAAAAGATGCAAAAAAAAAAACTTCAATCAACAAAAATTTAAAAAGCTTACGAATTACGAGAATAATGAGATAACACTCAATAAAGCAGCGGTAAACAGTATGAAATACAAATGTAAACAAGCAATACTTCGAACTAGGGCAGTGTTGAGTTGCAAACTTCCTTCTCTCATTAAAAATAGATAAAATTAAAAAATAGCAACAACTGGGGAGAAAATAATTTCAATATCACCATTGATTTCAAAACCGAAACTAACGAACATGGTTTGTTTACATTGGATTTAAATGGACCATCCAGTGCTGACGTTTGACATTTTTTGTTGCTATTGCCGTAATTTTGGTCCGATTTTGACGCGGTTTGTTTTAAAATGCTCCTAACAGTCTGCATTAATTTTAAAAAATATTTTTGAAAAATGGATTTTTTTTGCCGTTTAAAGGTACTATGCCCTCTTAAATGAAAATTCTGTTAAATCTGATGTTTCACTTTCTAATAATTCGCGATTGAAAAGTGTATTTTTGCAGACTTTACAGGTTTATCTGAAAATAGGCGGACAGCGAAGGAGAGTTCGAGCTCTTCTTGATTCAATCTCACAAACTTCATATATTAGAGAGGAAATTGTTAGGCATATGAAAGTGTATCCGATTCGTCAAGAAGAAGTAATACATGGGTTATTTGGCGGGAAGGAAACAAAACCGATACTTCATTCAGTTTATACTGTTGAAATAAGTGATCTAGATAACAATTTTATATGTAAATTTGAAATCCTCTCTGAAAAGAAAATTTGTGGGTTCGTTCCGAAAATTAATGATCCTGAAATTTTGCAGGTATTAGATAAGAGAAAAATTAAGATTTTTGATTCTTTCTATTCAGGAAATGAAAGTGATTTGCTAATCGGGGCAGATGTTATTGGTAAAATACTATGTGGTGGCGACTGTGTTGAGTTAACACCTGGGTTGACAGCGGTTAAAACAAATCTCGGTTGGACAGTTATAGGAAAACCAAAGGAAACACTAAATGATTCTTATTGTAAAGATAACGTTTTAGTTGTGCTCTCTTTGCATGTTAGTAACAATTCTCTACGAGAACTGTGGAATCTTGAAGTCTTAGGTATTACTGATCCCTTGGAAGATACTAGTAGGAAAAACTTAGAAAATGAAAATATAATAGATTTCCAAAATAAATTGCGTGTACTTTTTGATGGGAGATACCAATTAGAATTACCTTGGAAATGTGAATCTTTTAATCTATCGGATAATAAAAATTTAGCCTTAATGCGTCATAAAAAGATGATGAAACGGGTCAAAGACAACAAATATCTTAATGAATATCAGGAAATTTTTAGAGAGTGGGAGAATTTAAACATTATTGAGCAGGTACCGGAACAGGAATTAAGTTATAAAGGTCATTTTTTACCTCATCGACCAGATTAAAATGAGTAGTCAAACTACTAAGATAAGACCTGTTTTCGATGCTTCTTCCAGAGAGAAGGGAAATGTATCATTGAGCCAGTGTTTATTTACGGGGCCTAATTAATTAGAGTTAATTCCTGACATTATAGATAGATTTAGATTATACCCTATCGGATTAAATGCCAATATAGAAAAGGCATTCATACAGTTGGAAATTGCACCCAAAGACAGGGATTATTTACGTTTCTTTTATCCTTGTGATGAAGGAGGACATACAGGCACTGCAGGGTAGTTTTTGGCGTATCGTCCAGTCCTTTTTTATTAAATGCTTCAATAAAACATCTTTTAGATAACTCTCCTTCCGAATTTTCAGATGTAAACCATAAATTAAGATATTCCTTTTATGTAGATAATTTTGTTTCTGGTGTATATAATGTTGATGATGTAGAAACTTTCATTGAAAAGACGAAATTGATAATGTCAAAGGGATGCTTCAACCTTAGGAATTGGGAAAGTAATGTACCCTGTAAATATACTTCTAAACATTCAGGAGATACTTCTGTTTTGGGTATTTTATGGAATCTGGATAATGACTTTTTGAGGTGTAATATTAAGTTAGATGTGTTGTCATGTGATTCTAAGATCACAAAAAGATTGATTCTCTCAATTGTTAATTCAATTTTTGACCCAATTGGTATATTAACACCAGCCATGTTGGTACCAAAAATTATGTTACAGGAATCTTGGAGACTTAAATTCCGTGGGATGAAATATTGCCCTCTGACATACAGAACGAATTTTGTAAATGGGAGAGTAGTATGTTTTTGTTGAAAAATGTTTCATTGCCACGATATGTGGAAATTAATGCTTCTTCTGAGTTACATGTTTTTGTTGATGCTTCTAAAGGAGCCTATGCAGCATGTATACTTGTTAGAACAGTTACTTCCTCTGAAGTAAAATTAAATTTGATGCGAGCAAAATGTAGAGTTTCTCCTTTAAAACAATTAAGTATTCCTCGTTTGGAATTAATGGCCCGCTGCATCGGTTCCCGATTAGCATTATTGGTTCGTAATGCATTAGATATCGCTGACATAAAAACTGTGTTTTGGTCAGATTCCACTGATGCATTGTGGTGGATTATAAAGGATGACGAATGGTCTATTTTTGTAACCAATCGAGTAAAAGAAATCTGGCAATTTTCTCATGTTCAGTCCTGGAGGTATGTTCCGGGTAATATGAATCCAGCCGATGTGTTATCACGTGGCTGTTCACTAAAAAATGCTGGAGTCTCAATGGTGGAACGGACCTCCATGGTTGAAAGAGAATTCGGAAAATTGGCCTGTAAATGACATTTTTTGTGAATTTAAGGAAGTAGATATAAAAAGAAAAAAAAGTTAAGTTGTCAAATGCTAATTTGTCAGAAGTTTCCACTCCTTGGTATGCAGAAAGAGTTCCTGATTATAATTTGATTATTCGTGTAGTTGCTTGGATGTTGCGTTTTATCCACAACTGCGGAAAAGAAATCCGTTCTTGTAAAAACTCTGAACTTTTATTTAGTGATATCGATAATGCTGAAAAGTTTTTGATTCATATAGTCCAAAAGTGTTATTTTCCTGACATAAAATGTACCAATTCAATTGATGTGTTTCTTGACAATGATGACAATATTAGAGTTAAAACTCGTATTACTGAGCGTAAAGATATTCCATCGTTTCTTGCTCCATACCTTTTACATGTTAATTGTACATTTACAAAGTTTCTAATTGAATCAGTTCATAAGAAAAATTGACATGCAGGAGTTCAAATGTTTCAGTGTATATTGAGAGAAAGATTTTGGATTTGAAATCTTGCAGAACTATTCGTAGTGTAGTGAATAAATGTACAAAATGTCGTAGATATAAAGCTGAGCCGATGCTATGCGAACCTACTCTTTTGCCAGCTGATCGTGTTGAGAATTCTACCGTCTTCGAAGTAATGAGGATTGATTTTGCTGGGCCATTATTTTTAAAAAATAGAGAAAAGGTATGGGTAGCTTTGTTTACATGCACGGTGTATAGGGCTATACATCTCGAGCTAGTGGCATCTCTGTCTACTGATTCATTCTTACTTGCTCTAAGACGATTCATTTCTAGGCGAGTTAGGCCAAAAGTTACTTACTCTGATAATGGTTCAAATTTTAGGGGAGCATTCCATGAGCTTTCTAGTTTAGATTGGAAAACTATAATGCGAGAAACAAATACTGAAAGAATAGTTTGGAAATTCAATCCTCCAACAGCCTCATGGTGGGGAGGCTGGTGGGAGAGACTTGTTCGGGTCATCAAAGAACTGCTTAGAAGAACCTTGGGTAAATCAGTTTTATCATATGTGGAATTAATGACCATTTTATGCGATTGTGAGTCCATAATAAATTCTCGGCCTCTTACGTATGTTTCAGAAAACTCTGAGGATTTAATTCCCCTAACTCCATCTATGTTTTTGAAAGAAACAAGTTCTTGTGATGTCACTGATATAGATTTAATTGATTCCAGTCATCTGCGGAAAAGAATTAGATATCGTGCAAAATTGTTTAGAGATTTGAGATCTCGGTTCAGAAGAGAGTACTTAAGCCAATTAATACAAAGGCATAAACAAAACAAAGATAAACGAGAACCAAGAATAGGAGAGATCGTTTTAGTTGGAAATTATTCCAAAAAAGGTATCAATTGTCCTATGGCTGTGATCATTGAATTGGTTCCTGGACGTGATGGCAATGTTCGAACTGTAAAGGTCAAAACTCAGACAGGAGTATTTTTGAGACCAATTCAACGTATTTTTCCACTAGAAATTGACTCGAATGGATATCACTCAATAGATATGAAAGGACGGGTGGACGATGACATACACGACTTGAATGTTGAGCATCAAATCCCTGAAAAACGTTATGTGTCTGACAATGAAATAATTAGAGAAAACTTTTCTTCTTTTGGTCGTCGAATTAAAACAATTAAAAAACTCTATTTATTGAATTAGTGCATCATACTTTTGAGTCGTTTACACGGACTCAAAAGGTGGGGAGTAATATGTTGCGAAACGCGATCAAGAATTAGAGCGACTCAAGAGAGCGTTCCTATGGCAATGGCTCATGATCTTTTGAATAGTAATTTTTTTGTCATAATTTTTATTTTAATTTAATTTTATGTACTTTTCTTTTTCTGTGATGCCGTGTGGCAACGTTAGTTGTTGTGAATTGTAAAATAAAAAAGAATATTGCTGCGTTTCTTATGTTATGAAATTAGTCTGTTTATTTATATGTTGAATTTCTTTTGAATTCTTTTGGATTTTTTAATGAATGATAGACGACAATGAACTTGACATCGGTTAGATGAACGAACCTAGAATGAATAATGTATTCCTATATATTTTGAATTTTGATGCACCAAATTAGCTTCGTTGGTTGCAACACCAACTGCGCACGCCTCTGCACTGTTCACAAAATTATTTCTACGCGCATACTGAAAGTTTCAAAGAGAGCACAGACCTCAGAGCATCAGAGCAGTGAGGAAAATACCTACTCTCAGGGAAATCGTACGAAAAATTGCTGTCGATTTCTTCGAAAAATAAATGGATAATTCTCAGATTCAACTGTCTCGGGGATTGAAAAATATGTCCCCGACCTTAATTTTTATATCTTCAGAAATATCTTAATTGATAAAACTTTCTTACTTTTAATGCAGCTCATAATTTTTTTAAAAAAATTTCCAACTCAAATGTTGCATTTTGCTCTACTTTCCACATAAGATTTTCTTTTTCTTTCACAGTGTCTTCAACAGCGAATTAAATTATTTCCTATCTTTGGAAATACACTCTCGAAAACATTCCTAAATTTTTAACTCCGAGCTCTTTGCTGCTCCTGGGTTGGCTAAGCTAAGTTTCTTCTACCCTCTGGATCCCTTCTTAGCCATCTTTATAACTTATATTTTTGATATTTATATTAATTTTATACTTAGTTCGAATTAATTTAAGTCTTAAACTCAATGCAATTCCTAATATTCAGACATTAAAATTTCTATTTTAAGTAAGCTTTTAATTATTGGGCAAATTGTAGAGCTATTACAGTCTCTTCAAATGTCAGTGCTGGAGATAAAAATCCTTTCCGCCATGGCTATGTGCGCTCCATCAACCTCCCAAATATTTTTTTATGTAAAAAATCTGTTAGAAAATATTTAAAACATTTTAATATAAAATTCACAAATACTAACTATAAAAAGATTCAAACATACAATAAAATTTGGAGCAACTTTTATTTAAAATCTTTATCGGTCATTCGAGTTACTACACAAGGGAGGGATAATATAAACATCAAATTTGCGTGAAAGGAAAAAATACTATGTGATTCACAAATTATAGTCATTTAAACTCAATCGAAAGACACAGGAAAGAGAAACGGCATATTAAACTCTGTATAAGAGGAAAGTTGCGTAGTGGTTTTGTAGTTCGGAAATCGCATTTGAATGTTAGTTATTTGTAAGAAGTTTGTGTTACGGCTCGTATAAGAAAGAAAAGCTACTTACTACCAGAGTACGTATCCAAAATTCTGGATCCTACGACTATCATGGGAATATGGAATCGATGGGCGAAGGGGGATCATGCTCTATCTTAATGGCCTCTAGACACTAACGCCCGTGAGAAAAGACACGCTAGGTCAGTTTTGCAGGATCGTATAGCCACATTATGGAGCTCGAGTCAGAAACTGACCTTGTTTACAGCGTGGCAAGTATCATTAAGGATAATCCGTTTGATGTACATAGTACATGTCTGCAGCCGACCATTTTTGCGGCTTTCTTTGACACTGCAGCATAGAAATTCGTGAAGACAATGGTGCGTCCAATGATAAAATTGGGTACAAGATTGGTACCAAGTCATCTTTTCAGATGAGTTATAGTTTTACATGCAACTTCAAGGTGGACGCATCCATGTCTGGAGACACTAAGGAGAAACCATGAGACCTATTTGTATTCGATATTGTTTTACGGTCCCTACATCTGGTATGATGGTATGATTAGTCATTGGGTGCAAAACACGCACACTTCTTGTTCCGGCTCCCGGAGAACTATGTCCCCCACATACAACCAGTCTTTATAGAGAAAATGTGTATGTTAACACAGAAGTTTTATCAGAACTTGTGTAAAAAAAGGAATTACACTACTTCTTTACATTAAGGTATCCGTCTACCCTAAAACCATAATTTTCTTAAAGAAAATGACAACTTTTTTTTATGATTTTATTTTATAGGCTATCTTATCTTCATATATGTAATTCTTCTGACGTGTGTATGTGACTGAGCTCCTTCTATACGGCTTTACCGATTTTGATGACATTTTGTGTGGGTTCAAATGGATTCGAAAATGATTTAGATCAGAGTTTTTCAAAGTGTGGTGCGCAAACCCCTGGGGGGCATGATAATAACCCAACAAGGGGGGCGTGAGCATATCGAAAATAAAAAGATTTTTTTTAAAAAAATAACTGGAATGAAGTAAAACAAAATACTTTCTTCCAAAATAAAAAAATACACAATTACACTGATATAATTTATGTATTTTATCTGGCGATATTACGTCATCAAGTAGCTATCTTTGATTCTAAAACCAAATTAAAAAAAACAACAAACATTTTGGTTAATTTGCTGTAATCCCTCGATGAAAGATTTTTTATTACGTTTTCTTTTTAAACCTAAAATATTATTCTTTAAAAGAAAAAACGAAATCCAGACCCTGAGAAAAATTCTAGGAAGATAAGAAATTCATCACTGTTATTATTGTTGATATTAGTTGTTGAAAGCAAAGGAAGACTTGATTCACTTATTAGTCAGGCAGCATAATGATTTGCTGATCATTTGATTGATCTTCCAACTTACTTGTATGGTTAGTTTTATACTAGTTCTGTCCCATCCTTTATGTGTTTGTGTTTCGTTTAGGGAAATCGTAAATAATAAAGAGTTTTATGATATTTGGAAAAATGATTGATTGATTTGAAGGATTATTTGGCAAAGATTTATTTTTACGAGTATTTTCAAACAAGCATAGTGAAAAACGTCATAATTCTTTTTAGAACATCCATATTTTTATCCTGAATACACTTCAACCCAGGAGTGGTGGCGCGGGGCATCTGTGATTTCTATTGAAGGAAATTGAAACTGATCAATCAATGGAAGTACCTGCTGAAAGAATGCATATTATTCATGATTGAGAAACGCAATAAACATGAAACGAAAGGAAAATTTTCAAATGCTTCCAAAAGAACTCCCTCAACTAAAAATGAAGCTATAAGTGTTACACAAGGTTCAGTTCGCCTTGTCAAAAAGGTTTCACGAGTTTGAGCCCAGTACCACTAAAGATCCAGCGTGTAGTTAATGCACGTTAATTCTGTCAAGAGCTCAAACGTCCTCTCATTGGATTGGCGTGGTAGTTAAAAGAGGCCATCTCAAGTGATGTCCTTGTCACTCTTGACCATGGTTCAAAATTACGAGGTCGGTCTCCAAAAGCCCTCGTGAAGCTGAACAGTGGGACGTTAATATTCACTCACTTGATCACGAAAGCACAGTAAAACTACAATAACTTGAACAAAATATAACAGCTTGGCCAGCAAGTAACATTTCTGTAATATTAGCGAAAAGTGTCTCTGATCTGCGTCCTTTATTAAGGTCTTGCCCTTTTGAATCATTTTAGTTCAGTTTCATTGGATTTTTTCTCAAATTATCAAAGAAAAATTGAAAAGTCCTTGAAAGCCGGTAAGTATACCTTCTCTTACTTAAATTATTCACTGGAATTACGATTTTTATCGTGTACAGTAAAAATAATTATAAACAAATGACTGGAGTGACTGAGTCCCCCCGCACTACCATTAACGTTTGTATCGAGTGTGCGCCTGCTCCCGGGTTAAAACATTTTGAAGTCTTCTCGCTTTAAATATTAAGCGAAAGAAAATACCGATGGTTAAAATTAAAATGTTAAAATTAAAAAAATGAATTACGCATGCGCTAACTTGCCGCGATATCGTTAAAACTGTTAAAATTAAAGAAATATACTTCGCATGCGCCAAATTTCGCCAAAAAACCGACTTCTTCCATGGTAAACAAATTCAGAAGGGTTACCATATTTGGTGCATTTATCGATTTGGCGAGAAAACACTTGGCGCGAGAGGTGGCCGATTCGACAAAACAACCATATTAAAAAGTAACACAATCATTTTTCATCGGAATTTAATATTCTTTTTCATTATTTAACATTAATTCTAAATGCTAATTATGTGAAGCTTAAAAAATTACAGTTCTTTTAAAACTATTTACAATATAAGCGTTCCTCTAAAAATATCATTTTACATTTTTGTATACAATATCGTGCACGCGGTTTTACTCTAGAAATTCCTCTAAGTAGGAGAATTGACTTAAATTTTTTTTATATATTACTTGTTTTTATATTAGAACGTAAATATGAGCTTGTCATAGATGAAAGAAAATCAAATCTATCCCATTAATTAGTAAAAAAATGCATAAAAGTAAATATTTTTTTTTTGTATATGTGTTTGATAGATAGGTTAATATAGCATTAAAATGAATTCTCTCTCTCTCTCTCTCTCTCTCTCCTAAAAATGAGTTTTAATATTTTGATAAGTTTTATCTTATAGTTTTTCTTCTCCCACTATCCTCATGTTGGGGCCAGCTAGAAATACCTGCCATATGTATGTGGCCCAAAAGGAAAAAAAAAAGTTGAGTACCGCTCCTCTATAGAATATTTCCAAATTCATATGTGAAACCGATTCTGATGAACAAAGAATAGAAGAAACTACTCATCTGAGTAATGCTTTTTTAAAAGAAGCCATGGAAAATCAGTTCATAACTTCCTTGAAGATCATTAAGAAAAACTTACAAATCCAAAGACACCGAAAGCTGTATTTTTATTATTTGCGGCAACGAATAAAAGAACAAAAAACTTAGCCGCGTTTTTGGTATTCTACTGTATTCTGAAATAGCAGAAGATGAATCTATAGAAAACCCGATTTGTAGGAATTAAGATGTTATTTTTTCAATTCCTACCATTAGCTCGCACTCTATATATTTATTTATTTATATGTCTTGGTGGAATTTTCAATCGTTATATAAAATACATTTTAAAGCGCTCAATTGAGCTGAAATTTTATATACATGATTATTTTGGATGACAATACAGTAATTTATTTACAATTAATAAAAATTAATTGATTAAAACTAATTATTTAAAGAATTATAAATACAGCCATTTTGGCATCTTTTTTGGCGACCTTTATGGCGACTTGTGTCAAATCTTGAAAAGGTATTTTTTTCTCACATTTTAAAATGCTCATTTGAGCCGATATTTTCTTTACACTATGTTTTGGGAAAAAATATAATAATTTAATAATAATTAATTAAAATTAATTGACTGTAACTAATTATTTAAAGAATTACAGATACAGCGACGAAGGTTTCATTTTTAGCGAATTGGGTCAAAACTTTAAAAGATTTTTTTCCCTCACGTTTTAAAGCATTCAGTTGAACTAAAATTTTATATACACGATTGTTTTGGATGACAATACGATACTTTAATGATAATTAATAAAGTTAATTACCACTTAATGTTGTGTTTCTGTTCTATGTATATACATATTTATGTGGGAGACAACAAGGGGTCCAAGACGTTTGTTTTTCTTCTATTTTATTTAACATTAAACAAAAATTAATTAAAAAGGTAGATAAGTTTGACAATGACATGCAGAAGGTAACGCCTGCTCGCGCACCTCTCGCGTTCTTTCTTCTCTCTCTAATGTCCAAGAGTTTTTGTTTCTCTTCCACTAGTTCAAAAGTTTTAGTTCGTGTTTTAGCTGCGCCTGCGCGCGAAGACTGCGTGGAGTTGTGATAACTATTGGTTACTATATCCGGCCAGCCTGACTGTACGCTGTCCGCAGCGGTATTTCCATGGAGACCAGAGGAGAATCTGAAACATACAAAAAAACGGAACAGACAAGGACTATACGACAAATATATAGAGATTAAACATATCATAATTTTTCTGAACTAGACAGTTTCTCCATCATGTGAAGGCACCTCTTCGACATCCGGAAGGTTCCACAGGAAAACATTGTGTTTCACAGGCATAAGAACGTCTTTTTTAACAAGTTGATCTTTGGTTGAACGCATCGATATTTTCCTCTCTAGAGTTCTGGACGTCTGTTCAAAACGATTTCTCTTTTTCCTTCGTTTCCACTGCCAGGGCTGAAAGATCCTTCGGAGCAACACAAACCGTCGATAATTACTATTCATAGGTGAAGGGTTAGGTGAGCGGGAGATAAATTCCACGGAACTCGTTTTCATGGCACCATTGGCTTTCTTACACAATACTATATCAGAACATTTTTCTCTTACAATACTCAATTTTAACTTAGTACTCTTAATTTTATTACATTTATAATCCTTAATTAGAGAACTCGAATCATTTCTAGTATTAAAGTTTTTAACATGTGACAAATCATAACTAGAGTTTTCTATCACATTTGAAACGGAAACATTTGGAAAAGAAATAGCACTAGAATAAGCATAAGCATGAGCACCTAAAGAGGATTCACTTTCATTCAATAAAACATCGCTCTTTGCGTGGCCTAGTTTTTTTATTTCAGAATATACACTGGGATGTATAATAAATTCTTCGGTCAAGGTCGGTGATATTGCCGTTCGCACACTTAAGCTAGGAGAGTGTTGATTAAGAGAAATATTTATGGGTTTAACTTCTACCATACGCTGTTCGCCAAAACATGAACTTAATGTTATGATCTCTTCGGAAGGCTGGTTCACTCCAATTGGTGAGGAATTTAAAACTGGGATCTGGCAACCTGAATCGATCAAGGCTGTTACAGGTTGATTTCCCACAAAAATGTTTACATATTGAAGATTTGCGCATTCATCGCTATTTTGTTTTTCGCTCTCGATTTTCAAAGTATTCACGTTTATTCTATTATGGATGTGGTCGTTAGATTCTTTAGGTTTAAAACGCTTCTCACAGTCTCTTGCGCAATGAGATGAATCACCGCCCATAAAGCAATTTTTATTTTCTCTTTCAAGATATTGGGGATAGTTCTCTTTAATCTTTGGTTTAAAGTTTTGTGATCTATTTTTAAAGGGGTCTTGGGTATATCCATAAGTAATAGGAATTTCTTTATGTGATCCGCTTCTAGATGAAATATAAATATCACACTCTTTAGCTAAATCAATAGGCCTAAACCAATCTTCTGCTTCTCGAATGCCAATATGAGTTGCAGTTTCCTTATTTAAAGTTTCAAATAATTTATCAGAAATTATAAGATCACATAGAGATTCAAAGGAATTAACTTTTCTTAACGAACAATAATATTGGAAGTTTGCCGTCAATCTTGCAGCAAATTGGATGTATGTCTCGCCTGATGATTTTACAGCATTTTTAAATGAGTTTAAACACTCGCGAGGGGTTAATTGGAATTCTCTGAGTACTATAGATTTTAGTTTTTCATATTTATTTAATTCCTCTTCTTTAATATACAATAAGACATTATGAGCTCTTTCGCCCAGAAGATTTATTAGAATTTCAGATTTATATTCGTCATTTATTTTCTTGGTTAAAAATGCGCGTTCTAATGATTGGAAGAACAGATTAAAATTTTCAGATCTGGTGGGAACAGGAAGAGATAAAGTTTTTATACTTTTTATCATATTTTCTATGTTAGTTTCGAACTGTTTTTCTTCGACTTTAGCTGCAGGATTTAAACTTAATGCTTTATTTTTAGCCCTTTGAAGTTCGATTTCTTTTTCTAATTTTGCTAACTGAAGTTTCGCGAGCTCAATTTTCTGTTTTTCTAAAGTTACTTCTCTTTCGTTTCGCGATACTCTCTCATCTATACAGTTTTGAATTAAAGTTTTAACGAAATCTGGATCACTTTCAAATGTACTACTGTTCTCAATTTTAGTCTTTAGTTTAACTATAGTGTCCGTACTCTCCACAGTACCGTCTAGATTCTCAACAACTCTTATGAGATCCTCTTTAAGAGCGTTTTTATACATTTTAGAAAAATATGGAAAGATCCTACCTTTTTTTTTCTGGCTCCCTTGTTGCTCGCACGTACGATGTATCCAATAATTGAAGAAAAAAATTCGATTCCACTGATTTCACCTCTTCGCAGGTAATATAGTTGAAATTGTTCGAATTGACACCTCTTCGCAGGTGTTTGTGAGTGGTCCCAACCTCTACACAGGCGGAATTTGTCGATGGTTCGTTGAAAAATACACCTCTACACAGGTTATTTTGTTATTTGTTCCGACCTCTACACAGGCGGAATGAAGTTGAAAAATTCAACCCCTACACAGGTTGAACGAAGTTTCCGAAAAATGGCGGCGCGTCTCCTCCACGGACGGCTTTTTTTTTCACGTTCCAAATTTTGATCAAAATCGAAATTTTTTTCAATCCCGGCCTCTACACAGGCGGAGTATTCATGCTGAGTTCAAACCTCTACACAGGTTGAACGAAGTTTCCGAAAAATGGCGGAGCGTCTCCTTCACGGACGCTGCCGTTCATTGTCCAGACTTTGGTTCAAATCGAAATTTTATCGATCGCGGCCGAGCCCCCATAATTTGTGGGAGACAACAAGGGGTCCAAGACGTTTGTTTTTCTTCTATTTTATTTAACATTAAACAAAAATTAATTAAAAAGGTAGATAAGTTTGACAATGACATGCAGAAGGTAACGCCTGCTCGCGCACCTCTCGCGTTCTTTCTTCTCTCTCTAATGTCCAAGAGTTTTTGTTTCTCTTCCACTAGTTTAAAAGTTTTAGTTCGTGTTTTAGCTGCGCCTGCGCGCGAAGACTGCGTGGAGTTGTCGATAACTATTGGTTACTATATTTATATTAATTGTAACTATTTAATAAAAAGCAGCTAAAATGAAAGTTTTTTTCGTTGATCTAAGTAGGAATTGACTTAAATTTTTTATATTATTTGTTATCACTGTAAATCATACTGTTGTTGTGTTTAATCATAACTGGTTCTTGCGACACTAATTCCACACTCACTGATATTTTTATTGTGCAAATAGAAAGAATATATTTAAAAATATACCAAATATTATTTCTGGTTTCAAATGAATCACAATGTTATAAAAACCTTAGAAAAATATGAATTAGAAAATTAGTCCGAAAACTTTGTAAGTTTTATGACAAAGATGTAGATGTGAAAACCTAATCCAGGAAATAGGTTTGCTACGGTTTTGGATTTTGAATGAAAGAGATGTAAATAACTCATAAGGCATTGTAATAAATTCTAAACAATAATTATAATGAGCTTTTTCTAAATGTGTTGGTTGTGTTAAGATTTTTTTTGAATAGTTAATATAGAAGTGATGAGAGAGAGAGTCCATTTCCATCAAATTAAATTTAATAAAGAATTATCTTCGGTCAAGCATTTGTGCAGTACGCTTAAATGCACTTGTTTAGTTAAACATTGAAGAAAAAGAGCAAAAATTTTTAATTTTTCTGCAAGTTATAAATGTACTGGCAAAAACAAAAGCATGCATTGAAATATATATATATATTCTAATAAAATAAAACTGAAGAAGTACATTGGACTAAACTGGAGACCTATTATGATTTCTAAAGCTGTCGCTGAATTAGACCAGAAAATTAGGGTTAAGCAATGCTTTGTGAATCCAACCTTCCCCGTGCAGTAGAAAATTTCGACATAATAGGGGAAAAAAAGTTGAAAAGTTAAGCCTAATACCACACGCGGATGTAGAACCTAATAAAATCGTAAAAAATATTGAGAAAAGAGAACAATAATGTATCTAACAATGAGAGGAATAATAAAAAAAATTTTATATAGAAAATATTAGGAAAAACTTACTTGTATAACAAAAATCCTGAGATGAAAAATACAACCTACTGCGATGAGATCCTACTTGAAATAGCGTAAAAGATTGAAATGCCAGCGCAGGAAGGAAAAAACCGTGGTGCCATCTGGATAGTTATTTTGCAATTAAACTAACCACAAAGATAAATAATTAATTTAACAAAACCTAAGAAATATATATATATATATATATATATATATATATATATATATATATATATATATATATATATATATATATATATGTATGTATGTATATACATAAACATATATATATATATCCATTTTTTAGCGATATATCTTCGTATCAAAAATTTTTTAGTTTTATAAAAAAATTAGGGACTTAAACATTTTTTTGCACCTGGAGAAGGCCAGCTCTGTCTATGCGGAACCATATTATATATAATGTTAATAATATAAAACTCTACAGTAAAAAAAGCCAATTAAGTGACAATATCAAACAGTTGGGAATATATTTTTTTTCGAAGTACAACGGGAATAAAAAATGCTAAACAAAGGAAATGGTATTTAAAACGTTTAAAAATCAAAACCACGATTTAAGAGCAATTCGGAAATTCAGATTCGGGTACTGAATTTGAGGATTTATACGGCATTTTTTTGAAATAAAATTTTTATTCTAAACACCCTGAAAGTTGTGGCTAAAATAACTTGTGCATGGATAACGGAAAATGTTAAAAAATCTCTTTTTCTTAAACTACAATTTTCCCGAAGTTAGTGGATCTGCATATAAACCTAGCCCCTCACTTTACGGCTGTTTTGCCACATACACAAGAACGTGAACTTACGCGGAGCACATTTTAGGACAGAAAAAATGTCTTTAATTTTTATAAAAAATTGTGATATTGTAACTCATGCATTTGTTTATATAATGTAGTGTTTTTAAAATTTAAAAATATTTCATAAATAATTTGTTTTTCATTTTAACATGTAAAGGGATAGCTCATTTAGCATTACGGCATAGGAACCAGTGTCATGCGTGCCTAAGTGCTAACTTGTCGTCCTCCATTATTTGTTGTATCAATTGCCAATGGTGCGGTTTGAAATTTATTTATTTCTGTAAAATTTTTCGTACCCTTTTCTGAGGTATTCTAAGTTCACAGGCGGCAACTCTCGTAGGCAAAAACTCTCTGTTATTGTCGCCATGTTTGAATTTTTAATCATAGCGATCTTAAATGTGCTGCAACCTGTTGATCATTGGTGGAATAAAAATTGGTATGTTTTGCTTTATATTTATGTATCTCTTATTGTAACATGTTGTAAGGACTTCAAATAGTTCTTGAATAACTATTTATTATACAGAATGAAAATTCATCAAAAAATTGTTTCATTACAATTTAATTGCAAATGAGTCCACGGATAAAGTTTCTCTTTCACTGCAGGGTTTTATATCGCTCGCGCATAAATTAAGGAAATAAAATGATCCTTTGGAGAAAAGTCCTATACGTAGGAAATGTCAAAGGGGTACACACACACAGTTCTCAGTTCACTCTCGATAATTACACACCGAGTTTGGGTGAGTTCGTTGGTTCTATATCCGCTGTACGGTTGCTCATTCGAAATTTTCACGGTTCGAAGTCCACCTTAATTCGCGGATTCCCAGGAATCGCTGACTCGCAAGTCTATGGCTAAGATTGGATTCTACCGGTTCTCTTAAGTAAAGTCTGATCGTACTCCATCGCTCTCGCCTTATAAACCTCTCGTTTCTCACGATCACTCACCGTCTAACCATTTTGACCTCTCTCCGCCAGCCGCTTATGGCGGGAGTCTGTCTGGGCTCATATTGTAAGTTCTATTTTCTCAAACGCGTTGTCGTCACCGATTCATGAGAAAACGAAAGCACATTGTACCGGTGTCTCTTTTAACTTCCGGACTGGCATGGGAAAAAAGGGTAAGAATTTCTGTGACCAACCATTTGCGAAACCTTTTCCCAGAAAATAGGGAAACGAATGGAATTTTCCCACGTCTGTCGGCGTCCCCTCTAAGCAATTAGGGGGAAGAGACCGGCTGCATCACAATGAGTAATTGTTTCGATAAAATGATTTTTTTAAATAGGGTTCATCTTTTGTGCTCACTCTGTATTATACGGCTTCGTACGTTCATTCTGGTGATGATAGTTGAGTCTATGATATAACTTAAAAGGGAATTTAAGAGTAATTAATTATCACTGAAGGGGTGTCTCTTGAGACTTGAATAATCTTCAAACCTGCCAATCTGTTTCCATCTCAGTGACACGTCTTGATGCTGCTAAGATCTGATGGGGTATTCATGTGACATGATCATCAGACATCATGTCTTAGTCACATGATAATGATAAACACGTGTTTCTAGCCAATTAGTTCATAAATACATATAACGTCATAATCATATGATAAGTGCAAACATATGTTTCTAGCTAATCAATTCATACGCTTCGTTGTTACCAACTTTTGCTCTTTGCAGAAACTTTCTCCTAAAAAGAGCATATTTATCAACAATAATAATGTTCATAAAAAGCCCAATATGCGTAATTTACAAATACACAAATAAAATAAGATTTTTTCGTTTAATTTTAAAATATTTTTTTATGAATTTATTTTTATTATATTTGATCATCTTTATCCGATTATGAAATTTTAAATTTCATCTAAATTTTACATCTAGAACAACAAGTACAATTTAGTTTGATGTCCGTTTGGGATTAATTCGCGAACATGTGATTGCCTTTATTATGCGACCGTCATGACTTGAGCCCATTTGCTCTAAAAGCTGTAAATATTGAATTTTTCCAATGAAGGCAAACATTGAAGAATATCCTCCAGATGTCGATATGCATGTTCATATTCTACCGTAGCAAATTTGGCGATACATAGAAAAAAACATTTTCTATAATTGCTGGCAAATATTTTAAGTTAAGGTAAAAAAACTATATTCTTTTAGTTTCGGGCACATATATATGTACCAGTGTACCAGCAGCGGTGATTGGGAATTAAACTAAAAGAGAAAGGGAGCTGCAGAAAGTATAGGCATAAAAAGCCCCAGGAAGGAGAAGTATAAAAATGATGGAACCCCCCTCCCCATTTAACTAGAAAGTGTGTTTGTGGTACGTTTTGGAGCGAATTCGAAGAAAGAAATGAAAATTGATAGTTTCCCAAATTTAGGAATATTATATAATACTAGCTGCATGGCCCGGTGTTGTACGGGATTTCTCTACTTTTATAAATTTTCCCTTTTCTTCACAAAATCAGCACTTCTAATACTCTTTTTCAAAATGACTTCCACTCCCCTCCACCACTTAGCCCGGCGTTGCTCGGGTTTTCTCTTTTCCTCATGACACCAGCATTTCTGTGTGGGTGTGTTTGTACGCGCACAATGTGAGTGATTTCTAAAATTGTGTCAAAAAATTTTCCTTTTTCAAAATTTGTTTCATTCCACTTATTTTTGATTTAAGACATGTTTCTTTCCCCTCTCTATAGCCCGAACACGTTTTTTTTTAGTGTAAAATTATTGCTCTATCATCCCCTCCTCACAGATAAGATATAGCTTCAAATTTCAATGTATGACATAAAAAAATATTGCGTTAGAATTAAAAAAATTATTAATATGAAGCAATAAAAAGAAAATGATTCCGATGCTCTAAGAGAGAAACAAAAAACGTTCATCGTTTTTTAATAATAGTTTTAGTTTCTAAGAATATCTAAAATAATAAAATAGATTTCAGATTTTCATGAATCAATCAATCGTTACATATAGTTAGCTTAAAAATGTCTCTAAAATGTATTTTGATCCAAAAGAATGGACGATGTACTTCTTAATTAACAAAGATTGCATTTAGTAATGAAATAATAGAAATAATCCTTTAAAACACACATATATATATATATATATATATATATATATATATATATATATATGTATTAAAATCAAATTTCTATAAGTAATAAATAAAAGAAAAATTAACAGATAGCTATTGAAACGATTGCTTTTTTCTGAACGTTTGATTAAACATATAAATATATAAGTTAGAAAAAAAAACAGTATGTGGGGGAAAGCCTAGATTTATATATATTGATGGGAGGTCGCCGGTCCCCAAAGTTACAACGGCAGTTTGTACATTTGCCCTGTTTACAGGAAACGGATTTAAAAGGAATTTCGGGGGTGCCTCAGGTCAACGGACTCTATGGCGGGTGAAGCTGTATCCTTGCACAGCTTGTTGGCCAATCGGAATTGTAAAATTTACCGCCAGAACTTTGAAGCGGATGATTTTCCGAGTGGTGCGGTCAACCTATTTAAAGGTGGGCGCGCGAATTCTCGGGGCTTTTTACTCCTTCTTCGTCTGCCAGAAAAACTCTCCACAGCCGGGAAGCGCACTTGCTACCCGAGGTCAACCCCCTCCGTCGCTCTCTCCCTCTTTCAAAAGCTAAGTATATTCAGTTATGTGTCACTTAATTTTAATCTTATTGTTTAATAAATTAATTGTTACTTTAAAGAACCGGCCTTTTTAATTTAGTGTACTGTTTATTTGTCTTTAAAAGATCTAATGTTTAAAGTTAAGCTATAGTGTGACGCCAACAGAAGAATAGAACCGGGTTTTATATAATGGGAATAAATTAAATAGTTTAAGTTAAACCGGCGTCGCATTATCTGGTGCCAGTGACCAGGATATTAAATTTTTTTCTTTGTACCATGATTTGGTACCGTGACAGGATTTTAAATTTTTTTTTCTTTGCACCATCATTTGGTGCCGGACCAGTCGTTGGAATTTTTTTTCTTTTACATCATCTGATGTCGTGAATTTTTTTCTTGATGGGTCACCGAATAATAGTCCTACTTAATCTGTTAAACATGTGAAAAAAAAATTTTTTTTTATGTGTGCTATTCCAGTTGTGAAATTTTTTTTCTTGTAGTAGTTTTTTTTTTATTATTTAGATACTTAGAGATGTTGTTAATGAATTTTTTTCTTATGCTCTTTGTTAGTATATGTATGTGTGTATTCATTATCTTAACTGATCTAGCTATGATCTCAATTTTTTATGTGTTGATATGTTTGTATTGTGGATTTTAGTGTGTTCAAAATTCTTTTTTCCGTTTAATTAATTCGAGTGTATATTGTCATTTGGAGTACGTGTTTCGTTGCTAGTTAACAATGTTTTTTTTGGCCCGAATGTTTGAAGTGGTTCAGTTAATTGATTATGCTTACTGTTCTGAGCGATTTAAGTGTTATGAAGATGTTATTTCCGATAAAAGTTCGTTAGATGTTGCGCTGTTTAAATTAGAGAAATTAACTGTGTTAAATTTTGATAGTAATTGATTAGGTGTTTATGGCTGTAGTACTTGGAATTTGAGATATTGAAGTGATAAGGTTAGTAGTTTTTGAGAAAAAAAAATTGGTTAAATGTTCATTTGTGCAATATTTGAATTTAGAGCTATTAAAGTGTAAGGAAAAGGTTAAGTTTTGACGGAAATGGTTATTACGTGTGTTCATTATGTTTGCGCTTGAAATTTAGTTTACTTTTTCTGAGATGTTAAGGTTTGTCAATTCTTTTTTTTTTTGTTAATCTGCTGTTCTGGTTGAGATGAGAGTTTAATTGTTGGAGCGATGTTGTGTTTGGGGAATAAGTATTGGTTATATATCGATTTTTTTTGTGGACATGTAGAGCATGTTAGGGCATTGGACTTCGTAAATGCGCTTGATTTGTTGTAATTTTTTTCCCCTCTCCTTGTTTCTGTTAAAATTTGATTTGGAAGTGTTGTGTGCGGTTTGAGTCTTGGCGTTCTTGGCTGATAGGGGAGGACGTCCCATCTCTGCCCATGTCATTCCGGCGCACTCCTACTCGGAGCATTTTTGTTCACCCCCCCACCTGCCGCGGTCCAAGGGTGGAACTGGATGCTGGTTCACTTCGGTGTTTTAGGAGGAATTTTCTCCCTCGCGCCCCCCTGCCGTCGCAAGCGAGATCAGATTTTCAGCCTCTCTTTTTCTCTATAGGGTCGCCATCCCCCCCTTTTTTGTTGTTGTTTGTTACTTTTCTCTCAGAGCTACTCGATATTGAAATTTTGGTTTTTCTCTTACATTTAATTCGCATACTTTCCGTTGGAATTTTTTTTTATAAATACGCAACTTGTGTCATGTCGTTTTCTGATGTTTAAGTGAGACATTGTTGTAATTAGTTATTTAATGAATTTTTAGCTCAGGTTTTTTTTATGCACCTTGTTTTATGTCATGTTTGATGTTTTAGAGAGATCAAATTTTGTACTTAGTTTTTTTTTTTTAATGAATTCCAGTTCAATTTTTTTATGCAGTTTGTTTCATGTCTTGATTTGATGCTTAAATGACATAATGTTGTATGTGGTTAATATCAATTTTAGCTCTAGATAAAATTTTTTTTTGATGCTATGTGTTTTATATAAAATTTGTTGTTTGTAATAGGATTGTTATTTTATTTTGCTATGAAATTCATGTATGCACGTCAATTTTAATTTTTTAAATTTTAAGCTTTAAGCCATGTTTGTGACAAAAGTCAAATTTTGGGGTCCATGGACACCTGTCATGAAATTTGAATGTTGTTACTATACATACATGTGGGAGACAACAAGGGGTCCAAGACGTTTGTCTTTCTTCTATTTTATTTAAAACTTAATAAAAATTAATTAAAAAGGTAGAAATTTTAACAGATAAGTTTGACGATGATATGCAGAAGGTAACGCCTGCTCGCGCACCTCTGTGTTTCTCTCTCGCTTTTGCTTTTCTCAAGAGTCTTAAAGTTTTTACAGTTTCGGTTCTCATTAGCTGCGCCTGCACGCGAAGACTGCTTGGCTTTGGCTGCCACAATCGGCCAGCCTGACTGTACGCTGTCCGCAGCGGTACGTTCCTTTTTTCCTTTTTCATCGAGACCAGAGGAGAATCTGAAACATACAAAAAAGACGGAACAGACAAGGACTATACGACAAATACATAGAGATTTAACATATCATAATTTTTCTGAACTAGACAGTTTCTCCATCATGTGAAGGCACCTTTTCGACATCCGGAAGGTTCCACAGGAAAACATTGTGTTTCACAGGCATGAGAACGTCTTTTTTAACAAGTTGATCTTTGGTTGAACGCATCGATATTTTCCTCTCTAGAGTTCTGGACGTCTGTTCAAAACGATTTCTCTTTTTCCTCCGTTTCCACTGCCAGGGCTGGAAGATTTTCCGGAGCATTGTAAACCGACGATGTTTACTCTCCATAGGTGAAGGGGTGTTGAAGTTCACGGAACTCGTTTTCATGGCACCATTGACTTTCTTACACAATACTATATCAGAAAATTTTTCTCTTATAATACTCAATTTTAAATTAGTACTCTTAATTTTATTACATTTATAATCCTTAATTAGAGAACTCAAATCATTTCTAGTATTAAAGTTTTTAACATGTGGCAAATCATAACTGGAGTTTTCTATCACATTTGAAACAGAAACATTTGAATTAAAATGAACACCCAAAGAGGATCCACTTTCACTCAATAAAACATCGCTCTTTGCGTGGCCTAGTTTCTTTATTTCAGAATATACACTGGGATGTATAATAATTTATTCGGTCAAGGTCGGTGATATTGCCGTTCGAACACTTAGACCGGGAGAGTGCTGATTAAGAGAAAGATTTATCGGTTTAACTTCTACCATACGCTGTTCGCCAAAACATGAACTTAATGTTATGATCTCTTCGGAAGGTGTTTGCACTCTAATTAGTGAGGAATTTAAAACTGGGGTCTGGCAACCTGAATCGATCAAGGCTGTTACGGGCTGATTTTCCACAAAAATGTTTACGTATTGAAGATTTGCAAATTCATCGCTATTTTGTTTTTCGCTCTCGACTTTCAAAGTATTCACGTTTATTCTATTATGGATGTGGTCGTTAGATTCTTTAGGTTTAAAACGCTTCTCACAGTCTCTTGCGCAATGAGATGAATCACCGCATATAAAGCAATTTTTATTTTCTCTTTCAAGATATTGGGGATAGTTCTCTTTAATCCTTGGTTTAAAGTTTTGTGATCTATTTTTAAAGGGGTCTTGGGTATATCCATAAGTAATAGGAATTTCCTTACGTGATCCGTTTTTAGATGAAATATAAATATCACACTCTTTAGCTAAATCAATAGGCCTAAACCAATCTTCTGCTTCTCGAATGCCAATATGAGTTGCGGTTTCCTTATTTAAAGTTTCGAACTGTTTCTCTTCGACTTTAGCTGCAGGATTTAAACTTAATGCTTTATTTTTAGCCCTTTGAAGTTCGACTTCTTTTTCTAATTTTGCTAACTGAAGTTTCGCGAGCTCAATTTTCTGTTTTTCTAAAGTTACCTCTCTTTCGTTTCGCGATACCCTCTCATCTATACAGTTTTGAATTAAAGTTTTAACGAAATCTGGATCACTTTCAAATGTACTACTGTTCACAATTTTAGTCTTTAGTTTAGCTATGGTGTCCGTACTCTCCACAGTACCGTCTAGATCCTCAACAACTCTTATGAGATCCTCTTTAAGAGCGTTTTTATACATTTTACAAAAATATGGAAAGATCCTACCTTTTTTTTTCTAGCTCCCTTGTTGCTCGCACGTACGATGTATCCAAGAAAAACGTTGATTCCACTGATTTCACCTCTTCGCAGGTAATATAGTTGAAATTGTTCGAATTGACACCTCTTCGCAGGTTATATTTTGAAATTGTAGTTCCGGCCTCTACACAGGCGGAATATTTGTCGATGGTTCCAACCTCTACACAGGCGGAACGAAGTTTCCGAAAAATGGCGGCGCGTCTCCTCCACGGACGGCTTTTTTTTTTTCACTGTCCAAACTTTGATCAAAATCGAAATTTTTTTTCAATCCCGGCCTCTACACAGGCGGAGTATTCATGCTGAGTTCAAACCTGTACACAGGTTGAACGAAGTTTCCAAAAAATGGCGGAGCGTCTCCTTCACGGATGCTTTTGTTCATTGTCCAGACTTTGGTTCAAAATCGAAATTTTATCGATCCCGGCCGAGCCCCCATAATTTGTGGGAGACAACAAGGGGTCCAAGACGTTTGTCTTTCTTCTATTTTATTTTAAAACTTAATAAAAATTAATTAAAAAGGTAGATATTTGAACAGATAAGTTTGACGATGATATGCAGAAGGTAACGCCTGCTCGCGCACCTCTGTGTTTCTCTCTCGCTTTTGCTTTTCTCAAGAGTCTTAAAGTTTTTACAGTTTCGGTTCTCATTAGCTGCGCCTGCGCGCGAAGACTGCTTGGCTTTGGCTGCCACATACATATTTGACATTTTTTCATTTATTACATAATTTTGTGTTGTGATTATGATCTAGTATTTTTAAATAATTTTTTTCATACAAAAGGTTCCTTTATTGAATAACTTAGTTCATGCTGATTTGATTGTACATATAACTGTGTACTTTTCCTGTTAAATTTTGAGTTTGCATACAATGTTAATTTTTTTTTGGTAGCGGTATTTTGTCAGAAGCAATTTTAGTGATAATTTGTGTTAGTGTATTAATTTTAAGTGGCTGTGTATTACTGAATAATGATATCATTGGAATTTATGCTTGTTAAGATATGGATAGAGATGGTTGTTTGAATATTTTCCCTGAGAAATTATGTTGAAACTTAAATTTGTTTTGCTCGGGTTGTCTTGTTTTGATTAATGGTAGCGCTCGGGTAGATTATTGAATTGAGTGTTGAGGTTGATTTAATTTTTTTTTAGGGTTTTGGATTTTAATAGTAGTTTTGCATTGTTATTTGGAAATAAGTTTTTGGTCAGATAATGGTATTGTTAAATTTTATGTTTTGTGTACGCGTAGTTGTGTTAGCTTTGAGTTTGGTATTGACAAAAGAGGAGAATTTTGATTTAGTATTGTTTGTTTTAGATATTGAGTTTGATAATTTTTTTTTTGCTTTGAAAATGTTGAAGATGTTTAGGTGTAAATTTTTTTTTGTTTTATTAATTGTTAAAGGAGTTGGATAAGTTGAGCTCAGGATTTTGTGGAATATTTGAGAAAGTTATTCGAAAGAGATAGAAAAAAATTTTTAAACTGATGAATTTGTTGAATAATTGGGAAATTTTTTTTTTATGGAGATAGATAAGTTTGCGTTCGAAGTACGTTTATTCGATAGTTGTTTTTGTGGAAATGGATAATTGAGTTGAAAAGAAAGTCACAGGGTTTATTTGATAAAATTGTTTGATGTACAGAAGGATGTTTTGATTTAAGGATTTTGGGGCAAGGGAAATTGAGTTGATATAATTATACGGTGTAATTGAGAACGTTGTTTTGATGTAGATAGGGTAATTTGAGTTAATGATTTGGTACGGTTTCGAGTAATTAAGTTGATGAACATAGATAAGTTGAATTAATGATTGTGTGGTATATTTAAGGATGTTTTGAGATGAATCTAGGAAAGTTCGAGTTGAGGATTATGCGAGATTTTGTGTACATAAACTGATGAGCATAGATGGTTTTAGTTATTGGTATTGTAAAGAAGTCGATTAATTATTTGGAAGTTGCAGATAAGTCTAGCTAGTGTTATTGAGTACGTGAGATTTTGTGTACATAAGTTGATGAGCATAGATGGTTTTAGTTAATGGTATTGTGGAGCAATCGATTGATTATTTGGAAGTTGCAGATAAGTTTAGTTAGTGTTGTTGAGGCATAAGATGTGAACGATCTGAGGTAAAGGCAATTTTTGGATTATCGAGGAATCATTTTAAGGTTACTGAGAATTTTAGGTTGGTGTTATAGAATTATAATTGAGTTATTAATTAGAGGATTTTCGATGAATTGAGTTAGCGGTATTGTTGTAAATCGAAGATCTTGTGTTTTTTTTTTCGTGTTTGTATATTTGTTGCGCGTATAGTGAAACATTTTGAGTTCTTTTTTATTATCTAGACTTGATACATTGTATTACATAGAGTGTTAAAAAGTTGTGTTGCTTAGTTTAGCGATATTTTTTTTTATCTTGGAATTTATGTTTAATTATGTGTAACACTTGCAATAATTTTCTTTTAGTTAAATTACTTTACTCTGTATGTGTCGCCTCACATGGGTAGCATTATCAATTTTATGTTTTAATATTTTTTTTTTCTGAAATTTTCAACTGCATTTGTGATTTCTGGAATTCATTTCCCAAATGGAAATTCGAATGTATTGAATGTGGAAGAAAAAAAAATTTTTTTTCCTCTCAAATTTATTTTAAAATCATTAATCGATATAGATTTTTTTTTTTTTATAATCGGATTTGCATGTTTTTTTTTTTCTTTCTGCCTTTGTAAACATTGGGGATGCATCCTGATCAAATGCACACTCATCGTTTGCAGTTCTAAATTTAATTACACTAATTTTTTTTTCTTCATTTCAAATTGTAACCAATGCTTGTAGTGAATTTTTTAAATTCCCTAGGCTACTCAGCATTCTTACAGGTTATGATTTTTTTTACCGTTTATACTACTCGTTAATTTAGAAATTTTAATTTGCAAATCTGATTTAATTACATTAATTTTTTAACTTTCAATTGTAACCAATGCTTGTAGTGAATTTTTTTAAATTTCTTAGGCTATGCATTCTCGGAGGTTATAACATTTTTTTTTCACCTATGCACACCCATTGTTTCAATTTCTAATTTTTCACTTTAAATTAATTTTTTTTTACGAAAGATTGTTATCGATGCTCTTGGTGAACCACTGCAATTTCTTATGCTTTGAGTACTGTTGAAGGTTAAAATAGTAATTTTGTTTGGTGGTCTGGGACATGCACTTCACATTAGTCATGTCAGGATTTCGATGTTAAACGATTATGGGGTGTCTGTTTCTGGGTGCCATGTTTGTATTGATTATATATGTTTTCACTAGTACTTATCTCTTATCACAAAGTATTTTTTTCGATGCGCATATGTGTGGTTATTGTGAGTAGCGAAGCTGTTATATATGCAATTTTTGAGTTTACTATGCGTTACTCGTCTTATTTTTTTTTTATTATTTAGTGGCACATGTTTCTTTGTGATTATTCGATTATTTCTATTTGTTATTTTATATATGTTGTCCTTGTGAATTGTTTGGTGACCCATATCCCATTCGGCAAATTTTTTTTTCGTACATGAATTTAATTGTAGTTCTTAGTAGTTAATTTTTTTTTCTCCACCTTTTCGCAACGTTTAAGGAATTAGGGTTAAAATGCAATTTTCTTGTTGGTTGTTTTTTTTTGCGTGTGCAAAATAGAATTTTTTAGACAATGCTTCTTGAAATTTTTTTTATATTGAGTGATGGGAGGACGAGATGGGGACCTCGGGTATCTGAAAGCCCTGTGGAAGAGTGGAAAATTTGTTCTCCCTATTTTACATACTCTACTGATGCTGGCTCTCCTACGAGAGTGTTCGTGTTTTTTTCTCTGTTTCAGGACATTATGCCATCCGGACTTACTGTGCATCGGGTCTTGATTGCTCCACGAGATAGTATCCTACAAAATGTTGAGACTGTGATTCAATGTTCTACCTGGCCGTTGCACCACTGGAGGAGCCCCCGCGGGATTCAGACCCACCGGTTCTTCATTTCACGAGAGATTTACTGCATAGAACAACTACGTCTCTATAGTGCTGAGGACTGTGACGTTATGCTTCAGTGGACAGTCGTTCTTGACCTGGAGTTTGATGACGGACGACGGGACTGTTGAACTGTTGTCATGGTTGCAGTTACAGAATTACATGTGACGTTATGCTTCACACACAGCCTCAGGAGTCTTCATTAAGATTGAATCTTTCAGTTACCATTCTTCAAGAAGTGGACATTCGTTCTTGACCAGGAGTTTGACGAGGGACGACGGGACTGTTTTGAACTATGGTTGCTATTGCATCTATTATATTTACATTTTCATGAATGATTTTTTTGTGTGTTTCTTTATTTCTAGTTTTGTTAATCTGAAAGAGGGGAGGAGTGATGGGAGGTCGCCGGTCCCCAAAGTTACAACGGCAGTTTGTACATTTGCCCTGTTTACAGGAAACGGATTTTAAAGGAATTTCGGGGGTGCCTCAGGTCCACGGACTCTATGGCGGGTGAAGCTGTATCCTTGCACAGCTTGTTGGCCAATCGGAATTGTAAAATTTACCGCCAGAACTTTGAAGCGGATGATTTTCCGAGTGGTGCGGTCAACCTATTTAAAGGTGGGCGCGCGAATTCTCGGGGCTTTTTACTCCTTCTTCGTCTGCCAGAAAAACCCTCCACAGCCGGGAAGCGCACTTGCTACCCGAGGTCAACCCTCTCCGTCGCTCTCTCCCTCGTTCAAAAGCTAAGTATATTCAGTTATGTGTCACTTAATTTTAATCTTATTGTTTAATAAATTAATTGTTACTTTAAAGAACCGGCCTTTTTAATTTAGTGTACTGTTTATTTGTCTTTAAAAGATCTAATGTTTAAACTAAACTATAGTGTGACGCCAACAGAAGAATAGAACCGGGTTTTATATAATGGGAATAAATTAAATAGTTTAAGTTAAACCGGCGTCGCATTAATATATACACTGGTATACCCGTTCTTCGCACGAGTGAACTGAAAAATTAAACAACACAGATTGAAGGATAAAGAAGTTTTTAATGAGGTAATTTTATGTGAATTGCAAATTAAACAAAAAAAAAAAAAAAGAAGCTTTTTGCATATCTCAGCTAAATAAACAAACAAAAAAACCTTAGTTAAATTTTAAGTATGTAGATGTAATAGCTGATAAATAGGATTTTTTTTAAAATTTATAACTCCCCGTAACACTCTTGAGCAGTGCTCCGCAACCTTTTCATCGCTGAGGATCGGTCAAAATTTGATAATTTTACCGTGGCCCACTGCGGGTGGAATACGTTGATTGTTTATATTTTAGATTGTTTTGATTTATCAATTTTAATTTAGTTACATTTAAATATGCCTTCAGAATAAAATATAGTTACACCAAAAATGAATAAAAGAAATTTAACGTGGAATATAAAGTGATTTCCGTTTAAAGTTGTGCAAATACGAGAAAAATGCACATCTTTAAATAAAATGGCAATAGTTTAATGTTCCTTTGGCGGCCCGGCATCCTTTGATCCGCGGACCCGGGGTTGCGGATCACTGCTCTAGAGGGTCGATTTTTCAAAATACCTCCCTAAGCTGATCTCTGCTTAGCAAAAGTAACACATTGTTAAAAAGTTTTGTATAATGAACGCTTAAAATAATGTAAATAATTTATATCTGAAAGTGTAAAACATTAATATTACTTTCTGTTGTATTTATTTTATGTTAAAATTGTAATATTCGCAAGAAACGCCGTTTCTTAAATTATAATGGCGGTTCAATGAAAAACATAGCGATATGTTAACGATAGAGTCAAGTTGAGAAATGTCTAGCTACTTTCATAGCTCGAGCTTTATTAGAGCTTTGTAAGACCCGCCGTGTAGGGCAGCAATGTACGTTGTTCATACTTGTCGCAAAAACCGTGCGCCAGACGGCGCTACTGTCTGTGTATCTCCAGTTACTATTTGTTTAGGTGAATAAAAATAGAGGGTGTTTTACAGTCCATGTGTGAGGTGTGTGTTATTGAGCTATCCCGGGTGTAGTGACCAAACATTTTGGTCCGTCGAGCCGGTGTTCAACAAGCAACAATGGTTTTTGTGCTTTATTAGTTGAGTATTTGGTGTTGAAATTTGTGAATAGGTGAGTGTCTCTATTCTTAATGATGGTTGAAGGAATTATTTGGTTGTGTTCGCTAAAGTCGGTGTTAATAGTTGAATAGTTTTAACGGATATCATGGTTGAAATTAGTGTTTCTTGATTTTGTGTTGATTGTGATATTCTTGTTGTGTTTTTTTTGTATACTTTCCTATTCTCAATAGTGTAATTTAGGTGCTTTCAGTTCCAAGTAGTGCGTTTAGATCTGAGGTTGTGAATAGCATACTACAAATGCTTTTTGGTTGAAAATAGTGTATATTGTGTAGATGTTGTTTCAAAATAAGTTTAAAAATGGCGTTGAAATCAAATCTAAAGAAAGACGAGCTTATCTCGGTTGCTGTGGAAGTGGGTTTGGTAATTCCTAGCAAAGCTAAAATAATAGATTTAAAAAAGTTAATTGAATCAAGTGCCGTGTAAAAAAATGATATTGAATTTGTGCGTAGTCTTGTTGAAAATGCTTTAGAGAAAAGTAAACAAGAGGCTGAGAAAAATGTGAGCGCGAGGCTGAAATTCAATTAGAAAAAATTAAATTATCTCAGATTGAAAAACAATTAGAATTGGTGAAAGTTAGAAAGGAATCCGAAAAAAATCCTCAAACTCTTGAAAGCGGAGAACCAAGCTCCATAACTGATAAATTGGAAAGTTTGGCAAAAAGCATTAAAACTTTGACAATTCAAGTACCGGTTAGGTCAGAGTCCTTTAATTTATTTTTTTATTCTTTAGAAAAGGCATTTCAAATCAAATCCGTGCCTGATGAGCTAAAAGCTGAAATTCTATTAAATATTTTAGGAGAAAGAGTCAACAATTTGCTAACATATGTGAGTCAAGAGGATTTAAGCAATTATGTTAAAATTAAAGAATTAATATTAAGAGAGTTTGAACCCACGCCTCAAGAATGTCTGAGTAACTTTAAAAGTGCTCGTAAACTACCATACGAAAACTATGTTCAATTTGCTTCCCGCTTAAGTGTAACTTTCGATTATTATTGTCAGTTACATAAAGTTAATGAATTCCGCTCTTTGTGTGATCTAATAATTTCAGATAAAATATTTGAAACGCTAGATAGAGATACGATGAATCATATTGCAACGAAACAGGGAGAAACATATTTCAAGCCTCAACAGCTTGGGAGGGAATGTGATGTTTATTTATCCACGAGAGGAAAGGCTTCGAATGATTTAATAAGCAAAAATCAAGGGTGTGGAGTTAAAACAGAGGGGCGAAATAGAGGGCAAACGGTTGGCACTTGGCGGCAAGAGAGAAACTCGTCGAATGTTTTCGTGGCCGAAACCAGAACAAATTGCATTGTGTGTAAGGGTAATAATTTTCATCCCCTTTCTAAGTGTTATCAGTTTAAGAAACTGTCAGTTGAGGATAGAGTAGAGGTAGTTAAACGGAATAATCTTTGTTTTCGTTGTTTTTTACCTCATAAATTGAAGGAATGCCGTTCAGAGAAAAATTGTTTTTGCCTTAGACCTCATAATAGCTTGATTCATTTTTCACGTGACAAAACTAGGAATCCCACTCCCACTAGTAATTTAAATTTGGATGCTCCTACTTTTGTTCCAGTGCAGATTGAAAGATCAATTAAAGCAAATTCACAATCGCAGTTTGTGGCGACTGGGTTTGAGAAAGGCAGATTAAAGAATGTGTTTTTGAGTACTGTTCGCGCGCTTGTTAAAAATAAATACTCTCAATGGGTGGAGGTCAGATGCTTGTTAGATGTAGGATCGCAGTCTTGTTTATGTACGAGGGCATGGGCTGAGAAGTTGCAGCTGAAAATGGAGAAAATAAATACAATGGTTTCGCGTGTTAATGATGCTTCTATGGTTATTAAAAATTGCGTAAAAACTTCAGTTGAAAATAAAGCCAAAACTTTTGAGAGTGAGTTAATGTTGTTAGTAGTTAATAAGATTACAGATCTCCTTCCAAACAAGGTGATTGATGTAGATGTTAATGTTTCAGAGTTTGTGCCCTTAGCTGATGATAAATTTAATATACCAGATAGAATTGATATGTTACTTGGTACTGAAATCTTTTACGAATTGTTAAAGCCTGGAAAATTTTATTGTGATAATTCTCATTTAGTGTTACAAAATACGGTGTTTGGTTATTGTTCGTGAGTGTCACGAGTTTTAATAATATGACGGACCAAGTCTTTCCGACTAAAATTTTAATAAAACCAAAAAGGTAACAGAAGTTATTGTGGGTTTCGATGTAAACAAGTTATTACCCACGTCAGCAATACCCCAATCTTTCAGCTTCTCCGACCATATATAGTCCGGTTGGCAGGTGCGCACGCAGGCATCTTCACGCATACGTCATACTCGCAGTCATCATTACGCCGGCGTCAACATCCCGCCCGGCCTTGCTATGTCCACATGCAAGAACTTAACAATTTGTATCTTAACAAAAAATACGCAATAAATTTTAAACATGAATTAATACTAAGAAATATTAAGTGAATATCAAATTTCAGCAGAGAGAATTAGCTTAAGTTCTCAAATAATAATACATAATAATACATAGTAAATAATTTGATACACGAGAATACCAAAATTCTAACAATAAATTCCAAGTTAATAATATAAATAACCATACACATTTAATTTTCAATAGGCAGTATGCTCAACCTATTGATAGACCTTTTATAAATACCTTTACCAGTTTTAATATCTACAACTCTAACTTTCTTATCTTTCCCCATGTATATTTTAACAACACGTCCCAATAACCATTTACAAGGAGGAAGATTTTCTTCTCTTATTAAAACCATATCTCCCAATTTGAGATTTTCTTTATTAACAATCCATTTCTTCCGTTGTTGCAGACTATTTAAATATGAAAGGCTCCACCTTTTCCAGATCGTTTGAACTGATTTAGTTATTCTCTGCCAAACATTTAAACGATTTGATTCGCATTGCAACAGAGACGGTTCCACTATAGCTGTGATCGGTCTCCCGATTAAAAAGTGAGCTGGGGTTAAAACCTCCAAATCATCTACGTCAGATGAAAGTGGCGTAAGAGGTCGAGAGTTCAAAATTGCTTCAATTTGCGTTATTAAAGTCAATAATTCTTCATAACTAAATTTTGAGCTTCCTGCAACGCGTTTAAAATGATATTTTAAAGATTTTATATTAGCCTCCCATAGACCTCCCCAGTTTGGGCTTCTAGGGGGAATAAATGACCATTCAATGCCTTCTTCTGCGAAAACGCAAATAAAGACTCTTCTCTATCTCTTACTAACTTAGACAAAGCTTTTATTTCTCGATTAGCGCCTATCATATTAGTACCATTATCCGAAAATATTTTATGACACTTACCCCTTCTTGAAATAAATCTTTTCAATGCAGCAATTAAAGCTTGCGAAGTTAAGTCGCTGATTATCTCTAAGTGAATGGCCTTTGTTACAAGGCAAATAAATATACAAACATAAACTTTAATTTCAGGACCTTTCCTCTGATATTTATTTTTGATAAAGAAGGGTCCACACAAATCAATTCCAGTTGAATTAAAGACCTTATCGGGAGTTATTCTTTCTTTTGGCAAATCGCCCATTTTTTGAGAACAAATTTTAGGATTAAATTTAAAGCAAATTACACAGTTATGCACAACTTTTCTGCAAATATTTCGCCCGTGAATTGGCCAATATTTAAGTCTAACCTGATAAAGTAAATGTTGGGGCCCCAAGATGAAAATATTTCTCATGGTAGTATTTAACAATAATTATAGTTAGTTTACTTTTCGCAGGAAGCAATATAGGATGTTTACTCGAATAAGGAAGTCGAGAGTGTTTCAGTCTTCCACCTACTCTAATGATTCCCTTATCATCTAAAAATGGGGATAAATTTAAAATCTTACTTTTATTACAAATGTCATCACCATTTTGCATAGCTCTAATTTCCTTATAGAATGAGCTAAGCTGTACTTGTTTCATTAAATAAATTTCTGCTTCTTTCATCTCATCTGAAGTAAGAGGTCCCGTTTTCTTGTTAGTTGGATTTCTAATGTTAAATAGAAACCTGTAAAGAAAACTTAACACTCGAACGATAGTTAGAAACTTATTACTACGAGAAAGTAAATGATCAAAAAATGTTTGATTAAAGTTTAAAGTCAATACAGTATGTTCTTTAGAGTCCTTTGATTTTAGTTCAGGCAAATAATCTACTTCATTCAGTTCCGGGCACTCAGAGACAGTTTTGGGGAGTTCGTCAGTTCTTAGGAAGGCTGGACCAGTCCACCATTTGTTGTTGGAAATAAGTGTATCAACACTAAGTCCCCTAGACAAGAAATCTGAGGGATTGTCTTGTCCTGAGCAATGAAACCAAGAATCAGGATCAGTTAGCTCGGAGATCTCCTGCACTCTGTTAGCCACGAATTGTTTCCATCTTTTAGAAGAGCCTTTAATCCAGAATAGGACTATTTTGAGTCTGTCCAGTGGAACACTTTGCACTCCTTTTCTTGCGGACGATTTCTTGAACCCTTGAACTCAATCGAGCTGCTACTAAAGCTCCCAGGAGCTCAAGTCGAGGCAAAGTAACTGCTTTCAGGGGTACCACCCTCGTTTTTGAAGTGATGAGATTTACGAGCACTTCATTTTGTTTTCTTACTTTCACGTAAGCTGCTGCACCATAAGCGAGTTTAGAGGCATCACAGAATATGTGAATTTCAATGAGGTCACTTACCTCATCATTCGTTGAATCAAGAACTAACCTTGGAATTCTAAGATTATCTAATAGGGGCAGTTCTTTACACCAAATTAACCACTTTTCCTTTAACTTTGGGGGTAAAATTTCATCCCAAGTTATTTTTTTATCCAAAGTTCTTGTATGAGACATTTTATTCTTATAGTAAAGGGTGAGAGCAATCCCAGGGGATCAAATATCTTCCCTATTGTTTGTAACATAAATCTTTTAGTATTTTCGTTTATCGAAACGAATTCCAGCAAACCTTTAGTATCCAACGTCAGACAGTCATCTAGAGTTTGCCAAGCCATGCCTAACACTTTTGTTTTGTTTGTTCCTAACCTGATGGATGCATCCATAGGATGTGTGTCGAAACCTTCAGCCGCCCACTGAGCCATTAAAACGGTATCATTGATGATCCATTTTCGCATCTCCATCCCTGCTTCTTTCATAATATTCTTAGCGTGGCGAGACATGAAAAGAGCTTCCTCTCGAGTATCCTGTCCCGTAATCCAATCATCCACATACATGAAAGAATCTAAATATTGTACAGTTATGGGATGAATTTCGTTATATTTCTCAATGTGATATTTGATTGTTGCTGCTAGTAGAAATGGACTAGAATTAACTCCAAATATTACCCTGTTAAATCTATAAACTTTCAAAGTGAGCTTTTCCCCAATACGTGGATTACTATCTGTCCATAAAAACCGTACAAAATCTTTATGTTTATCCGCCAAACAAATTTGAAGAAAAGCCTGACGAATATCCGATGATATTGCTACTCGATTTAGCCTGAAATTAATTAAAACATCTAAAAGATTAGGATTCAAATTAGGTCCAGGCCACAAGCAATCGTTCAGTGATAGTTCGTTAGCTTGGTGTGAAGCTGCATCAAAAACAATACGAGTAGAAGTAGTAACACGACCCTCCTTTTTTATCGCTTGGTGTGGTAAGTAATACATTGGTTTGTGTACATTAATTTCAGTATCATTGACCTTTTCTATGATTCCTTGATTCAAATAATCTTGAATCGTTTCTTTGTATTGAGTGTAAAGGGTTTTATCTCTTCGTAACCTTCCCCATAAACTCTGGAAACGTTGCTTTGCCACAGAAATGTTATTCGACAATTCGTTCCAATGTTTACGAAAAGGTAATTCAACCACATACCGATTATTATATTGTACAGTTTCCTTAAAAATATTCATAGCTTGGTCATCTTTCCGATAGCAAGGGTCATCTTTTATGCCAAGGGATTCGAGCTCAAAAAACAGCTTTAATGTATCATCAACCGAATCATTATCTTTAAGAAAGTAACATGAGAAGTTATTAGTATTGGTTCCCTGGAGTCGTCCTCCAGCAATCCATCCAAATTCAAACAACAATTCTTTATTTACTTTATATACGTTATCTTTAATTATTCTAAAGAAAATATCCGCATTCAGTAAAGCGTGAATTTCCTTAGCTTCGTAAAAATAGGGATCTGATAATTCTAAAAATTCAGGAATTTTTATTTCCGAAACATCTAACGTAACACTTGGTGTCAACCCGGTAATTTTTTCAGTCACAAAAAATTCTACGTTTTCTCTAAAAGTACCACTTTTATTAGAAATTAAAGTATTAGTTTTTCCCTTTAAGTTTTGTTTTAATGAATTGAGTCCTGAAACTGAGGAATTTATCTTTTCTATTGCAATACCAAGAAAATCACACATTTTTCTGGATATAATATTAATGTTAGACGCTGAGTCAAAAATGACGGGACATTTTAGTTCTCGGCCTTCATTATTTCGTAAGAAAACGCTACCAGTCGATATTAACACGTTCTTTCTATGTTGAGAAGCAGTGCTACACAAAAACTGTGTTCTGTGTGGAAGAATCCACCACATTCGATTCCCGGTCCTCCGGGTTAGTTAGTACTGGAAGTTCGGCAGAGGGAATAACCCATTTTTTCGGTCATCTATTGCCGCAGTACAGAGGGAGCGAGAATGTTTTTTGCCCCATGGGCACACATACGTCGAAGTACATTGCATCCTTTTGTGGTTTTTTCGCAAACACAGTTCACATAACTTATGCAGACGGACTAAATCTAATCGTTTTTCGGGGTTCAATTCTAGAAACCTTTTGCATCGAAATATCGGATGTAAAGTTTTATCCTTACAAACTATGCAACTCTTGTTTTCAACAGATCGATTCATTAAAAGGTTGGTTTTTGTCTTAAAGGATAAGTTAGATTTTCTTAATATCGTTTTTGTTTCGACAATACAATTTTTATCTACGGATAAAAGAATGGTTTCGCGTTGTTCTAAAAATGCAATAAATTCATCAAATGTGGGAACATCTTTTGCTTTTAAACTCAGTTCGAAATTTTTCGTGATTCATTATCCAATTTCTTTAGCATAATATTTAATAAAAATACATTAAATAAATTATTTTGCTCATAGTTTAGTAATTTTAGAGCCCTTAAGTTTTTTTTAATGCAATCAATCATTTCACGAATTTCTTTCGGATTCTCACGTTCTATCTTCTTAAAATTTAATATTTGTTGCACATGAATATCGACAATCAATCTTTTGCTATCACATCGGGATTCGAGTGCTTCATACAATGAAGAAAATGTATCGAAAGTGGAGGCAAATTCTTTAACTTCATTTGATAGACAGGAATTCAAATAATACAATTTCTGTGACTGAGTCAGTTGTTCGTTAGTTGTAATTAAATCGTCAAATTGGGATTTAAAGTTACTAAATTGTTCATATTTTCCCGAAAAGGTGGGAAGTATTATAGGTGGAATTTTTGTTTGAGCAAAAGTTCCATTTTCGTATTTGTTTTTTTCAACTGCAGTCACAGACAATGATATATTAATTGAGTTAATCAATTTTTTAACTCTTACCTCCAAATCGTCCAGACGTGTTTCACATTTGTATAAATCTTCTTCGAATTCCGCTTCTTCTGTTGGTTTTGCGGTTTCTAATCCAAAAAGTAGCTCCTTCAATTCTTCAATTTTCCTCTGGAGTTGGTCAATTTTCTTGAGTTTGACCTCCAGCTCGGTGATGTCAACATGTTCGGACACGTTGTCCATGAAGGTTGCAATTCTAGTAATACTTCCTTTTAAGGAAGTTTTAGCTTTGTTTATAATTTTAAAATATCCATCGCGCTTTAGTTCGTGACTCACGGGCCGACAGGACCAAAAAATGTTCGTGAGTGTCACGAGTTTTAATAATATGACGGACCAAGTCTTTCCGACTAAAATTTTAATAAAACCAAAAAGGTAACAGAAGTTATTGTGGGTTTCGATGTAAACAAGTTATTACCCACGTCAGCAATACCCCAATCTTTCAGCTTCTCCGACCATATATAGTCCGGTTGGCAGGTGCGCACGCAGGCATCTTCACGCATACGTCATACTCGCAGTCATCATTACGCAGGCGTCAACAGTTATGTTGTAAGTGGAAGTGTAGATCACACACATACAAGTTACAGAGAACCGCGTTCATTGCGGATTAATTGTTGATGACGATTTAAACAAAACACTGAAAAAATTCTGGAAAATTGAGGGTGTTCACATAGAGCCTAAGGTTGATACAGAGGTGTCCTTGTGTGACGATCATTTTGTGCGCACTCATAGGAGGAATTGTGAAGGTAGGTATGTAGTATCGATGGCATTAAATAAAGATCCGTCTTGTTTAGGAAACTCCAAAGATATTGCTATTAGGCGACTTAATTCATTGTGGAAATGGTTGTCTAGGGATTCTAGGTATTTATCGTTGTATGCGGAATTTTTGAAGGAGTATGAGGAGTTAGGTCATTTGGAAAGGGTAGTTGAGTCAAGTGAACCACCCACACATTACTACATACCCCACCATGGTGTATTACGCCCTGAAAAACTGACTACTAAACTAAGAATCGTCTTTAACGGTTCATCCCCCACCACAACAGGCATAAGCCTTAATGACATTTTTTTGAAAGGTGAAGTGAAGAAAGATGTGTTTGAGACAATATCTCGTTTTAGAAGACACAAATTTGCTTATATGACTGACATCCAAAAGATGTACAGGCAAATATTAATAAATCCATATCAGCAGAATTTGCAACGCATTATATGGAAACATGGACTAGATGCAGAAATTTTAACGTATTGACAAAAGACTGTCACTTACGGGCTGTCCAATGCAACTTTCCTTGCCATAAGGACCCTGCAGCAGTTGGCGAAGGATGAAAAATTGAGATTTCCTTTAGCTTCTGAAACCCTGTTATATGATACCTACATGGATGATATTGTGAGCGAAGCGCCGGATTTGGAGACTGCTCAACAATTGCAATCGCAACTGAAAGATGCCCTGCAATCTTGTGGAATGAACGTTCATAAAAGGTCATCTAATTCTCCTGAGTTATTAAATAGTTAGTTATCATTAGACGTCGATCATTCATTTTCTACTGACATTGACTTATCGGTGAAGACATTGGTAATTAGTTGGAAGCCATTTGAAGATTGTTTCGTGTTTAAGGTATCTGTTTCAGCTAAACATATATATTCAAAACGTGAAGTTTTAAGTGTAATTGCTAAGCTATACGACCCTTTGGGTTTCTTAGGCCCAGTGATTGCGAAAGCAAAGGTGTTTATGCAGCAATTATGGCAATGTAAAATGGATTGGGATGATGTGTTACCTAATTCAATTGCCAACGAGTGGAGAGAATTTGTGACAACATTAAAATGTACCGAGGAAGTGAAAATTAACAGATTCATTATGGCTGACAATAATGTTAGAATCGTTCTCCAAGGATTTGCGGATGCATCTGAAGTGGCCTACGGAGCGGTCATTTACCTACAGTATTTTCTTCACAACGGTGCTGCCAAAGTGAGCATTCTTGCCAGCAAATCTCGTGTTGCACCAATTCGAGTTATTTCCATACCTCGACTTGAGCTTTGTGCCTGTGTTTTATTAGCTCAACTCGTCAAGAAAATACGCTCCTCCTTGAGGTTAAACATAAGTGATATTGTGCTACATACGGACTCAACTATTGCATTAGCATGGTTAAATACACCTGCCAATCGTTTAAAAACCTTCGTAGCCAATCGTGTCGCCAAGGTGCAAGAATTGACTGAAGGTTTCCAGTGGAACCATGTGCCATCTGTTCTCATCCCATCAGATCTTGTGTCTCGGGGATTGCGCCCTTGTGACCTTCCAAATTTAATGTTATGGTGGCATGGTCCACAATTCCTTGAAAAAGGTAAGTTGTCAAGTGAAGAAACAAGTTTGTCACCAGTTAAGGAATGCGAGTATTCTAAGGAACTGAAAACTGGTTCGAGTTCTGATATAATTACATCTAGTGTTTGTGTTTCAACTAATTGTGCATCTTCTATTTTATCTACTTTGTTATGTAAAAGTAATAGTTATATGAAACTTGTTCGTATATTTAGTTATGTGTTAAGATTTAGTAATAATGTAAACAAACGTAAACTAACATTGAGTAGACCCCTTTCTGCTACAGATATAGACCAAGCAGAAACTAAACTGATCAGAATGGTCCAAGAACAGGGTTTTTTTGGCTGAGATTAAGAGCTTACAAAGTAAAGGAGTTGTCTCACCTAATAGTAAACTTAGAAATTTAAACCCCTTTATAGACAGTGATGAATTATTAAGAGTTGGAGGACGGCTGAATAATTCAGATTTACCATATGTTAATAAACATCCTTCAATTTTACCAGGAAATCATAATTTAACTGTTCAAATAATTGCCCATTTCTATAGAAAGAATCTGAATACTGGTGCTTCTTCTCTTCTACACTATGTAAGGGAAAAGTTCTGGCCATTAAATGGTCGTTCATTATGCAGAAAAGTAATTCATGAGTGCCTTGTCTGTTATAAAAGCCGACTCCTTGTTACTTCTCAGCTAATGGGTAATCTACCCCGTGATATAGTAGTCCCTGATTACCCGTTCAACTGTTCTGGTGTGGATTTTTGCGGCCCATTCATGATCAGGTACAAAAATCAAAGAAAAGGAATTTTGCATAAAATTTTATATATGTGTATTTGTATGTTTTGTGTCTAAAGCGATTCACATAGAAATTGTGTCGGATCTTACATCTGATGCCTTTATTGCTACATTAAAAAGATTTTTTAGTCGCAGAGGTAAATGTGCTAAATTGTATTCCGATAATGGGAAAACATTTGTAGGTGCCAATAAAGAGCTCAAGAGATTTCTAAAACTTATTGAGGATTCAGATGATAATTTAGCAGGTTTGTTGAGGGCATGGAATGGAAGTTTATACCACCTAGAGCGCCATCCTTTGGTGGTCTTTGGGAAGCTTCGGTTAAGTCAATAAAGTACCATCTTAAGAGAGTTGTCAGTGGCTCAAATTTAACCTATGGAGGAATTTCTAACTGTTTGAATCCAAATAGAGGGAATTTTAAATTCCAGGCCACTGTGCCTTTTATCGAGCAATTCGGATGACTTGAACGCTTTAACTCCAGCCCACTTTTTGATAGGGAGGTTTATGACTTCTGTAGTCGAGCCCAATTAAATTGCATTAAATGAGAATGCCCTTAAAAAATGGCAACGGATAACCAGACTAGTACAACTAATTTGGAATAAGTGGCACAGATGTTATCTTAGTGAATTACAACAGCGCTATAAATGGCAATTTAAAAAACAAAATGTTAAGGTGGGTGATTTGGTAGTTCTCATTGAAAACAATATGCCAACCTTTAAATGGCCTTTAGGGAGAATCACTGAGATTTATAGAGGCAGTGATGCACTAATAAGGATTGTAAAAGTAAAAACACAATTTGGAGAATATAAAAGAGCTATTTCAAGAGTTTGTCTTTTACCTATGCCAGTTTGAATTTTGTCTCTGAATATTGTGTATTAGAATTTTTATATGCATCTTAATTTGTTTTACGTAACCTATAGTATTTTATCGTTTAATGTTTTACTGTAATTTGTGTTATTGTTGAATGTATTACATGTCAACGCGGGGGAGAATGTTCATGCTTGTCGCAAAAATCGTGCTCCAGACGGCCCTACTGTCTGTGTATCTCCAGTTACTATGTGTTTAAGTGAATAAAAATAGAGAGTGTCTTACAGTCCATGTGTGAGGTGTGTTCTTGAGCTATCCCGAGAGAGAGAGAGAGTGTAGTGATTAAACACACGTTAATACTTTATCCACCGCATTATGATTTACTGCGGTTTTTTTCATACAATATTTTTTTGGATCACTACATTGAAAATTAAGGGATATACATAAACAAATACTCCACTTAGGGAAATTTAATCCGTTAGAGCTAATAAATTAATTAAAGATATCCTATTGTAAAATTAATTATATACACCGTTCACTTAAAATAAACAGTCAAATCGTTTTCTAAGGTCTTCATTAACATACAAAAACATAAGACACTTAAATTTTGACATAAATTATTTTTTCGGGACAAAAATAATAATCTTTGCAATCTGCTGAAAACGCCGTCAGCTGAAAACGCAATATCTGCCCCGCTACAATACTCATCATAGAACCCGTGCTGCCATATATCTTGGAAGAGTGGATTTCAAAGAATATTCCTGCTAAGTATTGGTAGAATATTCCTTCTAAGTTGGTGTGGTGTGGTAGTTAGGAGAAGGGGATGCCAGCTCAGGTGTCTTCCACGTCACTTGACCATGTTTCAAAATTACGTGGTCCGTTGCCAAAAGCCTTCGTGTAGCTGAACAGTGTGACGTTAATATTCACTCACTCCAAACAATACAGTACAGTAGTTATAATTATTTTTATACTTAAAAATGCAATATCCGTCTATTCAATTAAAATTATAACGTTATAATTAACTACTAACCACAAACAAACTAAGCAAATATGTCCAAATGATGTAGTGTGAAAGACAAAGTTTATCTACTGTGAGTACCAGAAGGAATAAAAGTATTTATTTTGAAAAAAGATAAATTTCTTACTATCAAATATGCATAATAAAATCATAAAAAAACATTCAAATAAAGAGTCATTTATAACAACCTCTCCCTTCAAAACTTAGTTTTATTCTGAAATAAAAAAAATTAGGGATTATGCTGATCACAGGAATTAATTAGAAGCGAGCGCCTTGCATAGCCAAAACAAAAAGGGTTTCTTCACAAACAAAAGATATATATATATGCTGTCGTCGGACTTTTTTGCAACGCACGCTAGAATTTCTTGCAGATGACAGAATTTTTTCCTACTTACTTGGCAAATATCGTTATATTTTGGACACTTCACACAATATCTGTATAAATTATAGCCTATGTGTTATTCTGATGTATAAACTACATTACTGTAAAGGTTCATTAAAATCCATTCAGTTGTTTTTGCGTGAAAGACGCCCAAACATCCTCACAAACTTTCGCATTTATAATATATATCTAGATATCTAGATATAACTTTTTCTTCAAAGGAATAAACCGGGAGTCTCAAATACTTGGCGTGGATATGTACAATTTGGCTTACAGAAATGCACGACTAAAAACCATTCCGCGAGGCAGTTGAAATAAAGGAAAACAAAGATCATTAACACAAAATCTGGCATATAACGCAAAAAATAAGATAGAAATTTACAGGTGCACGCATAAAAATGATAGATTTAAAAATAAAGAAGTGAGCATAAAAAATAGATTTCTATATAGATCGAAATACTGTTTGTTTAAAATAAATGGCATACCCCACCCTGAAAGACAGCGTATTTAGGGTGATGTTTAAGAATCTGGGGAAGGATTTTGCAAATTCCTGAAGTTTGCCGGATAACGCAGGACGTCCCTTTTTTTAAGCGGACCGTACAGTGGCTTATGAACTAAAAGGTTTATAGTTTTAGAAGTACACTATTTTTGAAAAAGCATGGGATAATACTTCGAATAAATGACTTCAAAACATAAAAGCTTTGCATACGAGCATTTTAGGTTTCTTCGTAAAAATGGGGATACACGTTATAAGACGAATATACTTAAAAATTTTAAAATGTAGCTTAGAAATATAGGTGCGCGGCACCGGATCTTACGGTAGGTAAGAGGAAAACCTGATTTGTACAAAGTGTTTTTTTAAGTTCTAGTTTTCTGTGGCTAAAAGGAAAACAAAAATAATTACTAATTTAACTAACTTCTAATAATTATAATTATCTTATTAATTATATTATCTTATTATAATTTAATGTACCAATGCTACATCGAGTTCACTGAGCATTTGTATTCCGATTCATATTACAAACACCGATATGCGTACTCTGTATCTAATGCATCTTTTGAACTATAAAAGAATATTTCATTATATTTTTCTACAATCTTTTTCTTACGACATAGAGAAAACGACACTTTTTAAACGGGAAAGAAATTATTGGGCAATATTGTTGCTCAAATAGGAAGGAGTAAGGGAATTTATTAGATACCAACAGCTGCATAAAAGGAAAAGAAAGTAAGCAAATATCGATTTGTGCTTACTAGTGACAAAATATTCTCTACAATTCGAAAAATTTATTTTGGGCAGTTTTACCTGTTATTGAAGTTGTTTTCTTAGGGAACAAAGACTTTTTAGTAGATAATTCCATTGCGAAATATCCAAAAAAAGTAAATGAAATGAGGTCTCAGTGTAAAACAGATTCTTTTCTCATTAAAATACATTTGCAATAATAATTTTTATAAATGGTTAAAAACATACATTTTTAATGTTATTTGAGTGAGTTTTTTATTAATTATAATATTTCTCTGGAATAATTGATTTCATTGTTTTTAACTACTCTTTTGAGAGCCGTGTACTTTGATGCTAGTATTTTTCATAGAAATATTCTATAAAAGCTGAATATCAATTATTAAACTTGAATACATTTTTTTCTGAAAAGTATCAGGTTATAATACATTACAAAAGGCTAAAAATAGAATATTACATAGGTCAAAATGCGATAAAAAAGTTACTGTTATTATAATCGCCACAATTAATTAATATTTACAAAATATTACAATCAAGAATTATTGTCCATTAAGGCCTTATCACACACGCCTGTGTCGAAACGAATCGAGTTTCTTTTGAACAACTATTTCGAGCAGCTGTCAGGGTAAAGGGTTGCCATAAACAAAATGATACGCTTTGATGTCAGCCGCTTCCTATCTTCAAATTGAAAAATTACTTTCCGACTTTTCTGTTTCGGAAAAGGAACATCCAATATTATTTCTTTTATTCCACTCGCGCTTTTGGTGACGGTCGTAAACAAAAATGGAGTGCCATTCTGTTTAAAATATTACGCGCCATTTCTAATGTGTTCGACGATGCCGAGGCTGCCATCTTTACTGCCATCTTGTTTATGACGTAGGAAGCCGAAGAACCTCTTTCTCTGGAATTTCGAACAATCTTAATTTCGAGCAATTCCTTCAGGTCACTGGGAAAAAGTTGTACGAAACCGTTGCTATGACAACTGGGCAAAAATCGCTTTAAAGGGTTGCCTTAGAGAAAAATTGCTCCAATTACGTATACGTGTGGTAAGGCCTTTAAGCTCATATTATTACATACCTAAAATAATTATTTTCATGGAAAGAAAGTGACTACATATCTCTTCAATATTGTTTTTCTAATTTGTTCACAACTCAAACTTGGCGTGGAAATTTAGAAACGGGGGTGTCAGCTCATGTATCGTCCTCGTAACTTGACTATGGTTCAAAAACACGAGGTACGTCTTCCATATAGTCCCTGTGTTGCTTCACAGTAAATCAATATCAAAACCAAATAAAATAAAATCAATCAAAACTCAAGCATTCTCTTTACTTTTTCCTTCTAAAATGGAAACTGAGAGCCCTAAAATAATTTGTTTCATTTGTTCCCTGTTTTAATAGATTATATGTATATTTCATGTTATAAGAAAATGGTTGAAAAAAATGTTCTCTTATTTTTGTTTTCTGAGAACAGTGTAATTTCCTGAGAAGGGGATATTTTTGTAGGATAAAAATGTTTCTTTTTGTATTTTATTGGTTGTGTTAGAAGGATATTTTTCCTTGCTGTAAAATTTGTATTAGGGCAATTTTGGGAAAAGGGATTGCCGGTTAATGTTATAGAATAAAGAATATGAGGAATTTTTCATGGGATTGCTCGTAATGTGTCTCCTTTTCTTTTCTTTTTTTTCATTTAAATGAATAATATAACATAAAATAACGAAATTCCATTGAAAATTTGAGAAACAATTTGAATATCAGGAATTTTTCATTTTTAAATTTTTATAAATTTTCAATTTTACTAAACTAATACTTTAATCTTATAGTTCCCTTAAGCAAATGAGAATAATTCAACAAAATAAGCATGTACATATCTGGCGCAAGAATAATATTTTTATGACAATATCTCTCTACAAAGTTCTTTGAAATTGAATATTTTTTGAGATTATGAAATATAATGTTGTTGCCAAACGATTTTACATGAAACAAATAAATAAATATAGTAAAATGGACATGCTTAAAGAACTAATAAAACTAATAAAAAAAGTTACGTGACACTAGTTCAAAATTATTAACCCTTACGATTAATTCATTTTATAACTCATCATTACAGTCATCCCATAAAAATGTAACATAATCCATTTATCCATTTGAATTCAAATACGAAAGCGTATTTTCAGTAGAATTTAATTCTTCACAGTTAATTCATTAATATATTTAGGAATTATATATTTCTTTATTCTAAATGCTTCAATAAATTTTCTTATAATGGGATATTTTTCTTTGGCTCACAGTTGTAAAACACGGATACAATCTTACCGAACAATTACCATTTTTCTCTTTCAAATTCATTTGGAAATTCTTAGAGCAATTAAAATGTTTCAATTTATTGTCTTTATTTCTGTTTTACATTGCTTTTCTGCACTATAAATCAAATCAGGAATCGTAAATAAAAACTTTTAGCAAATGGCTCGAAGCAAATCACGTAGCATTTAAAGTGAAGAGAACGAATTTTAAATGTATCTTCTATTTTAATTTAATCAAGGAATTGTAATCGAATGCTGTTACTTTTCATTGAAATAAAATACGTTTTGTTGGGATATGCTGTAGTAAAATATCGTCTGAAGCAAAATAATTATTACCGTTTGAAGTTAAACGAAAAATTGTGCTATTATCCTTCATACTGAAAATATTTTGATGGACAAAAATAAATTTATAACATTTAAAAATTTATATTATTTGCTGAATTATGTTTTAAACAGAATTTTTTTTAGTTACTAATCCAAACCCAATAATGGATAAACTCATAGAAAATAAGATATAAAAAGCACGAAATTAAGAAAAAAAATAAAGTTTAATTACATAAATTATACATATTTTTAATTCCTTATGAATTAATTTCAATTTTTATTCAAGTATCAGATATTAGTTTAACAAAGAAAAGAATTCCTTTTTTTAGAATAAAATGAATAATTCATTGCTGTTACACAGAAATGAAATGGCTTGAATGGTTCTTTAAAATAATTAAACTACAAATTATGCAACATTTCTAAGTTTTTGGAGAAAGTCAATAGTTTTTATAATTCACATTTAAATATGTGATTTTCTTTTCATTTCCTTTTAAAAATATATCTTTATTACTTGCTATATTTGAGATAAAATTATTATTATTTTTTTCTTCTTTGGCCATATATTTCTCATACAAGACAATGGTTTTGTATGCTTTAAAGTTACTTTATATGCTGAATAAATAATTAAAAGAAATTTTTACTATTGGTCCAACCCTAATTAACTGAAATAATGAACAGAGGAATTATTGAAGTGAAAACGTCGTTAAGCGCGTTTTTGCTGAGGCGTGAATGTAAATGAATCGTCACGCTCGGGTAGGTTACGCTGAATCGGGTTTACTCGGCTCCAGTTGTTATAAGCCACGTTTTGAAGGACTTACTCATCAATTAGTGTAAGTTAATAATGGTATTAATGAACTTATAGCAGAAATAAATAATACGTATTTTACTATTTGTAAGTAGTTAATTATATTTTAAAGTGAAAATTTTTTAGGTGTGTTTTTTTTATGTAAAAATTTTATGCACGTTTTTTTTGTGAAATTTTTCCTTTCTTTTCCTTTATTTAAAAGTATTGCTACTATTTATTAACATTTGTACATTGATACATCTGTATGAACTTTAACGTACAAGTGTTTTTTTATTGCTTTTCGTGGCATAAGGTTTCCTAATCTTACATATTATACGGCGTCATATAAGTTATATAAATATATACAGGGAAATATTCTTAACACGAAAATGCTTAACACTAAAGACAAAATATCAGTTGACACGAAATAATACAACGATCCCGACAAACTACTATGTTTTCATGTATTTTTTTCTCTTAACACGCATCGAAAATCGCTTAACCCGAAAAGATTTTCCTTCTGGATACTGAAACTGAGCCGACATTTAATGAAATGTTTGAGAAAGTTTCTGTATTATTGGACTGTCTTACGGTATCATCGAAAGAAATCGTTGATGATGATAATGTGTGTACAGCATCAATTATGGCAGACAAAAGCATTTTGGAGTTTGTTCAAAGCTCAAAAAGTATCATTGATGCAGATTACGACGACGAAAAAGAAATGAATAATGCAGCTATGTTCCCATGTCATCCGAAATAAGGAACATCATGAAAAGTAAGAGGTTATTTAGATACACATTTCCAATGGTGAAATAAAAATACGGATGATATCGAACGATTTGTTGGCAATTTGTTGCCAAGAAGACAATGCACAGAAAAATACCAGATATCTTTCCAAAAACTCATTAAGGGTTTTTTTTAAAAAAAAAACTTGCAAATTTTGTATTAAATTTCATTAAGTTCTTATGAATGTTTTGTTTCTGTCTCGTTGAGCTTTAACAAACATATGTATATATATATATATATATATATATATATATATATATGTAAATAAAATGTATTCTATTAAACTTAATCTTGTAGAATATGTGGTGTTTTTTGCAATATCCTTTAACACAAAAAATATTTCAGTTCCCTCAATTTCATGCTAAACGATTTTCCCTGTATATTGTATAAGAATGCTGTCGGTTCCGGCGGTTTAGAGGTAGAGTGTCCGCTTTAAAAGCCCAAGATTACTGGTTCAAATCCTGCTGGAGTCGGTAGATTTTCTGGGTGAGAAAATCATAAGTGGGATGTAAAAGTTCCCTTGAGTATCAATTTGGCTCTGGTACTCTCGGCAGAACTAAATAACGGCAATATTTAGCACCTAACGAGAGTATGAATTAAAATTAGTTCAACGAAAAGTAGATGGGTATAATTTATTATTGCGCTCATATTGTTAACATTAGCTGAACAGAAAGGGAAAAAAAGAGAATATGTTTAGCATTTGTTACAGACGCAATTAATTTTTCTACTCCCTGAACCTCAAGGATATATCATAATGCTGAAGCAATCAATAGTCCCGTAGTATTTTTTTCTGTGCTGTTTTAGCACTTTTTAATTCTGTTTTCAAAGTTAATAATTTTTCACGAGTAAGTGCAGCTCTTTTTTTTCTTTGACCCACGCTTATTTAATAAAAATTCAAAAATCTCGCATTGAATCTTTCTTATTAACAGGTTAATCTCCCCTTTCAGCAGAAGTCATTGTTTGAAAAAAATTTGTTAATAATCCGAAATGCAGAACGCCAACACATATATACACCACCTAAATTCTAAGTTTAAAAGCAACGGAATGAAGGATGTACAAACACACGTGATTAAAAAAACAGCTATAGGTGGTTCAAAACTGACTAATAAATTTAACTTAAAAAAACTTTTTTAAAACCAAGCTTTTATTTAAATGCTCTAAAAAGAATAAAACAAAACATGCATCGTCATCGAATGTAAACGTGTATACAAAAAAGTTCAGCTCAATCATTTAAAGACATCAGCTTCAAAATAGAGTTGAAAGATTCCACCCGAACATTTTACATTGCAAGTTAAATAAAAGCTTGTGTAAAAATAGCTAGAACCTATGCAGAGAACTTTCGAGAGCCGTATTTCATACTTTTAACGATCAAGTAATCGTTATTCTATAGAATACCTAGTTAAATAGCAGAATTCAATAATTTTATATACTTCAACTAACTTACCCCATTATTTCATGAAATACCTAGTTATTCTATGAAATAACGGATTTCACACTTTAACGGTAATATCTATAAATATATACATATATTGGCTATATTTAAAAGTAGCTGAGATAAAGCTTCTGTTACTTCAGAGATGGATGTGGCATCAAGCACTACAGAATCATTTGGGTTTAATCAGTCATGTATCGAAGAAATTTGAAGAGCGAGACGTAGAGCAGAAAATGGACAAGTAACTGTAATGGTTGATATTTACATATCACCAAATCAAAGAGTAAAGAAAATTATCGAATTCATTCACGAGAATTTACTTGCACACGCTGAAGCCGGATCGGCTCTTCTGAATCGAAATTGCAACGTACTCAAGACAAATTCTAGAACTCTATTTGGCAACGAGTCTAACCTGAGGTACTGCGCCTGCGCGAGTGCTACACAAGAGGGATTTCGGTGATTGTCTCTCGAAGAGAGATATCGGTAAACTATACCATTGAGCTTTGTGTGAAGGTTTTTGTATCTGCAGAAGACAGATGTGTTGGATGCCATCCTGGCCTATATTTTATAGCTTTTTTTCCCTCTAAAATTGTCAACAACTCAGGAGATTCAGTATTTACCAAAAGCGTGTAAAAAGTGTAAATGTATGTGTGTGTGTCTTATGTGTTTGTGCGTCAATAAACCATTAAGATATCATTAGAGTTTCATCATTGAAATTCCTAAGACACTACAAAATCTACACAAATAACCAAATATTTTTAGTGAAGATTTTAATGTGAATTTTTCGAATGACAAATCAAAACCTTTAGTTGATTTTTTGAAATCAAAATTCAATTTAATTATTTCAAATGATCCAAACACGAGAACACGACAAAGTACGGAACAATGATTGACGGATTTTTTAGTTATTTAAATAAATTTGACTAAAGTATTTATAACAAATTTCAGCTACCCCATGAACTTATAGTTTCTTTCTTAAAATTTTCTTAATGCACAAATATGATATTTTTAAAATTATTTTATATAACAATAGTAATATCACTTTGTTTTGATTCATCGAAATAATCTGCACTAATCGATTATATAAAATAAATGTAATTATTAATATAAATTCATATTTTCAGATTGGAAAATTAGAAGTTTTCATTTTTACATTGTGTGGTCATAAGCACATACCCATTTTTATACCATTTTTATTTGTATTCTGTAAGGGTCAGTGATAATTTTATTTTACTAGAGCCTATGTTACAGATACATAGAATTTACATAGCAAGATTCCGTAATCTCACATTTTTAAGTTTAATATTCTAGCCTTATTCCCTTATTAAGTAAAAATAGCGGACAATCACATTTTCTTAACTTTATTTTTAAACTATAAGAACTAAACTCAATAGTTGAGTGGTAGTGTGACCCGTTTTCATGCAACAGAACCGGGGTTCAAATGAGTACCAAGCTTTTGCTCGGGAACAAAACATTGGTGGTTTCACGTCAGACTGACTACATGACCAGAACTTCTGCTGATGCACCTCAGCACCCAAGGTCACGAAAACTGAAATGGGAACAGTAGGCCTTGGCTCTCATGGGCTGTTGCACCACTAAGTTTAGTGTAAGAACTACTGAAATTTATTATTAAATAATTTTATTCAAGCGTTTTTCAAAGATTATGAATAACCAAATCTATTCCTCCATAGAAATAAATGATATTTTATCTCTTTAAAAATATATTTAATTAAATTCAGCCAACCAAAACAGATCTAAACTGCTATAAAAACATCTAATATGAGAAAAAACATTTTTTTTAGTAAATTTCAAAAATTTTCACTCTTATAAGGTAAAAAAGAATTTCTGCAGTTTTCAAAATGTAACACCATAAACAGTGGAAGCAAGACTGTAGGGAAAATTATTGCATTGATTGCTTGATAAAAAGAGCAAAAACTACTCTTTTTCTGACATACTTTAGAAAAATATTCACGAAAACTTAAAAGAAGTTACAAAAAGTAAAGCGGCGAAACTCTTCCCCAAATTTCATCTTTTTTCATTCTATTTTTTTGCAAGAAAAGCATTTTCCTCCTAAGAAGAGATCTTTTTTTGTTTCAAACCTTCAATAAATCCTATTACGCAAACGCATGAAAAAATATTGTTGCATCTTTTCTGTCTTCTCGCTTAGATATTCCAACGTCTCTTCCGTTTTTCTCAACAAAGAGGGAAAGATAAAGTGAAGTAAAAATAGCCACAATGGGCAGTAAACATGAATATTTTAACACTACAGAGAATTGTTCTACACGGACTAAGGAAAAACGTCTTACACGTATAGCGTGTTATCTTTCGCGTGCATTCTTTGGGCAATGTTTAACTTTCTTCGTGGAACGCTTTATATAAAGATTCTTTTCTTTTCCTTTCCTTTTTTCTTTTTTTATTCGTAACAAACTTAAGCACAGGAAGTGATGATTTACTAATGCTGGATACTTTGGCATTTTAATATTTTGTGAAAGAAAATTTTCTTATGCATCACGTGTGTCTAGGGTTACAGTTACGGTAGCATCTAAATAAGAAATCCATTGCGTTTTTTTATATGACATTATTGAGGTTGCCACAAAGCAGTAAATTTTAAAACTAAAGGTTTCTAAAAATCTTCCAAGCTCTCTAAGTTTTAGTTTGTTTTTTAAAATATTTTTTGGAGCTAAAACCTGCTTGAATATTTCTAAGCTTGTGATTTAAAAGGTATTTCACTTGTTTACTTAATTTCAGCAATATATATATATATATATATATATATATATATATATATATGTGGGGAGTCCGAATAAATCTTCGAATAAAAATCAGACTCTTCAGAAGGCGGGATTTTAGATTGGCGAGGTGGCTTGTCTAGGGGTAAGTATTTAAGGTTGAGTGATGAATTATTAATTGAATCTAAGTCATTTAAACACAAATACTTCAAAGTAAAAGAGAATTTATTTAAAGTTAAAGGGAAATATTTACAAAAGGGGATATTTATAAAGAGAAAGAAATGCAGGAATTAGGTTAATTAAAAGTTGAGTTATACCTTTAGAAGACGGGGAAATAAACCTTTATCATTATTGGACGTTCGGACTGGTGGTGCCGCGCAGGGCGCGGAAATGCGGTAAAGACGCGACGTGTTGAACAAGCAGTGGTTAGTAGGCCTCTGCCGAAAAATTATTCAAGCCGGAGCTACGAAAGCTCTCTAGATGGCGCTGTTTCGGAATGCAGTAATAAATAAAATTGAGATTAATGGTCCTCTGAAAAGGATATGACTCAACCTTTTAACAAATGTTTCAAAGGGAAAATCCTACAGAATTATATATATATATATATGAAAGAAATAATAGATAATGAACATAACAAGAGCGTAATAAAAATATAAAAGCTGAACATGAAGAACAAAATTATAGAGAAATAAAAAAAGAAACTACAAAAAAGAAGAACCTAGCGAGTCAGAAAGCAATTTCGGACTTAGGACCGAATAAGTGGGGTTAAACTAGTTTGAAGGCGCCAACCTTCCCCCTTTGCAACTCGGTAGGAAAAACCAAATAAAATAAAACAAAAAAAATTCAGAGTATGGAAAACTCAGAGAGTATGATAAAACCACTCACTACACTATTATGTAACAAACTCTCCCAAACTCTTAATGCAGAAAAATCGCAAAATAATTACGTAAGAAAAGTAGAAAAATCCTAAAACAATTACATAAGGAAAGTATCTTTCGAAAAATAATTTAAAATTTCTTTACTCACAGAGCTTTTACGAAGAGAATCAACCGTCTTGACATCAATGAAAATCAATTATTCACCAAGTTAAAAATTCGAATATACATAAACACATCTTTTGAGCTAACTTTTAAACCAGCCAGCAAAGACAGATATCAAAAAAGTCGACAATCAAATATGGTAGAATTTGAATTGGTTGATTGTCAAAAATGTAAATTTGCTAGGCGCTAATTTGGTTGGTTGTCAACAATGTGTAAGATGCTCAAGATGTGTGTGGAAAAAATGTAAACTGTGATATGAGTGTTATGATATAATCTTCACAGCAAGACTACTAACATGCTGACTTTGAAATCCTATTGTTGTGTGGTGGTTTTGGAATTCGAAGTAGCAAGACGGTTATAATGTATTTGTGATGAATATAAGTTCTTAAGAAATTAAAAGGGTATTCATGATCTAAACAACATTGAAATTTTTTTTTTATATTATTGTATTTATCTATTTTGTGGGTAGTTAAGTTATCATTTCTAAATAAAAAATTCAAAATGATATTTCTGTAAATTGATATATGCAAGTTACTATTCCATACAGGAATTTTAATTATATGGAACTTAAACGAATCTCTTTTGTCAAAAATGTTACTGACTACATTATTGTTAATAAGATGCAAGTCTAAATCCAAAAATTCCACCATATTAGAGTTGAAGTTAGTTTTAAGGAGCTTGAGATAATCAGGGTAGAACGTAATATTTGGTTTGTATTCACTATTTTTACCAAAAATTATTAAATCATCTATATAACGATAAATCAAGTAAGAATCATTTACAACATGATCAATTTCAAAAAAATGTAAATATAGGTTCGCTAAACAATTACTAGCTGGACCACCCTGAGGTAATCATTTGATCTGTTTATAAAGATTCTGATCAAATGCAATGAAATTTTCTTTTAATACGAGGTTAACAAGAATATCAAATTTTTCTTTTTTCATTGAAGTATATAATTCATATTTATCATAAATTAACTGTAGAACCTTAATCATATCGTCAATATCTATAGAATTAAAAGGTCCTCGAAATCAAAGCCATGCATGGAAAAAATTAACATATCCTTAGTAACTCTAGCAATCTCTAAGCTATTTTTAATTATTGCCGTGTTTTGTAAGTTATCAATTAGATTTTGAAGAAGAGATTGTAAGATCTTCCCAGACTTCGTGATATATGTACTGTATCCATTAGTGATACTACGGAATTTTATAGGATTTTTATGAAATTTTGGTGTTAAAAAAATACTTGGATATTTAATATTATTTAGATGAATATTCAGTCTTTTGTTCAAAGCTAAAAGACGATTATCATCTTCTCTATTATTGTGAATTGATTTTTGAAATGAATTATTATTTAAAATGTGGTTACTTAATATTTTACTGTAAGAGAATTTACAAATTATGGCATAATTAGCAGAGACCTTATCAACATATGTAATCACGAAGTCATTTTGGATATTTTCTATTGATGATTTAAGATCTTATACATAATTTCATTTTCAACAGTGAAATCTAATTCCCGAATTTCTGTTGCTACATAAGATCTAAATTGATTGAAAGCTTCAATCGGCATTCCGTATTTAATTGCAATTTTAAGGTAGAATTTATCTAAATCTTTTATGATTTGTTTCATAACGTTAGATTTATTTTTTGTGATCATCAGTCTAAAACCGGTACCTTTTTCCATAAAATTTCTTAACAAATCATCTTTCACGATGCCAAGGTCTCCTGTGACAACGTGCTGATGATAATCATCAATATAGTCTCGATGTAGATTGCATTTACATGATTCTGAACTTAGGAGCTCCGAGACTTGATTATAATTAAATATAAATCTACCAAGTTTCTTGTTGTATTTGAAAGCCTTTTTAATAATAATATTTTTAATAGGAAAAAAGGATTATATATATATTATATTATATATATATATATACTCATGAACAAAAAAATTAGCGCACCAAGAAATAATTGCGGGATTATAACGAAATTTGGCATGCCGGTACATGTTGGGGAAATATGCAAATGATTAGAAATGCAGCATAATTGCGCATTACGTATAGCCGGTGGAGGGCGTTTAACGTCGTTCTCCGCGGAGTATAAAACAGGTAACCAAAGCTTGTTTGAGTGTGCTGAATCGCTTACAAAGGAAGAGCTGAGGTAGACATGCCATTACGCTCTTCTCGAAGACAATATGAGCAGTTGTCACAGTTTAGAGGGGGAGAATCATTGGCATGATGGAAGCTGGGTGGTCAACTAGGCAAGTAGCTCGTCGATTAGGCCGCTCTGACTGTGTTGTGAGGAGGTGTTGGGACCAGTGGATCCCAGAGATGTAATTTACACGAAGACCAGGCTCAGAACGTCTTCGATAGACCAGACGTCGAGAAGACCACCAAATCCTAAGAAATGCATGCGTACAGCCAACTGCTTCATCGGCCGCCATTCAGGCACAGGTATCACCTTCACTAGGGGCCCCTGTGTCTTCTCGAACCATACGAAGGCGTCTGGCTGAAGGACATTTGGGATCGCGGCACCCATTACGTGTGCTGCATTTGACGTCCTCCCATCGACGTCTCCGTTTGGAGTAGTGACGCGCACGAGGAAACTAGACTGCAGCGGAATGGAACCAGGTCGTCTTAAGCGACAAATCCAGATTCAATCTCAGCAGTGATGACAATCATGTTTGTGTGTGGAGACCCCGTGGTGAACGCCTCAATCCTACCTTTGTTTTACAGCACCAAACCGCTCCCACAGCTGGTGTGATGGTATGGGGTGTCATTTGCTACAATACACGGTCACCCCTAGTATTGATCCATGGCATCATGACAGCCCAGCGGTATGTCCATGGCATTCTGCAACCACATGTGTTGCCACTAATGTAACGGTTCTCAGGAGTCATTTTTCAACAAGACAATGTTCGGCTTCACACAGCAAGGGTATCACAAGACTGTCTCCACACTGTTACTACCCTTCCTTGGCCTGCCCGATCTCTAGATTTGTCTCCTATTGAGCATATCCAGGATCATTTGGAACTTTGAGTTGGGCATCCCACGAGTTTGAACGAACCAGAGGCAAGGTTACAGCAAATATGGAACGAAATGTCTCAAGACATCATACAGAATGCCTCAATGCCCGATTGTATCGCATCGTACATTCGCGCTAGAAGGAGTTGAACTGGGTATTAAATCCTCCGTTCTTTTGCCTTTTTCTCTGAAATAAATTATCCTTTTTTTGATTTTCTAATCATTTACTTATATCAAAGTAGTCATTACGCATGTAAAATTTCGTTTCATTTTGACGACTCCTTCTTGGTTCGCTAATTTTTTTGTCCATGAGTGTATATCGCAGTATTTTATATAAGCTTATTTAACTTTTATTTAACTTTTTTTTAAAGTTTTGAATTTGATTAATGAGTTACTTTAAAAGCGTATGTCGAATCTTAAAAAGCTGTTACGTAGCGCTGTTGCAGTGAACCACTTTAATTTAGAAGTCTTGTGGCAACAGTCAGTGTGTATCTTTTTCAAAATGTAAATACTACATATGTTCTCTCGTGAAAAGTTCTTGTTTGAAGTAATTACTATGTGAAATGTTCTATTACTTGTGAAACATTCTATTCCTCTAGAGAAATATTCTTTTCCTCTAGAGAAATATTCTTTTCCAAGAGAAATATTCTATTCCTAAAGAAATATTCTATATACCGTGAATTATTTTTCATGTATGAAATTTATTTAACAATATCAAATGGCAGTTTGATTTATTATTGTGTCAATTTTTTTATTTTGATTGAAATTTGACACTTAGGCTTGATACAAAATTCCGTACAGTCCACTATTTTAACGGTTGTGACTCTACAGCGTAATAGGTTTCGAAATTTTACATGAATGTTCTTATTAAATTTGCGTAATGACCTGATGGTCAGTTACCAGGCATTTGGTAAATAATTCTTTTAAAATGAATGAAAAATATAATTAGAAATAAAAAATAGAAAAATATTAGAATTTCTCTTCTATATAATTAGAAATAAAAAAAAATTCTAAAACTTTTTGTTATTTTTCTACCAAAACAAATTTTTCAAATCAGTTGATAAAACAAGTTTAAAATATTTTAGTTTAAAAAGTTTCAATATACATTTTAAAAAGCCTTAATAATAACATTCGAAAGCATATCCGTAAGTTTTATTTAAAAGCAACTTTATAAAGCTTTTAAAAGCAAGAAGTTTTACATTCTGTAACCATTGAATTTCAAATGAAACTCCCAGCAAAACTTTCATTGTGAAATATTCATGTCATAAAAAGATGTCTACCTCTTCATTTGTAAAACAAAATTTTCGTCTCATTTCTTCAAACAAGTTTCTGCATAATCCATTATTTTTTTTTCATCGGCTTTTTAAATAAATGCACTTTTTCCTTAGAAGCAAGCATTTTAAAATTGAGTTTGTTTTTAATATTCCTTAACTTCTTAATTAAATGAAGAAAGTTTACGTTAGTGTTATATGATCCTATTCGAATTATTAAAAAAGGAAAAACCGTCTGCTCTTAATGATAATTAACATTAAGAGTAGACGAAAAAAACTGTTCGCATATTAATATATATTCCAAATTTATACATTGGCTTAATCCGAATGAAAATGAATAATTTTTTTCAATAACTTCAACTTCCGAACTAATTTCCAGATGAATAGCTTTTATACAGTCTATTTTCCAAAGTTCAAATATTTACTTGATGTATATTGGAGCTTTATTATTTTCAATAACTTGTTTTTAATATGTCTAGACATGTCTAAATTTTTGCTATTTTATACCTTGAAGTACATTGCAGAAATTTAAATTCATGTTTTAAGATCCACAAACATTATTTTAATGCTTGTTTAAATAAAGAAGAGTTTTTTTCGGTTGTTGTTAAGCCTTGATTTAAAAAAAAATGTATAAATTTATTGAAGCACTACTTATTAAAATTTAGAATATTGCTGCTCGCTGAAATTCATGTATATATACATATCTATGTAAATAAAATGTACTCTAATATAAACTTAGTTTTTTTTAATGTATGTTTTATTTTGCAATATTCTTGAACACGAAAATTTTTTTCAGTCCCCTTAGTTTCATGTTAAACGATTTTCGCTGTATATTAGATGCTGAAAAAATATTCCATAACATGAAAAAATTTGAAACAGATGTCAATCAGTTTATATTTTTTGATAAATTGTTATAATGTTCGAAAACACTTGTTTTGATTCGTACTTGTAAGTGATCACTAACAAGTTGTTGCTTCAGATTTATATTCTTTTCAGCATTGAAATTCATCACAAAACTTTATGTCTTTCATGGCAAAAAGCCATAAAAAGCTATGAATTCCTTCTGTTTCTCTTGACACACGTCAAGAAGTTGGTTGTGATGATAAATGAAAAAAAATACATACGTTTACATAATAAAATGTTTGATGCGTCAACAGTTTGTAGGCTATAAATCGAGATTGAAATAGGAAAAACTTAATTCTTTTTAATAAAAAAATGAATTTCAATTGTTTGTGGATGATGCGCCCCATTTCAGCAAAGGACTAAATTCATATGATGTCATAGTCACATGAAAACGGCAGCCACGTGTTTCTAGCCAATCAGTTCAAAAACTCACGTGACGTCATTGTCACGATAAATGCAGTCATCTATTTTTAGCTCATCAAATCATACACTACGTTGCTGCCAAATAACGTTTTTTACGGAAACTTTTTTTTAATAAAAAGTAATATATATTTGTCACTTTATTTAAAATACATATATAAAACAAGATTTTTCTTAAATTTTAAAACTTTTTTGTTGAACATTTTTAACCAATTATAAAATTTGAAATTTTATCTAAGTTTTACGCGAATAGAATAAAAAGTACAAGTTAATGTCAGTTTTGAATTCAATGTAGAACACGTGTTTGCTTTTATCATGTGACTGTCCTGAATTTAGTCCATAGGAACAAAGTATTGGGTTGGAGGGAAAGTTCTGTCGTATTTTAAATCAGCAGGTGATTTTTCTTGCAAATAAATAAAAAAAAAACATCTGGCTAGTGAGTCATTCGGATTTTTTAAATTTTTTTTAGCTGCTGTATAATATAAAAGGAGTCCTTTTTTACCGTTCATCATTTACTTGTAATATTTAAAGTGAAAAACATGTCAGTAGATAAAGTGGAATTCATACACTGCAGTTTGTATGAATTCCAAAAAGGAAGCAACAAATCGGTTGCATGTAAAAATTTATTTGCGGTATTAGGAAAAGATATTGTAAATGTTCGTACTTGTCAAAGATGGCATAGCAAATTTCGTTCTGGGGATCTGATCCTCCAAGAAAGTGATCGATCTGGATGACCATCCAAGATCGATAATGATGTTTTGCGATCCATGTTGGAAAATAATCCACATTTAACAAATCGAGAAATTGCAGAAGAGTTTGGCATTCATCATACAACTGTTGGAGATCACATTAAATCTCTTGGGTTTGTGTTAAAGCAAAGTGTTTGGGTTCCACATGAATTAACGGAAAAGAATTTGTCTGATCGTGTAAAAATGAATTCATCACATCTGATTAGACACAATGTGGAGCCGTTTTTATAAAGCTGATTACTGGAGATGAAAATTGGATTCTTTACGAGAATATTAAGAGAAAAAATCTTACTGCAAACCAGGAACATCATCAGCAACAGTTCCAAAACCAAGCATCCATCAACGAAAAGTACTGCTTTGTTTAAGGTGGAACAGGAAAGGTCTAGTGTACTACGAGTTGCTAAAACAGGGAAGAACCATCAACGCGGATCTGTACTGCAATCAGCCGGATAAATTGAATGCAGCTATCAAAGAAAAAAGGCCAGCATTAGCGTCCAGAAAAGGAATAGTGTTCCACCACGATAATGCTCGGCCGCATACTGCAATGGTGACACAACAAAAACTGAATTTGTTAGGATGGGAAGTCCTTGGTCACCCACCGTATTCACCTGACATTGAACCATCTTATTATTACCTGTTCAGATCTCTTCAAAATTATCTAACGGGAAAAAAAATTCAAGTCTTTTGAAAGTGTTTCTAAGGAAGTTGCCGACTATTTTAACTCCAAGGACGAGAACTTCTACAAAACAGGAATTTATATGTTACCTGAAAGATGGCAACAAGTTGTAGCAAAACAAATGGAGCATATATAATTGATTAATATTAAACACATTATTTTATAAATGCATTCAAATATTTTGTTTAAAATACGACAGAACTTTCCCTCCAACCCGATAATTATGCATTCTTCGAAAGAAAATATAAATTTAGTTGCAGTGTAATAACTCATATAAATAGCATTATATTGGCTAAATATTTTCTTATTGAAGGTTTTTTTACAATTTTAAATGCTTATATAATGTTAAAAACGAAGCCTTACCGTGTGTGATTTTATTTTCCTTAAAGAAACTTACGCTCATGTCCATAAATTAAGGATAATGAAGTTCAGGCAAAGAAAGAGATAGAAGCAAAACAAATTTGACTTATTTGTAAAGTCTATTTATTAAACAAAAGATAAAGAGCAAAAAAGATGCTATATGTTTGACATAATTAATAAAAATTGCGATTTTTAGAGTCCCCGGAGCAAATTTCAAAAAAGAACCTATTCACAAAAAAGAGTATAACATGGTTAGTATGATGGTTAATACGGAGTATGTCTCCCGGACGATGCAATATAGGCTTTACAAAGCCTAGGCATGCTGAGTATAAAATTATCAATCTGCTCTTGGGGAATATAACACCACTCATCAAGCACAATGCCCTCCCAAGTTCCGGTAGACAGGTGGGAGGGGGTTGACGGGCTACAATTCGTCGGCCACGCATATCCCTCGCATGCTCTATTGGATTCAAGTCCGGTGAGTATGCTGGCCAACCCATACGGGTGATATTCTCCGATAGAAGACATTCGTCTACAATATTTGCACGTTGACGACGGGCATTTTCATCCATAAACAGAAATTCAGCACCCATGGCACCCCGAAACAAACGTACATGTTGTTTCAGAATGACATCCCGATAGATGTGGCCTGTCATCGTTACACTCTGAACATGCAGGTCAGTTCTGGAACCAAGAATAATTCCTCCCCAAACGAGCCATCCTGCACCACAGTAATGGTGTTCCCTTGGTGGTAACGGGTACCTGGCGCTCTCCATATTAAAGTCCGTCGAGAATCCGACTGCAAACTAAACCTGGACTAGTCGGAAAACATCACACAAGACCACTGTTGTGTTGTCCACGATGCATGCTCTCTACTCCAGGTTAATCGCAGGCGACAGTGAGTTGCAGTAAGTGGAACACATCAGACAGGCCTGCGAGCATATAGACCAATGTTCCCTAAGCGTCTGTACACGGTCTGCCTTGAAACTGTCGTACCGGTAGCTGAAGAGAGCTGACTTGACACGTCTGATGCTGTGCTCCGTCTGTTTCTTTTGGTAGTAACTGCCACACACATATATATATATATACCGGTCCTCATTCGGCGTTGTAACTCGGGGGCGACCTGTGCTGTAACATCTACTCACATTACCATCATCTTGGAATCGTTGCCAAAGCCTGGAGAGGACACTCTGAGCGATTCCAAGTTCCTCGGATACTTCCAGCTGGGTACGTCCACATTCCAGTCGTCCAATAGTTCTACCACTTAAAAAATCATCCAAATGCTTCCTTTGTGCCATAACTATGCGGTTATTGCACTGAAAGGCTTTTAAAGCGCTTGTGAACAATTTTACTTCTTTGCCACCATTCCTTATATACCCCACTCTCGTCATTGTGACGTACTATCCGCGCCATCTGGTTGTTTCCTGTAATTTGTATATTCTTCTTCAAGATGTGTGTGATAATTCTGCAGGTGAAATTTTTATTTTAGAGTTCAATTTCTGTTTGATTCTGAATTATCCTTGATATATGGACATGAGTTTACTATAACAGCTTGGAGATATTGCGGGCTATCCTCCTGCATCAGAAAGAATTTATTGCCAAAGGAGCAACATATGGGCGGACACACTGATCACGGATTACGCCCCAATATCTCACACCAAATGGAGTTTCTCCATGGAACACTTGCAGGTCAGTGTGACCCTTGAGAGAGAGAGAGACCCCTGCCCAAACCATGATTCCATCACCTCTGTAACTGTATCTTCTAATAATGTTGGATTGGTTGTATATGGTGCCTAGTTCCGTCTAGAAAAGCAGACGACCTGAATTGCTCTCCAATGCGAATCTGAACTTGCCTGTGCAGAGTAGATACACACACACCTGAACATTTATTTACTGCTGGAGTAACGATCACGTACGTTAAAGGTTCTAGCTATTGTATTTAGATGATTTTATTTGTACAACTGATTTTTCAGTGTTTGTGGCATTATATATATATTATGTACATTTTTGTTTCTAAAATATAACTAAATACTAATGCAAGAATCTCGCACAAAGGTTCTTTCCCTTCCTCATATTGCTGATTTAATTAAATAACTTTTTTTATGATAAAAAAACATGTGAAGGACAATATTAAGTTAATGAATCAAAAATATAATCAATAGTTTTAAGTATTAGTACTTACGTTATCCTAAGACAAATAAATCCAGATTTGAGCACTTTGTCAGACTGAATGTGCTGGTACACTATTAAATGACGTTCTTGTAATAACTAAACAAGTTTTTTTAATGAAGAGATGTTCGACAGACAGAGAAGAACTGTGATCAAAAGTAAAAGTTCTATATATTTACTTTTTCCTTCGGCTAGCTGGAAAGTTTTCTCCCGATCCTACGTGGGTGTTGCACTTTCTTTTATTATACATTAACCCACTACTGAGGGTTCAAAGGAATTTGGGATCAATAGTCGCTAATTGCAACAGTGCGGTTATCTACAATTTATATCGGAGGTCGAAATTTACAGTTCAGTAAAAAATAGCACCTCATTATTTATTTCCCAGTCTCGTTGTAGTGCCCGGGAATACAAGTATGAAAATCTTACGATTTCCCGGGAAATAAGCCTTATTCCTGATGCGACTAAGTAATCTGCAACGAGCTGAAACAGAGTAGTTCTTTTCTTCCTGGTCCAAATAGCTAGAAAACAGAATCCCAACATGCGATCGATCTGGAGCATGTCTTCTAGACACAAAATCTTTTGATTAAATCTAATACCATTGTCTCAGGACCACACTGCGAGACACAATGAGATGTTTAACAGCATCCAATATATTGTGATAACCTCATGTCACCTTCTTATTCCCCCTCAAATTTTACAGCGGTTTCTTTGTGAGCAGATAGAATTACATTTTTCCATTTGACCAAATAGTCAGGTAATTAGTAATAGAACCTTCACTTGACACATAATATAAATAGCTAAATATCTTACCAAAATATCGTACCGGTAGCTAAAGAGAGCTGACGAGACAGGTCTGATGCTGTGCTCCGTCTGTTTCTTTTGGTAGTAACTGCCAAATATATATATATATATATATATATATATATATATATATATATATATATATATATACCGGTCCTCATTCGGCGTTGTAACTCGGGGGCGACCTGTGCTGTAACATCTACTCACATTGCCATCCTCTTGGAATCGTTGCCAAAGCCTGGAGAGGACACTCTGGGCGATTCCAAGTTCCTCGGATACTTCCAGCTGGGTACGTCCACATTCCAGTCGTCCAATAGTTCTACCACGTAAAAAATCATCCAAATGTTTCCTTTGTGCCATAACTATGCGGTAATTGAACTGAAAGGCTTTTAAAGGGCTTGTGAACAATTTTATTTTTTGCCACCATTCCTTATATACCCCTTTCTTACACTCTCGTCATTGTGACGTACTATCCGTGCCATCTGGTGGTTTCCTGTAATTTGCATATTCTTCTTCAAGATATGTGTGATAATTCTACAGGTGAAATTTTTATTTTAGAGTTCAATTTTTGTTTGATTCTGAATTATCCTTAATTTATGGACATGAATGTATTTCACGTATCAAGGGAAAAGTAACATTTTCAGAAACACATGAAGTGGCCCAGAACTCACTGAATTCACTTTAACCCTTTATCTACCAACGGTAAAGTACAACTCACTTTAAAATTACATAGAATAAGCATTTTTAAAAATATTCTGATGATACTTAGCAGGAATATTCTCTTAAGGGCACTCTTCCAAGATATATGGCACCACGGGTTCTATGAGTATTTTAGCGGGGAAAGCGAATAGTTTTATAACAAAGTTGCTTTTTCAGCTGACATTTTGATCGGATTGCGAAGATTGATATTTTTTGTTCCGAAAAAGTAGTTAATGTCAAAAGGTAAGTGTCTTATTTTTTTTGTATGTTAATGAAGACCTTAGTAAGCGATTTGACTATTTTAAGTGAACAGTTTATATAATTAATTTTGCTGTTGAATAACTTTGTAATACTTATAAGTACCGACAAAGCACACTAGATGTTGAAGCAAGAACTTAGTTTTTTCCCCTTTCGCTTGGCTTATTGCTGTTTTTTGTTATGTTGTAGAGTCCTCACTATAGTGCAATTGACTTAAGCCTTTTTTTGGCTTTTCTTTTTAGCTTAACTCATTTATTTTGCTTTTTTATTACTTTATTTTATAGTTTTAAAACAATTTTGAACTTTGAATCTGTGCTTGTTTTTTTGCCACACAATTAAAGGAAATATGTATTTTTGTTTCAAAAATTAACAACCTTTTAATTCTTTTTTTTATGTGTAACTGAGATTTAACAATAATTGGATATTTTCAAGCTGCTATTATTATTACTTCCTTTTCTTAGAAAGTCTGGGGAAAAGGAGCTGAGTCTTCAAGAGGCTTTGGATTTATTGCAGAACGTACCACCTGAAATCAGTGATGTACTAACAGATGATTTTTCAGATTGATTGATTGAATATAAACGTCGCACTGTTCAGTTACACGAGGGCTTTTGGCGACGAACCACGTAATTTTGAACCATGGTCAAGTGACGTGGACGACACCTGAGCTGGCACCCCCCTCTCCTAACTACCACACCAACGGGAGGACGTTTCAGCTCTCGACAGATTTAACGTGCATCGCTGCCCTACACGGCGGGTCTTTAGTGGTACTGGGCTCGAACCCGTGACAAAGCAAGCCACGGTCCGATACCTATACCACTCGGCTACCGCGGCCGGATGATTTTTCAGAGGAAGAGGTCCCAGGAAACAATCCGCTGGAATTTTCGATGGATTCTTAAGATGACGATCAAGAGACTGAACTTGACTCAAGGGGCAGTGGTTCATCTTCAGAAAATACAGTATTTCCTACCCCAGAAAGCAGTGCTTTAAAAACATTCAATCGAAACCTCATTCAAAATGCACAACGAGTAATGAATTTTTGTCTATTTATGAAAGGAAAAACTGTTTCTTTCAATATCATCAAATTAAGTTTATATGTAAAAAATGTAAATGAATTTTAAAAATTTAATAAAATTAAAAAATAAATACTTTGTGCCGGAAAATATCAGTGTTCTCTGGTTATTTAGCAATTTTAATAGTTAAAATTCTGTTAAAAAAGCCATTAGGTATTTTAGTTTTATTAGAATATTTTCGACCTTTGTGGACTGACGGTACTTTAAAGTACTAATTTAATTAGTTAGCTCTAACGGATTAAATTTCCCAAAGTTGAGTATATCTCTTAATTTTCAGTGTAGGGATTAAAAAAAGTATTGCATGAAAAAAAATTGCAGTAAATCATAACGCGGTAGATAAAGGGTTAAAGAACAGTACACAGCCCCTTATAACATTCAATTTTTATATGAAAATACATGGACTAAATAAAATGTTGAATTAAAAGCAAGTAATAAGCATAAAATGGAATCACGCATTACTTATTTACAGGAGTATTGATAAATGCTTCTTTGTAAAAATGTCTATAATAATTGCTCTTAATTGTGCCTATCTATGTATGTTAATTATACACTTGACTCCGTGGATGGTGCGATTTTGGTAGTAGAATGACCAGTGTTCTAACTTCCGTTGCATCTTCATGTGCGTGAGAAATACTTGGAATTTTAAAAATAGAATGTCAAAACACACTTCATCGACGCTATCAACATGTATTACCGTTGGTGAACACAATTTCGAACTTTTATTATGCACAGTGTTTTAAAAACTCAACTACTGACGATGTTGTAATCGAATAATTTTTGTTTCCTCTCATTTCTACTGGTTGATTCAAAATTAGAGTGACCAATTTTAAAAGCATATAACTATGAATGGTAAATTTTTATTGCTTTTCTGCCAGTTATATTTTAAAAATGAGACATTTAAATTACCAATCGAACTATTATTATTAGTGGAAATAAATTATGGTTCCGAAATTAGACCCTCTGACCTGGAACGAAGTTTTAAAGCTTTTGAAGGATGTTTGCTAAAACTCTGTTATAAATAAAGCTTTTAAAAATCAGAAGAGACATATTACTAATGGATTACTATCTAAACTTCGAAAAGAAATAAAATTTGGCTGGCAATCAAAAGCTCCTGGGAAAAAATGTGGATGAAAGGAATTCCTTGGGGGGAAAAACTAGCTGAAAAGATTTATCGCTGTAGAAAATCATCTGCCTCAAAGAACTTTAGAATAGAAACTACATGTAACATAATCGACAATTTTTCGTCAGATAAAGAAAACTAGCTATAAAAAAGTGAATAGATCTATCTTGAAATGTCTGTTTAGGCCACAGAAAAATGAAGAAAAACTTCTTAGCCTCTGTATATAATGTTACGCAAAGGTAGATACAAAGCATGGATAACTTCGGATGAAGCACTGTTTCATCTGTCATTCACAACTGGCAAAACGAAGATACTCTGTGCATTTCACGCAAAAAATGTAGCAAAGACGCAGCTGTTTTGCAAAAAAAAAAACCAAGTTGGCCGTCTGGTGTTATAGTATGGATCGGAATGTTCCTTTCAAGGTTTAACGTAATCACTTTTTGTAGAACCAAAGAATAAAATTGATGCTAATTACTATCAGAAAATGTTTTTGAAACACTTGATCAAAAAAAAAAATTAAACATCTTTACCCTCAAGGAAACTTTGTGTTTCACCAAGATTCAGTACCATGTCAAATGCAAAATCAATTATAAAAGGGTTGAAAGATTAAAAAAATTTTTTTCTGCCTCTTGAGAAATGGCTACCTCTATCCACTGACTGTGTTTCCTGTGACTATTTTAAATAGGGATACTTAAAAAAACAATTAAACAGACGTAAGGTAAGAACACTCCAAAGATTTCAAAAAGAAATTAAAAAAGAAATTGAAAAAATACCCCCCCCCCCAAAATGATCAAAAAGCCAGTTTGGCTTGTCCGAAGCATTTATGCAAAGTCTACAATGCTATAGGAAATCACTTAAAAAATTTCATGTAAATAACTTAATTCGATAACAATTTATGAAGCTCAGGAATTGGTCACATTATTTTTGAATCAACCGGTACTTCTTGTATACATGATTCATTGTATTTTACTTGAATTTACACAATACCATGTAATGGACTTGTATTGTAATCAAAATATTTGTTGTACTGTGCTATACTTCAACTTTAAGGTTTTTGTATGAGTTACGAAAAGTCCTGTATATACAAATCAATTGCCAAGGACAAAACAAGTATTCTCTATTGAATTAAAAACAGACTACAAACTAATTCTATTTGTTGTTCTATTTGTAAAACTTGGGAGAAATTTAAAATTTTATAATTGGGTAAAAATGTTCGAATGTTATAAAAAATAAATCTTTTCAAAAGATTTTAAATTTTAAGAAAAAAAAATCTTATTTTATGCATGCATTTTGTCTACCTATGTGAATTATTAGTGTTGACAAATTTGTGATTCCTAAAGAGGAAGTTTCTGAAAAGATCAAAGGTTGGCAACAACGAAGCGCGTGAACAGATTAGCTAGAAACATATGATTGCTTTTCTCGTGTGACTATGATGTCACGTGAGATTTTGCAATTGGCGTCATGAGATTTGTAAATTAAAGAAATTTAATGCAAAATTTTCAAGTTTTTTGAAAAACAAAACATTTATTGAGTTTTGGAAAAATAATCTGATATATTTTCCTTTGAATTGTCTTTTTTAGACTGAAATTGTCCGACGTCGTCTATTTTGTCATTCATTTCACCATTGGGATGTGCGTCTAAAAAAATGTGCATACTTTCCATGAAGTTCCTCGTTTTAGATGAAGTGGGAGCAGGAGATGCATTATTCATTTCATTTTCGTAGTCTTAATCTGGATCAATGATATTTTTTGAGCTTTGAGCCAACTCTAAAATGTCTTTGCTTATCTAAGTTTGGCTCTGTACACGCATTATCATCATCTGCTACAATGAATTCTTCCAATGATCAGTAAGACAGTCCAATCCGGCTAGTGTTTTCCATATTTTGTTTATTGCCAGAAGGGAAATTTTTTCGTGTTAAGCGATTTTTGATTCGTGTTAAGAGAAAAAATGCGTGAAAATGCATAGTAGTTTTTTCGGAACCGTTGCATTATTTGGTGTTAACCGATATTTCGACTTAAACGTTTTCGCGTCAAACGTATTTCTCCCTGTATTTTTCTATCCGTACAAATACGCTTTTTGTATAGTGTTTATATAACGCTTTTCTAGTGCCAGTATAAGATTAGAAATTACACATTTTCTTTAAATAAAAAAACATTTATAAAAACTAAATACTTTTTTTTAAAATATTTGACTGAACGGAACGAAAAAGAAAGAAAAAAAGAATGTGGCAATCATTTACTTTGTCATTCAAGTTTCAACAAGAGTCATTAAGGTCATCTTAGTTACTCTTCCAGAGAACTGTTTTTGAGCAAAAAGTAAGATAAACAAGTGATTCCTCCTCTCTTTTAAGCTACTTTAAGTTTTTTTACATTTTAGAGAATTAATGACATTATTTGAGATCTATATGTGATACTCTACGAAGTTTAGGAAAATCAAGATAAAAGAATACGAAGAGTTTTGAATGCATGCCAGCTTAGTTTTCTTCATTAAAATTAGAAAAGTTGAAACATTGTTTGAGTACTTAGCTGAAATAATGCGAGTGCTTTATGCCTATATTTATGTAAAATATTTAAAATTTCACTAAAAATTCATCTTTTAACAAAATATTGTGAAATAAAAAAATGTTCATTTATTACTTTGATGTAAGAATTTAAATATGCTGATAATCATGCACTTAACGATTAAAAAAATGCCAAGGGTGGGTCTGCCTCAAAGGCCTCTATGATTTTCCAACCTCATTTCATTATCTAAATGTTGATAATTACTTAGTTATCGGTTTGTTATTGCAAAAAAAATCCATTCAAAATTACAGGGGTGTGTTAACGAACTAAGCATGGAAATTAGCACATGCGTTTACAAAGCATTTACCCCAAGTGCAAACGCCCACAGGTTTGTATACGCTTACTTGATCAACACTATGCATTTATTTATTAGTTTGGAAATATATATTATACTTCCAGATGTATAACTTCTTTATTGCCACTATAGTGTATCCACAAATGCTAACAATTATGTTGCGGTGGTCTCCACCAAAGGACCCATTTCCTGTTAGGGAACTTGTGACGTCTCAATGGTCATGGAGTTTTGCGTTTGAAAATATTCAAGACCGGACACTACGATGCTTATGTTCGAGGGTAAGTTAACCTTTGACCTCCCTTTATCCAGTCGAAAGAGAGGTGACCAGTACAGTTCCCACGCCAATCTCCGGCTTCAAAGTCCACCGCATGAAGGGTGACTAGAACCAATAGACGAATCGTAATCCGGCCACGTCCAAACAGAAGTGATCCTGCATCACATGAGACTTGGAAGGGCGTGGTGACGTATTCGATCTTTAAAGAAACACCAAAAGGGGAAAACCAGATACTCTCGATACTCTACGAAGCTTCACAGACGCTAGAGAGACACTTTTACAGGCTTCAACACTCTACGACGTCCAACACACTCCAACGAGATTTTTTTCCGATCTACTTCCGCATTCACTTGGACCTTCTCAAACCTACAGTGACCTATCAAGGCTCCCACCTACGAGCATCCCAATGTCGTACTAATGCAGCCTTTCACATAAGTGATCCGGCCTTAACAGTGACCTCAACAGTGCTGTACCGTGTGACGAATCTGTACGGAACCTTTCCACTAATCTTCTTAGGCGTCTTTCTGGGGAATATAAATTCGCGTTTATTTCCAATCAACTCTAAAAAGAAGTTTGGGATATTCAAATTAGATAAGGTATTTAAGTCGAGAGTTGCGAGATAGCAAGAGAGATGATGGTAGGCTATTAAGCCAACAACGTTAAAAGTAAACCTAGAAGATTCAAAGACATTAGATTCGTGAAGATGTCGTGCTGCTAGACGTACCAGAAAGCTGATATAAGCCAGCGGTAAATATAATTCACGTACGCTTAAAGTAAGCTTCAGGTTGAGATACTTAGTTAAAGTTAATGACAATTATAAGAATTCGAATACGTGTGTTTCTCGGATCTCCTAGTTTCGGTAAACCTTACTTGAGTTGAGCTAGATTAGTAATCAATCGTATTCTTAGTAATTTAACTTAATATAAAGGCAAATCCCTTTAGATGACGTAACATAATTATATTATTTGTTATCAGAGATTTTTGAGGAAGTTATAACAAAAATAAATAATATTATTATTCAAAATGGCTTTTGGTGGTTCTTTGTCTCAAATTAATGTTGGTGTTCAAGGTGTGACCCAAGGGGGTCATCACAACCTCAGCAGCACCACATCAATGCAAGGTGGATACACTCATACCAAGTTTTTTTGCAATGTCGCTGAAAGAAAATGCACTTTTTCTGCGTCCTATTGTACGATCAAACCCTGTGCGCAGTTGATAATGGCTTCTTCATCTTTTTAAAGGCATTATTGACTGGCATTAACACTCTACGCCAAATCTCAAAGATAAATAACGCTCACGAATTTACAGCGCGTATTTAAAGTACTCATGATTCGCATGCTCAAATTGACGCTACCAACGCCACACTAATGTGCTTTAAGGGAAATTTGAATCAAAACCATTTTTCAGAAGTGCAAACATGCTACCAAATTTCGTTTATCTTGCACAACTCCTTCTTGGTGTTGGGAATTTTATATCCATCAGAAACATTTACCATTTCTAGAAGCATTTTTTTCATAAAAGAAGACTGTTTTGAAAATCTATCATTTTTTCGTACTTTTTTGCCGAAAAATTTCATTTAAATAATTGTTTATTGGAACACTATTCTTAAAACAATTTTGTATGTACATTCTGATTCAAGTGACACTAAATATTAAAAAAAATGTATTCATTTATGTGGTATCGGCCGCTACTGACGAGCGACAAGATCTCCCTGTTCTGTGCGGATTATATCTGATGCATATTCCACAGTGTTGTCGGAGCTATACTGTCTAGAGACGCCCGAAGAACACCATGACGAGAATGAAGACAACGCCATGATGACGTTGAAGAGCCATCGTGTATAATAAGAAATGTTTCGAGACTATTATGAATGACGTAATTGTAATTTTAAGCTACGATCGCATCTCAATGACGATCTACAACTTGTAAATAGTAACGAGCAATTCAATTCAAAGTTAACTGAAGATTAGTTATTTTTATTAAGACGGTCATCACTGACAACATACTATATATGCTTTTAAAAATCATGGTTCCAAGCGTAGTTAGTAACCCTAATCGTAAGGCCATGTGATTGATGATTACTTATTATTCTTGAACTAGTAATAGCACAAGCAGTTTCAGTGAAGAACCTATTTTGAATCACAGTTAAAGTAATGAGAATAAAACTAGAGCAGGTATTCTAATCTCCTCATCATAAATACAGATTAGAGCCATCATAGACCACCAATTAAGAGCATGAACGTGTCCGGTAATGTTTAACTCGAATCGCAGCTACGAGTTCCAATACTACCAAAGACCCATCGTTAAGAATAATGAAGGTTGAAGCTCATTAAATGGAATTGGACTTTCAAGTTTTTAGTGAAATGGACGCTAAAAGAAAGAAATCAGAGCATTTCTCTCTTTAGTTTCAGATATCTTTCTCGTTACGTGACTGGGATTTAAAATAATGTGATAATAGCGTTATACTAAGTGACAAGAAAAACTGACAACTAAGCCAGCCATATGAACAGAAATGGACAATTTTTATAAAGAGCACTTGCTGGGTTTCACACAATTACAAATAATTCAAGACATATTTCATAAAACTGTAAATAAAACATCACTTTGAGTTGGTTTCTTATAGTTTTTATAACTTTTTAAACCGAAAGGTAGAATATGTGTTTTATAGAAGAATTAGAAAGTTGAGATAAAAAAAGTAAAGTGACCCCACATAATTACTATGACAGAATAATGAAAATAATTTAAAAAAAAATGCAAAAATATTGAAGAGATTTTACTACTTCTGTAAATATTTTCCTGTATTACTTATTAAATACCATTCATCTTATAATTAATTCAAAATCTATTCAGGTTATATTCACGATATTAAATGTAATTTAAATGCGTTTCATAAAGAAAGCATATTTATAAATGACAAGTACCTTTTCGTTATTGTACCATATTCAGTCAAAAAGTCAGCTTTAAAATATGCAACTTTTTTATTATTATACATATGATTTAAGAAATATGTTTTTTATTTTTAATTGTCTGAAATACCTGGAGCACACAGGGCGTGAATTGAATTTTTCGAACAATTAAATTATTTAATTTAATTTAATATAAAAGTCTGAGGGCTTTGAGGACAAAATGGAAGCTCCAGCCAGCAATGTGGCCATTATTTCTGTCATGTCTAGAGAAAATTCTTAATTACATAAAAATTAAGGTACTGCATTAATCGATAAGTATAAATTTTTGACGAGAGTTGAACTGTATAATTTATTCTAAGCTTTCAAAAAATAATTCACTCTGGTAAAATGTTTTTTTTAAAAAAATTAAGTTCAATACTGGTATAAAAAGTCGGTAATACATAATGACACACACGTTTTTGCTTTATATATTAAATAATCAGTTTTTAAATAATACCTGTCAAAAATAGACGATATGGAAATTGCAAAAGTTCATTTGCACATTATGAAAACGATTTTAGAATTACGGATTTTTTTCTATGTTTAATTTTTTCATTTGAAATTTCTGACAAAAATTGCCTGCTACTTTTTTTTAATCTAGAAAACAAAAAAAAATTAAAACTTTTATTTAAATAAAAGTATTCTTAAAATTGTTAGATGTATAAGTAAAAGCACTTTCCGAGAAAAGTCATTCATATTAGCATTGAAAAATGCTGTAAAAAGGAATGTTATAGAAAAAAATAACAAAATATTGAATTGCGTGTGTATGTGTGTTAAAAGGGAAAAATGATTAACTGAATTTTTGAATAGCAAAAAATTCAAAAGATTTTATTCTAAAATTATGGTATCAATACATCATCAATATGGTTTGGTGTCAAATTTTGAAAGACTGCACTCCAGCTCATAAAATCAATAAAGTGCAATTCTGAATGTCACACATCTCAAATTATATAAAGGGTGTTTTTTTCCCGGTATAGAAGTTTAAGTTGGCATTACTTTCCAAGATGGCGACCGATTTAATAGCTGTCAAGTGATTTATGCTCAGTTTGGTTTGGTAATTCATCAAAACGATCATCAAGCAAGGCGTAGATTCGTCGAATGGGCCCAAAACGAGATTGCCGTTGTTCCCGATTTTCATAAGCGAATTCTGTTTAGCGATGAAGCGCACTTCTGGTTGAAAGGCTACGTCAACAAACAAAACTGCCGCATTTGGAGTGAAGCTAATCCACAAGTGTATGTCGAAACACCGCTACATCCAGAAAAACTGACTGTTTGGTGCGCTTTATGGGCTGGTGGAATCCTTCTTCAAAAACGATGAAGGCCACAACGTTACAGTCAATGGTGATCGGTATAGAGCCATGATTACTAACTTTTTCATTCCTGAATTGAACAATCATGATGTCCAGGAGTTGTGGTTCCAACAAGACGGCGCAACATGTCACACAGCTCGTGCCACAATCGATTTATTGAAAGACACGTTTGGTGACCGCCTAATTTCACGTTTTGGACCTGTGAATTGGCCTCCAAGATCTTGTGATTTAACACCGCTAGACTATTTTCTGTGGGGCTATGTAAAGTCATTGGTCTATGCGGATAAGCCGCAAACGCTTGACCATTTGGAAGACAACATTCGCCGTGTTATTGCCGATATACGGCCACAAATGTTGGAAAAAGTCATCGAAAATTGGACGTCCAGATTGGACTACATCCGAGCCAGACGTGGCAGTCCTATGCCCAAAATCATATTTAAAATATAATGCCACAAGATTATCTTTCAAAAAAAAACTCATGTCAATCGAATAATACATCGTTGTTTTATTGCAATTTAAAGTTCTATACCTCTAAAAAAACACCCTTTACGTGAAACCATTCATAAAGATTTAAAGTTGAATATATATTTAGACCACGTGTTTCTCTCTCTCTGTCCTTTTGTGTTAAAATTCGCATGCTTTTGTAGAAGTACGTAGAAAATAAAAAAAGACTAAGTGTAGAAACCTATATGAAGATTTTCTCTATGTATTTTATGTATTTATAAAGCTGGAGATAAATAAATGGAAGTTCGTCGTCGTAATTGGGGATGTGTAGCCAGTGTCGAATTAAACGACATAGAGACCCCTAGGCAGTTGACTTCTCGGGGCGCTGTAGCCTAATAATTTCATTGCACAACATTTTAGGAATATATTTCATTGCACAAATAAAATAACAAATTTTCAGAAAATTAAGGTATCCGACTACGTTTGGAACCGTGATTTTAAAAAAGCGCATAAATGGATAATTTTCATGATATTTAGTGTCACTTAGATTAGAATACATGCATAAAACTGTTTTAAGGACATTTTGACAAAAAAGAAATTATATATTTAAGTACAGTATTTTGGCAAAAATTAACTTAGAATAATCTTTTTTCAAAATGTTCTCCTTTTATAAAAAAAATGCTTCTAAAATAATATTTTGCTTATATAAAGAAAAGACTTCTCCAGAGAGTCTGAACTAGGAGTTTTGAAAAATTCACATTATTTTCAGAGTTACAACCAATTGAAATAATTATCGGCGTTTTTTTCTTAAAATTTCCCTCTGTTGTCGTAAAACATAGATAAACCCACGTCTAAGTTACATATTTCAAAAATTCTAGTTGAGCCTTTGTACAGAGGTCTGAGCTATGTATATACAGGAAAACTATTAGTTTAATAAAAGTATTTTTCACAAAAGGAGAATATTTTGAAAATTGGTCATTCTATGTTAATTTTTGGTCAAAATATTCTACTTAAATAATTTTTTATTGTAATACTATTCTTAAAACAATTTTGTATACATTTTCTAATCTAAGTGACACTAAATATCATAAATATTATCCATTTATACGCTTATGCAAAATCAAGGTTCCGAACGTAGTCGGATACCTTAAAAAATATCAATAAACAATAATTGTTCATAGTAATAATTGTTCAATAATTGTTCATCTGTAATAAAAAAAACTAATTCTAGCAATTAAAAATAACTAAATATTTGGTTTTCTCAATTTTTTCACCATGAATTCTTTTAGAACATCTTGGAATTCTGTGGTTTGCAAGACGTCGTATTCAATGACCATAACAGCAAGTGAGTTCAGTTTTTCTGGTGTTATTGAAGAATAATGACAGTTTTTTAGCATCTTTAATTTTTTTGAAAAGCTTCATTCACCAGAAGCATTTGTTATCATAAGACACTCGTATATTTTGAATTCTGTCATAATATTAGGAAACGTTGATTGCAGCAAGTTTTTGAAAATAAGTTCGTATGATCTCATGATGCTGGTACCGTTTCTTCATTTTAAAAATATTCTATGTAATATGAAATGCTTAAAATGAACCATTTCATCTGCGAATTCGAATTTGACGTCCTCATGGGTAATATTCTCTAAATATTTGGGCAGCTTTTTTGATTTCTGAATCTCCCTTTAGTGGGAAATCAACACACGAGAGAGGAACACAATTAGAAAACATATTTTACATGAAATAAAAAGGTATGCCATTTGTTGAAATACCTGTTAGCCCGGGTGCAGGCGCGCACTCGATACTAACGAGCGGGGTTTGACCGAGTCGCCCCAAACCTTTTTTTATAACTATTTTTATTGTACACGATAAAAATCGTAATTCTAGTGAATGATTTAAATAAGAAGAATTATACTTACCTACTTTTAAGGACTTTTCTATTTTTCTTTGATAATTTGAGAAAAAATATCAATCAAACTGAACCAAGATTAATAAAGGACATAAATCGCAGACACTACAGGAATGCTATTTGCAGGTAAAACTGTCATTTTTCTTCAAGTTATTGTAGTTTTATTGTTCTTTGACGATCGACAAATAGAAAGTGAACCTTTTCTTGATTATGTCTTTTGGACAGGGTGAAGTATCTCTTGTATGGCTTCATATTTTTCACTTATGGCTTCATATTTTTCATTTTGGTTTCATATTTTTCTTGATGGATTTCTTTAGGTAGCATTAAAAATTTTTCCAATCCTTTCAAACGTTTCATGTTCATCGCTTATCTCAAATTTTGTTTCGCTATCATGATTAATATGCATTAGTTCAGCTGGTCCTCCTCTTGCTTGATAAATTTCAACAGCCTTCAAAAGAGATCACAGATGCCCATTTCTTTTTTTATATTCTGCTCATTTATATTTATAAATCATAATAATGCGTACAACACAGCAATAAAATCCACTAAGTTGTTCACAGGGGAAAATGTAGAATGCTCATAGAAAATATTTTTGAGCAAAAGTGTTTGCGCTGGTAATTCAGTCAAAACAAATACCTTGAGATTGTAAAAAAACGTTTGCCACTCCCAAAAAATAGGGAGATATGTGGCAAATACATTTTAGCTCCCATGAAGACTGTCATGTAGGAGGATATATCAAGGTCATTGGTAAAAAATAAACAGTTTAAGCAAAACTAATGATTTCGTGAGCCTAAGGGGACTCTGTGCCTCGCGCGACCGCTTCCGGGTTAAATACTCTGATGCTTCTTCAAAGGCTTTTGAGTATTGGTTTTATTAAAGGAAGGAAAAAACTATTATCTGCATGCATAAGGATTTTGAAATCTGCTGAACAGCATAAAATTGGCTTGAATACATTAATAAAAATATGTGTTTTACTTGAAAATTAGAGTCGAAGTAATAGTGAACATCTAAGGTCCAATGAAAGCAAAATAGACCCACAAAAATATGGTATTTATCTATAAAAAAGCGACAACCACACAATTCCTTTTTGCAAAGTTCAGACAACCTTCTGCTTTTCATTTAATATGACATAAATAACTTCCCGTTAACATACAATGATAAATAAAACAAAAAGCTTCTGGATGAATTCTTCTAAAGATAAAAGACACTTTTAAAGGACTGAAACTTCGATGAAAATTAAAAGAAATCAGCGAACTTGATTCAGCGAGATAAGTCGATTAAATTCAATACAGCTTGAAATAACAGAGTAACTGAACAGAATACAACAGGCACCTAACGATATTGTTAGCCGCCGGGGTAAATTAATTTCACCCAGAATAGAATCTCTCATTTAATCTCCCTTTATAAGGCCCTTTTCAATGACGACGGATTTAATTTATCAAATAGTATTTAGAATTTAAGCCTTCCCGTAGTACTTAACAGTTCTTGTCAGTTTTGATAACCTTTCATCGAGAAATGAGTTTAAAAGTTGAACTTCAGAGATTAATTGTACAAAGAAAGAAGGAATCTTATCGGATTTTTCCGAAATGAAATATTTTTGGTTAAAAGTACTTCAATTAAAAAGTAGGAAATGTTATGTTGTAATAAAATAATGTAAGATTTTCGATTTATTTTTAATTTATGTATTAGGTTCGCGTTATCTAACGTCTTTTATATTTGAGGGTAGTAGTGGATAATATGGATAAGAAAGTATTCATACTTTTTAGAAATAAAAAAAAAAAAATATTTGAAGATATTTTGGATACTTCTCACATTTTGAAATTCAGTTGGGCTCGAATTAAGTTAATGTTGAAATGAATATGGAATGAATGGGAAAATTTAATGAAAAAAGGGATATGCGAAGTTTTTTTTCTTCTTTATTAATTTTAAAATAGATAAAAATTTTGCATTCACAATGCACACAGTAAGATTGAAAAGTGAAGTTTAAAAAAATGATACTGAAAATAAACTTTAGAAAAATTTACTCACCTTTTTAGCAATTAAGCCAGCATTTCTCAAACTGTGGGGCGTGCTCCCCCCCTTGAGGGGCGTGATAAATCTACAAGGGGGCCGCTGCATATTGAAAAGTTGAAAAAAAACTAAAGATTATTTAAAACATTATTAATTTACTGAAAGTGAGCAGATAAAATACTTTCTGACATAATAAAATATAAAATACACATTTACACTGATATAATACACTTATAAAAGTACCTGTACTGTACAATGTATTTTATAATTAATTTAACAATGCTAAGTTAAGAACAAATTTGATAATTATCAGTGACCCCATGGTCACATGGTCACTTAACACCTATCTTGATGATTTGTGCGGTTTATAATTAATTCCTTAACTGTAGATCAAAAGTTACGCGGTTTCGTCCCCAATGCCCCGGTTTTCCACGTTTACGCGCGTATTTTGATGTTTTATTGGGAGGGGGGAAAGGAGAAAAGGAATAAATAAGCAAAATCCTCTGAAAGAAGTAACAGTACCACTAAAGACCCGCCGTGTAGGGCAGCGATGCACGTTAAATTTGTCGAGAGCTGAAACGTCCTCCCGTTGGTGTGGTGTGGTAGTTAGGAGAGGGGGTGCCAGCTCAAGTGTCGTCCACGTCACTTGACCATGGTTCAAAATTACGTGGTCCGTCGCCAAAAGCCCTCGTGTAGCTGAACAGTGCGACGTTAATATTCAATCAATCAATCAATCTGAAAGAAGTAAATCCCTTGCAAAGACTGTCAAGGCTCTTTTATTGAATGCCAAAACCTTAGGAATAATTTTATGGACAGCAGTGCACAGAAAATATCGGACTTCGGAAAGACGTATATATACGTCCAGATGATTAATGCTTTGGCTAAGCGAGACGTTTATATACGTCGGCTGCACATAGGAGGTTAAAGTCGTACACACACTGTAACTTTAGTGTAAAAGTATAGTATCATTGAATTCAATACAATGTTATTCAATGGAGGGGGGCGCAATGGAAAAGATGAATAAATGTTGGGTCGCGAGTACTGAAAGTTTGAGAAGCACTGAACTAAACAATTTAAAATGTTTTAGTAAATAAGTACTGCTGTATTTATTCGTATCTAAGCCACACTTTTCTTCCAATGTTAATGCTACTGAAAATCGGGTGCGGCTTAGAATCGAAGGCGGAAAAATTCTTTAGATAGAAAGATTGAGCTTAATACTGACGGTTAGAGCAATTACAGGCTCATGAATGTATTTAAAAGTTTTTAGTTCTGGTAAAATAAATTAATAATTCACTTCTCATTAGTTCTCATTTTAATTTCAATTTTATTTTCGTAAATATTGAATATTGATAGACGTTTTTACACTTCCTTTTTATTTTTTGACAAAAATGTGTTGAGAATTTGGGGTGTGGCTCCAATCGATGGCGGCTTAGATTCAGATAAATACTGTCATTGAATTTGTCAAAGTATTACCTTATAAAACTACATAAAAAAAAGCACAAGTACAAGGTACTACTTTAGCAGTGTGGGTATGTTTAATAAAGTCGCACTATATAGCAACACAAAGGTTATTGGTGACGGACCTCGTAATCTTGAGCCATGGTCAAGGGACGATGACAATACTTGATCTGAAACTCCTCCTAATTTCTACCTCACACAACGGGAGGACTTTAAGCCTTGACCGATTTAACATGCATCAACTCCTCTACACAGCAGGCTCTCTTTGGCACCAAGACTCATGACATACCGTCCCCGACTACGTGCCATTCATCATTCAGCTACTACGTCCACAATTTAACTAATCAACTGAGAAAGGAAATATCGTAGATATAGAAAAATGCCGTTTTTAGTACATCACAATCAGTACAAATATCAGTGATATTAATTTCCATAACCATAAATTTCTATTTGTAAAAAAAAATGTCTTATAGTGGTTACTTTAAAAACATTATTTGTGAATGTGTGTAGGCCTATCTCAATAGTTAAAATTTATTTATAAAGATTGTTTTCAAAAGTTGTAAAAGTACGATACGATTAAAAACTGTAGGCAGACTTAGCAGTACAGCTTGCCACAAGTGAAATAATTATAGTGAAAATATATATAGTGAAATCTTTTCGTGTTAAAAAAGATACTGCAACCCCCATATACCAGCAAAATTAAGTTTATTACATAGATATGTATATACGAGGCGCATCCAGAAAGTAAGTTTCCCAATGTTTTCCCCTTTAAAGTAAACGTAATTAGCCGTGTCAATTGCGTATGCGTAACAGATCTATGACGTATCAGTCATATGCCAGCTGGACAGGCCCTGTCTCGTGCCAGTAGCGTGATAGCAGAGGTCCGAAATGGAAACTCTTGTTCCTTTTTCCACTGCCTGCGATAAAGTTCGGTGATAAAGTTCGGTGATAAAGTTCTTGAATGCATAAAAAGCATTGGGCCTATTGAAATTCATCGTCAGCTCTGTCAGGCCTTTGGGCTGAACATCAGGAGTAAGCAGATGGTGCGTTGCTGGTGTAGGCAATTTTCCGAGGGTCGTCCAAGTGTCCATGATGAAAAGCGCAGTGGGTGACCGTCCCTCCTCAATATTGATCTTGTTGAGCTTGTGCAGCAGCGAATGTGTGTGTGTGTGTGATGGAGAACCGTCACTTCACGATTACGGAGCTGAGCAGCCAATTTTCGCAGATATCGCGATCCTTGTTGCATGAGATTGTCACTAAGCACCTGCTGTTCAAAAAATTGTGTGCCAGGTGGGTGCCGAAAAACCTAACATCCGAACACAAAATTCAATGCTTAGGAGCAGCACTGACATTTCTACAATGGTATCACGATGACGATGACGAGTTCCTCGGCAGGATAGTCACGGGCTATGAGACCTGGATTTCCCACTTCACCCCGGAAACCAAACAGCAATCAATGCATTGGCGGCTTAGTGGATCTCAGGTCAGGACGAAATTCAAACAGACGCTGTCGGGACGAAAAGTGATGTGCACGGTGTTCTGGGATAGGAAGGGCATTCTGCTCATTGACTTCATTCCACGTGGTGAAACAGTAAACGTTGACCATTACTGTGAAACACTGCGGAAATTACGACGTGCCATTCAAAATGTGAGACGTGGAATGCTTACTGCAGGTGTTGTGCTCCTCCATGACAATGCTCGTCCACATGCAGCTCGACGCTCAACGGCTGTTTTTACGGAATTTGGATGGGAGTTGTTAGATCATCCCCCTACAGCTCTGATCTTGCTTCCAGCGATTTTCACGTTTTCTTGCACCTCAAGAAATTCCTGTTCTCCTGTGAGCGTTTTGGCAACGATGAAGAGCTGAAGACGTCTGTCACACGCTGGTTCCATTCACATGTGGCAGAACTCTACGACAGAGTGATACAAAAGTTGATCCCACGATTCGACAAGTGTCTTAATTCTGATGGTGGCTATGTTGAAAAATAGCTGAAACATTGCAGTACTTGTTGCCAATAAATATGCTCCTAAAAGTGTGAGTTCTTTTTTTTTTTAAATAGGGAAACTTGCTTTCTGGACATGCCTCGTATAAATATATTTAATAAAAATCAATAAAACGGAAAGATTTATAAGTATTTAAATAAATTTAATATAAAATTTTCAAGTTTTTTGAAAAACGAAACATTTATTGAGTTTTTGGAAAATAATCTGATATTTCTTTTTTTGCGTTGTTTTTTAAGCATCCAATTGTCAACAAATTGTTCAATTTCGTCCAGTTTGTTATTCATTTCACCATTGGAATGTGCATCTAAATATCTGTGCATGCTTTTCTTAATGTTTTACATTTCGGATGACGTGGGAACAGGAGCTGCCTTATTCATTTCATTTTCACCGTCGGAATCTGTATTATTTGAGCTTTGTACAAACTCCAAAATGTCTTTGTCTGCCATAAGTGAAGCTGTACGCACATTATCATCATCTACTGGTGTGGTGACCCCCTGGGTCTCACCTTGAACACCAAAATTAATTTGAGGCAAAGAACCACTAAGAAGCCATTTTGAATAATAATAATATTTATTTATTATTATAATTTTCTCAAAAAAATCTCTGATAACATATAAGAATATCATGTTACATCGCTTAAAGGGATTTGCCTTTATATTAAATTAAATTATTAAGAATGCAATTAATTAATAATTAAGCTGAAGCTCAGATAAGGTCTACCGAAATAGGTGATCCGAGAAATACACGTATTCGAATTCTTAACTTTCATTAACTTTAACTAAGTCGCTTAAACTGACGCTTATTTTAAGCCTACGTATATTATATTTACCGCTGGCTTATATCAGCTTTCTGGTACGTCTCGCAGCACGACGTCTTCACGAATCTAATCTCCTTGAATCTTCTAGTAATGCGTTTAAAGTTACTAGCTCAATAGCCTTCCATCATCTCCCTTGCTATCTCGCAACGCTCGACTTAAATACCTTATCTAATTTAAATATCCCGTTCATCTTTTTGGAGTTGATTGGAAATAAGCGCGAATTTATGTTCCCCAAAAAGGCTCCTAAGAAGTTTAGTGGAAAGGTTCCGTACAGATTCGTCACACTGGAACGAATTCTTCCTCTGATACAGTAGGACAGTCCAATCTCCATCTGGTGTTTTCCACATTTGTTCATTCCCAGAAGGGAAATCTTTTCGTGTTAAGTGATTTTAGTTTCGTGTTAAGAGAAAAATGCATGAAAATACATTTTAGTTTGTCGGGACCTTTGCATTATTTCGCGTTAACCGATATTTTATTTTAAGCGTTTTCGCGTTAAATGTGTTTCACTTAATTTCAAACTAAAAAGGCGGAATGGGTAGCGGCTAGGTCAGGTTATCGCACTCGTGGCCGACATTGCTTTCTTTGAGCAGTGTATTATGATTCACTGAAGACCCACAGCAATGAGCAGGCGTTGGTAACCTTTTAGTTGGGGCGTGCCAAGCCAAACTATTTATATGATTCAGCGTGCCACACAGTAGGATATTTCTGAAAAAATTCGATTCATACGATAATGCATGTAGGGTCAGATTGATTGATTGATTGATTGAACGTCGCACTGTTCAGCTACACGGGGGCTATGTAGGGTCAGAGAATAGAGCTCAATAAGATAGATTAACTGTTTTCTTATAAATCAATTTTGCCTCATTTGAAGATATTTCTTAACTTAAAAATAAACAGCATGAAATATAACTAAATCTTCAACAAAAATTAAAAAAATTTAAAATGTGCATATATTACGTATTTTAAACCTATTTATTAAAATAATAGTAGACAACATAAAATATAAGTACTTACCTCCAATACAGTTAAATAAAAAGATAAAAAATTTAAAGCGAACCAAGTGCTTACACCGTTCTACTTTCATATCGCAAAATCAAGGGTATAATGTGTGACTTTCAATTTGACACGATTCTGAGCATTCAGTTGTGGAATAATTTCTTTGAGGACTCGAAATGGTTTTTATATAAGGAATAATTTACAAAATGGCTGTAAATTTTTCTTTTCAGTTATCTTTCAGATTTTTTTTGTAATTCCGTAAACGTCCATAACTCTGAAGATGTTTGTCAAGAAAGTCTACTACAAATTTATCAACTTCCAACCACTCAAAAATTGACAAATTTGTAGAAAAGTGTAGCGTGCAGCTGAGATTCATACCACGCGTCTCATGTGACCGATCTCTGGTATAGAGAGTCTGATGCACATTAAATGTTTCAAGGTGAAATGTCCTCACATTAGCATGGTGTAAAAGTTTGGGCAGTAGTCTTTAGTATCGTCCTTGGCACTTGACTGGGGTACAAAATTACAACTGAGATTCCTGATCTCATCAGAAAGTCGGCTTTGGAAGCAATAAACATATATTACAGACATCTTTATAGATCTATACTGATGGTAGTAGAGGTGATTGGGGAATTTCTGGTAGGGAAGTACACATCCTTATATATATATATATATATATATATATATATATATATATATATATATATATATATATATATATATATATATATATATATATATATATATATATATATATCGGGGGTGGCCATAATTAAACGATCCTACTTCAAAATTGTCTACAGACGAACTATTCTTCAGAAAGTTGTAAAATTCTGTGTACGACATAAAGAAGGGATGGGAATTTGTTTGAGTGAATAATAATAAAAAAAAATAGTTAAAAACTTCGCCACTAGAGGGCACTTTTGAATGAAGCCACATTTATTACCGGTTTTCTATTTTTATTTTACAGCTTTTTTATCCACAGGACACGGTAACACAATAACTCATACTCATTAAAAAACACAATCTCTAAAATGAACTGCAAACTTTAATTAAACTTCTTCGGTGACTAATTTTCAAAGGATTTACAAGAAGAAAGACGAAAATATGCAAATTTTTTCGAAGTCACACATTAACTGTTATAAAAGCAATAGTTTTTCACGGGAGATTAATTTATTTTCAGTGTGCTCGGTATTGCTAATCAGAATGTTATTACGTTTACCATATCGAGCATTGTTAGTAAAGTTATGCTATCAAAACGATAATTCCGCAATAGTTGCTCTACAGAAATTTCGGACTTTAAAGGGGATGCGAAAAGGTCCATTGACTGCTAAAAATCTTCGATTAATGGTAACCAAATTTGAAGATAAGGAATGCTGAATGTTCGTTCTGGAAGAGGAAGAAAACCTGTTTCTGCGGAAGCAATAGAGAAAGTTGCACTTCAGGTGGAAGAGGACAAAGCATCCAACGTGTAGACTATTACAAGTGTTCGCCGTGTGGCAGAAGCATTGGATCTGCCTCGTTCAACTGTCCAGAAGATCATGCGAAACATCCTCCGTTACTATTCATACAAGCGCTTCAACTTGTGCAGGAATTGCTTCCACATGATTTCGAGACTCGACATCTGTTCTCACTGCAGTTTCTTGCTCGTTTGGAAGTTGATCCAGAATGGCCTTGGAATATCCTCTGGACAGACGAGGCACACTTTTATTTGGATGGTTCGGTGAATACTCACAACTGCCGAATTTGGGAAACAGACAATCCGCATTCCATCTTACAAGTTCCGCTACACTCATCAAAAGTAACTGTGTTGTGTAGGATTTCCGTGTCTTTTATTCTTGGCCCGTATTTTTTCGAGGAATTAGGTGCTAGAGGTCTAGTAACATGTTCTATCACTGGACAGGGATATGCATCGTTATTAATAAGATTATTCCGGATCTGCAAGCACGTCAGTGCCTTTCACGCATAATTTTTATGCAAGACGGAGCTCCTCAACACATTACACGTTGTGTTACGGACGTTCTGAAACATCACTTCACAGAAGAACGTGTGATCAGCCGCCAATTTCGTCATCTGTGGCCTCCCCGATCGCCTGACCTCAATCCATGCGATTTTTGGCTTAGGGGCCATTTAAAACAGCTGGTAAGTTGTTATCAACCAAGAACTTTACCTGATCTCAAAAACAGTATTTAACGACATGTTCTTAACATTTCCCAGAACACACTGCGGTCAACGGTGGAACATGCTATCTAACGATTTCGAAAATGATGGTCATCATGTTGAGCATTTATTGTTGTAACAAAATTTGTAAACTGTTATAAATGTATGCTAAATATGATCTTCATGATTAAAAACGCCCTCTAGTGGCAAAATTTTGAACTAATTTTTTATTCGCTCAAACAAATTCCCATCGCTTCATTATGTCGTACACAAAATTTTACAACTTTCTGAACAATAGTTTCGTCTGTTCACAATTTTGAAGTAGGGTCGTTTAATTATGGACACCCGGTATATATATATATATATGAAATTCTTTTATAATATTTCTGGAGAGTGGTAAAAATAATTGTAAGACTTGGCGAGTGGTTGTTATTACTGTAGCGAACCAAAGGTAGGGCGTGGCCGATGGTGTGATTTTCTGTGTTACGTGGAGCGTGGTCGAGTACTGTATTATCGAAGAGGCACTCATGTAACTCATTACTCCAGTTTATTCACATCTGGAAACACATAAATATCAAGTAAGGATGGCATTGCACGCAACAAGAAGCAAACATCATGGCACAAACACAGACAAAGACAAACACAGAACGCGCTGCAACTGGCTGATTGCATGATGAAGGCAAGCAGACAAAAGAGAGCGATTACACAAGATTTTTGCTTTTATACCAGCAGTGCAAGTGCGTGATTCTTACGCAATAGTAGTTCTTATTGGATAGAATGGGCGGGTCAGTGATTTCGGACTAGCCGATTACGATTAAGATTACAATGTTAAGAGTTAATAAAAAAGATACTAGAGGGAATTATTACGTATATATATACATACTGCAATCATGGACATTGAAATCAAAAATCCAGATTTTTGTTCAGTTTTTAGATCAGAGATTATTGCTATCAGAGAGGTTTGCAGTTCTCATGTGAAACCGAGGTTCAGTTTCAAGACGTTTGGTTCTGAATGACAGCCGTGCTTCAGTACAACATCTATCCAATTGGACATCTATAAGGAACTGGACTAGGCTTGATATTCTTAATCTTCTTGGCCGAATTTCTTCTAACCATCGTGTACATTTTCAGAGGATCCCGTCCCACGTGGGGATTTGATGGTAATGAGAAAGCCGATTTCTTATTAAGGACTGCGGCTGAGAAGTGGGCGAGCCCTACAGGGTCTCTTACGCTTAGCGAACTCAATCAACTTGGAATAACTCCTTCTAGTCATCCTTGGTACTTCGGAAGAAACCTAGGAGGTTCACTCAGGCTTATGCCTAGAAATTACCAGACTGCCTTCTGGCACTTTGTGAGCAGCCATATAAATGATCTAACTTTTCGTCAGGGTCAGAATATATTTTTGGAGAGTCACTGCTGTTATTCCGAGCTGGTCTCTCCTGCTAGCATCTTGGCTTGTTTTGGATTTAAAAAAGAACGAGGTCCTTCTGGCCCCTCTGCTGTTTTTAGAATTTCTGGAATTTTTTTTATTTTTGGAGATTGTCTAGCATTGTTAGACAATCTGGGATTATACATATAGAAAAAATGACAACAAAACTACGAGGTCTATCATCATTGGTCCTCCAGTTGCTTTTCACAAATAATCATTCAATTAGATTCGAAAGATTTTTTTCTTAAATGCTACATTATGGGATACGAAACTTACTTTGACGCCATCGTGGATTCCACGAAAAAGACAAAAAAAAAACAAACAAACATTTAACATACCTTTTCTAGAGAAACTAATTCAAACCATACTAGAGAAATGTTAGAAAGACAAGAAACATTCATTACATAGTATGTAGTTATTTAATCTTTGACTTTTAATATAAGTTGGAAATTAATACTACTAAAATAATTACGAATACTAAAGAAAAAAAAGTCATTTAAAATCTGAGTAAGTCCTTCGTTATTATGGCTTAGAAGAAGATTCTTTTAATTATATGTTCTTTCTTTTCTTTAAAAACTGTTATATAGTTTTCTCGTTTAAAGGACATTTTAATCAAAAGGTAAGGAGACTGTTCCAGAAAAATAAAAATCAATTTTAGTTTCACTAAATTATTATTAAGATGAATTTTATGGTAGTAATTTCTTTTATCTAAGAAAAAATGTTCTAAGGATGTTGTAGTTAGAAAAAAAGGCATACATTATACGATTAACCGAAATTGATAATACATGGTCCCCTAAATTTAGTTATAGATTTTTTTCGGTATTAAAAAGCATTTTAGTAGGAAAAATACTTTTATCACTTTTAATATCATTATGGGAGAATCAATATAAATTAATTCAGAAAAAAGTATTTTTGGGGGTAAATATATCCTTTGTGCATGTGCATCAATAAATCTATCACAAGAGAATGAATGATAAAAGAGCAATAAAAGCAACAATATGTAAATAACACTTAGAGCTTTTATTAAATAGGTCATTTATTTTTCAAATAAACTTTAATTTTTCTTCAACAACTATGAGTCAATTTATTCAATTATTCTTAGATCTTACAATTAAATTAGTAAAATGTGAAAAAAATCGTTTTATAAGAAACTCTAATGCATTTTATCCCATTAGGGTCTTAAAAATATCCCATTTTTTGGTTTGGAAAAATTATTTAATTTTCAATTTAAGTCCAGTTGATTAAATAATGCTGACTCAGGAAAACTAATTTGAATTCAACTCTACTACTATTTTATTATTTTACTAATATTTACATATTTTTCTATTGTACTGCTTCAGACTGTATTATGAATGCATTTTAACGAAGAGATAAAGAAATTTCTTTTTAAATTACAAAACTTTTTCATTTTTCAAAACTTAATTGTGCTTTTTTCATGCAAAAAGTTTTCGTGTTAAGGCGTACCAAATGTTAAGTTTCTTGTTTACTGTTTTTTTTAATTAATAACTTCTTTAGGCGCGTTTTGCTGAAGAGTGATTTAAATGAAGCGTCAGGTTCGGGTGCATTACGCTACTTGGTTTTTGTCGGATTTAGTCGGAAATCGTGCTCGGATCGGAGACTCTCACTTAGTTTTCAATTGAAAACTTTTTAGACGCGTGTTTTTTTAAGCAAAAATTTCACGCCCCTTTTGTCCGTGAAGTTTTAATTTCTTTCTTTAAATATTACTGCTGTACAGCCCACTTTGACTCAACTTCAGCGAGTGAATGAGAGAAGAGGAGCGCAAGCGAAAATAATTAAAAAAAAGATTATTCTTATGTAGGAAATCAGAAGAGAGTTTCTGGTAGTTATTATAAGAATATTTTAAAGTTCTGGTAGTTATTATAAGAATACCACTCTCCGTTGAGGACCAGAGATGCTAACGTGTTATCTAGAAATGGTGATTTTGATTTTTAAGTTGAACATTGTTTATGATCAATAATGTTTAAAAATGTTAGCTATATATGAAGAAATCAGTTGAACAAAATCGTTAATGGATCATTTAAAATCGTTGAACAAAAATTATTAAAGTTTCGGATACCATATAAAGACATATATTATAGAAACAAAATTAATATTTTTAAATAATTAAATTAATTGACATTTATATAAATCGTAAACACTCATATATAAATATATAACAATGTATAATTATTCAAACATTGCCTTTTACAGAATATGGATAAAATAAAAACAAATTTTGAAGATAGGGGATGAAGACCTCTTCGAAGATCATGTGCCCCATAGACCATTCTACCGTTCTCATGTCAGTGCTTCTCAAACTCTCTATCGCTGTAGATCGGTCAACTTTAAAATTCTTTACCACGGCCTGCTGAGGGTAGGATGTTGACTGTTTATATTTTAGATTGTTTTGATTTATTAATTTTAGTTTAACTTTATTTAATCATGCGTTCAGAATAAAATACAGTTACACCAAAATATGAATATAAAGTTATTTCCATAAAAAGAGAAAAATAAACCACAGTAGTAAAATGGAAACAACTATATATTCCTTGAGTGCTTTATGTGATCAGGCAGATCAAATGAATAGGGATCACTTTCATCGTTGAATGGCACTCCATGGTGAATCGGAAACGGCGCTCTACTGGTGAGCTAGAGAAATTTAAGGCAAACACTTCAATCAATTTTTACCCACCCCCACCTTTTTTCCTTATCTATGTTTGTCTGTGTCTTTGGTCTTTAACCACCTTTGTACTTTTTATTGTACATTCGTCTTGCCATTAAAAATGGGGGGGGTTAGAAAACTGACTGCTGATTTGTTTTTACAAAGGGCAAACAATCTTGCCTTCATTTAGTATTACATAAATAACTTCACATTAAGATGCAATGATAAATAAAAAAACAGCTTTTGGATGAATTCCTTTAAAGATAAAATACACGTTTAAAAGACTGAAACTTCGATGAAAATTAAAAGAGATCAGCGAACTTGATTCAGCGAGATAAGTCGTTTAAATTCAATGCAGCTTGAAATAACAGAGTAACGGAACAGAATACAACAGGCACCTAACGATATTGTTACCTGCCGGGGTAAATTAATTTCCCCCAGAGTAGAATCTCCCTTTTAATCTCCCTTTATAAAGGCCTTTTCAATGACGACGGATTTAATTTATCAAATAGTATTTAGAATTTAAGCCTTCCCGTAGTTCTTAACAGTTCTTGTCAGTTTTGATAACCTTTCATCGAGAAATGAGTTTAAAAGTTGAACTTTAGAGATTAGTTGTACAAAGAAAGAAGGAATCTTATCCGATTTTTCCGAAATGAAATATTTTTGGTTAAAAGTACTTTAATTAAAAAGTAGGAAATGTTATGTTGTAATAAAAGAATGTAAGAGTTTCGATTTATTTTTAATTTATGTAATAGGTTCGCGTTATCTAACGTCTTTTATATTTAAGAGTAGTAGTGGATAATATGGATAAGAAAGTATTCATAATTTTAGAAGTAAAATTAAAAATATTTGAAAATATTTCAAATGTTTTTCCTGTCTGGAAATTTCATTTCACTCGACTTTGATTCGATTGATTTTAGTTAATGTTGCACAAAGAGTACAAAATAATGTTTTTAAATTGGGGAATTATTTTGAATTAATAAAGAAGCATTTTGCCCCCATACACAATAGGATTAGAAAGTGGTCTTTTAGAGACAAAAATAATAATGAACATACACTTTAGAAACATTTATGTAGCTTTTAAACAATTAAATCCTTTTAAATTGTTTGGTAAGTAAACACTAATTCTATGTGCTAAAAACTTGTTAAAACTACAGAAAAACAGGGGTATAAGATAAAAACTTATGCGACGTCATAATTACATCATAACTACACGATCACCTATTTCAAATCAATCAGTTCATGTGCTACACCGTTTCAAATTTTTTTACACTTAATTTTAAAAATGTATATTTATCAACTGTGATAACACATATAGGTTAAAAAAAATGCCATTTATTCAAAAGTACATGCATAATATATTATTTGTTTTAATTTTGAAAACTCTTTTGAATCATTTTAATACTTGAACCTCTTATCTCAGTTATTAAATTTGAAATTTTATCTAAACTTTCCTAGTAGAAAATCGAATACAAGTTTCAGATCAGTTTTAAATTCAACAGATAATACATGATTATATTCATCATGTGACCGTCATGAATTTAGCCCTTTAGCTAATGAATCCTGCAGACTACTATCACTGTTTTTGCCAATGTAAACCACTTCAGTAGATCAACTGATCAAGGAAAATTAGGTATCTATAGAAAAATGTCACTTTTAGAATCTCTTAACAAATGTAAACATCAACAACATATATTTACATAAATATATTTGTATTCATAAAAATTGTTATATAGTGGTAACATTTAAAAATTGAGATTTGTGAATGTAGGTAAGCTTAGCTCAATTATTAAAAATAATTTATGACTATTGTTTTCTGCACCTTTAAAAGTGTTTCGTCGAATTTTGTGGACTGTTATTTGGTTTGATGAAAAAAATCAATCTTTCGCAACGATAAGTCTTTTTTTATAAGTGCACCCGCTTGTGATAGGTTACAGCTCTAGATTGTTCCTTTTCACAAATTTAATTACAGATGGCGCTACAGGGCACTGTTGTTAGATGACGTAAGAAAATGCACTATACTATTAAAAATTGTCGGGAGACTATTAGTCATATGGTTTATAGCAAATAAATGAAATATATCAAATTGAGAAGATGACCACTGTAACGGAGAGGTCATGTTCCGGATCTGGTATCCGACGTTGCTTCTGTTGAGTCATGAATCAAAATCCTTACTTAATATCCACAGCGTGTAGGTGATTTGATACACACAGGGATTTCTTAAGGCATGGGTGAACTTAGCCCGGGCCCTAGGCCTCACCCTCGGTGGGGACCACGCTTCGTTCTCGACTCTGTCTTAATAAGATCATGATCCGGATAATTTTAATGTGGTCATTATTCCTGTACATATTCTTCGAAAAACAGGGAATTACTAACTGCATGTCAACTGACAGAAGTGGTAAGACTATTATTATGTTATGACCATTGTTCATTGCTAGGCTAGGCCTGAATGAACTATCATTCAACTAATTTAGTTGAAATGCGACTACCGGTCGAGTCGGCTTATGCCTAAGTTTTTGAGTTGTGAATCGTGCACATTTATTTGTTTCAAATAACAGTATGAACGAGTATTTGACAATGCATGCTACATACTGTCTACTTTTAAAGCTCTCAGGTAGGACCTACTTTTAAATAGTGGCCCAGGGCATCAAAAATGTTAAGATTTCTCTAGGCCCAGAGCCTCAGAGTCTTAAGGCGTCCCTGGATGCCCATTAAATAAGTCAAGGATAAAAGTCTTCTCATTGGAACGGTGTTTGAGTTTGGAGAGTAAGGTGGCCACCTCTGCTCTCATCCACGTCCTTGACAGAGCTTCAAAATTACGAGATCAATCATCATTGATGTTGATTCGTAGGTTGACTTTTTTAAATATTCAATCATTAAACCCAAATGGAAATATTTTTCTTAAATGTTACATTACACAATAAGAAAGAACATTAAGAAAAACGGCTTATTTTGACTCGATCACCGGTTCTCGAGAGAGAAAGAGATAGAAAAACCCAGAAACTCCTTCAAACCAGAGAGAAGAAATTTTGAAAAGAATGAAACATCTATTATACGTGTTATAAAAGTATTTAATTCTTGAGTTTTAATAAGAATTAGAAATTAATACTACTAAAGAAATAATTACGAATATAGAAAGGAAAAAAAGTCATTTAATTTGAGTAAGCCCTTTCGTTATTATGGCTTTTGTCTTTTTGTTAGAAGATGCCTTTAACCATACTCTTTCTTTTCTGTAGGAAACTTAATATAATATACTTTTTTTTTCTATATTAAACGACGTTTTAATCAAAAGGTAAGGAAACTGTTCCAGGAAAATAAAAATAAATTCTACTTTCACTAAACTTTTATCAAGATGACTTGTATGTGGTTGTAATTTTTCTTATCTAGAAAAAAAAAAAAAATTATTTCAAGGATGTTGAAGTTTGGCATAGATAAAAGAAAAGTATATATTATAAGATTAACTGAAATTGGTATTACATAGAATTATTGCTGAAAAAAAAGAGTCTCCTAAATTTAGTTACTGGCTCTTTTTGAAATTAGGAAATATTTTAATAGGAAAATTCCTTTATCATTTTTAATATCATTAAGGGAGAATCGATGTAAATTAATCCAGAAAAAGTTTCCCCCTTGAACATATCTTTGTTCATATTCATCAAATAAATCAATTTAATAAGTGGGGAAATAATAAAAAAGCAATAATAACAAGAATATATAAATAACATTCAGCCCCTTTATAAAAAAATATCAAGTATTTTTAATATAAATCTCAAATATTTTTTTCTATTCTTATTTTAATATACTGAGTCACACACAATATTTCTTCAAATATTTTTAAATCTTACAATCAAATTGAGAGGAATGGATAAAAATTTCTTCAGAAAATTCTTTTATCAGAAACTATAAAACATTTTATGGAATTCGACTTTTTAAAAATAACTTTTTTTGAAAACTCATTTAAATTTCTACTTTTGGTTCAATTACTTAAATAATGCTGACTCCGAAATAATATTTTGAATTCAAACTTTACTTCCATTTGATTATATTCTACAGATATTTACATATTTTTCTACTCTACTGCTGAAAACAATACTACATATGCATTATAAAGCAGAGATAAAAAATTTCTTTTTAAACTCCAAAGTTTTTCCATTTTTCAAAACAGAATTATGCTCTTTTCATGCAAAAAGTTTTCGAGTTAAGGCATAACCAATTATTAAGTTTATGTTTACTAGTTATTTTTTAAATATTATATTGTGCATTCACCCTACTGTAGTTTCTACAAAGAGTTTAATAGTATTATCAAATAACTTATCAATATCGAACAACCTTCAACATGCTAGTAACATATAATTCATCTCCAAATGGCATCACTATAACTAATTTGACTCTGTTTAATGCAAAGAATTTTACTTTGATAGAAGTTAATTTTAAAATACATTTAAAGAATTAAATTCTATTACATTCAGTTCAAAAACACCCAAATTTATTCGGACTTTGCATAAATATATTTAAAGTATTCATATATATGTATTGAATAATTAAATCACTTGTTTGAGTTATGTAAATGAATTTCGTTTCAGATGTTAGAAATACAAATTTATATTTTAAATTTGAATATAAATAGGCAGTTATCACATTCAAGCTTATTTGAATATTAATAGTTTATTGTGTCACAACTTATTGAGTCAAGAAACCTTTCAATAATTGATATTCCCCCACATGTGCCTCTCCATCATAGCATGGATTTATTTTCTGATAAAAGATGATAAGTAATTTTACTTTTACTTCTATCAAAGCAAATTTTTTTTTTTTACGGCAGGTTCCTAAACAAAACTTCGAACTGAACAAATTGTTCTATTATACCACTACAGAACTTAGGAAAAAACAACCCGAAACTCACTGAAGAAAATTTTTGTTTTAAGTGGAATTAAACATATGTTACACTCATAAAAAAATAATCAGATTATTAAAAATCGAAGCCGAAGAATAAATCAAATGGATTTTTTTGAGAAATCAAGTTGATTTGATAAAATTGATTGTATTTTGTGTATCATAAAAAGTGTGAAACGTTTTATGTATTTTCTTTGCTTTTAAACAATTTTTTCTGAAAACAAAAGTTATTTGATGCCTTTAATTTTATCAAATATTAAATTTATGCATTTCTTTTATTTTTTTTATTTCTCATTTTTAAAATTCTATTCTAAGAAATAAATATATATTGTGATGTGTATTAGAATAGGATCATAAAATGATAAAATAACTTTGTGGCTACCTGAAGTTAAGTAAACTAATTAAACTGTTAATTTCTTTGTTGTCATTTGGCAACACTATATTCTTGTTCCGTATTGTTTATCTTTCCAAAGAATGTCGTGTAGTAATCTCATATGTTTTCTCTTGTTAACAAGCAGTATTAAAATTAATTTGTTTTTTTATGATTTGAGTAACATCGCTAAACCACAAGCAAATATTCTGATCACGCATTATAAAATTTCAATGTTTTCTATCAGCCTAGCATAATCACTCCCAAAACTTTAATGCAATTTTAGTTCGTCAGTGTTTAGTTACTGTCTTTTTTATAAAGAAAGTTCGAGAAAATACATGCATTTCCAACGATTCTTAAACTTTCAATACTTGTATATAATTTATATACTATTACAAACTTGCGTTGGTAAAAAGCAGATGACGACTCCAATTATTTGAATAATAAGAGATTTATTAATGGATAAAGTTCCCTTGTATAGCCTCATAGAAATTTCCAGCCAAGCAATCCCAGAGATTTCTCGAGGGTTCATTGGCTATATCATTTTTTGCCAAATATTTCTCCAAGAACGACAAAGTCACCGATCTGGTAACCTTGCCCACATATTGAAAGGTTGCCATCATCTTATTTTTTAAGTTCAAGATGGGAAGTAAATTTTTTTCTGCAAAACTAAAATTTTCCACTAGAAGTGTATTACAGCAGGGCAACACACATGGCGTTTTTCAATACGTAATATTTTGATATGCAATTTAAGATTCCTTAGATTTCTTAGTTTGTTCAGATATTTTTACTTTTATTTATTAGGAAATTAATTTAATGCATAAAAGTATTTTTTTTTATAATAATATTTATTTCCTTCAATATATTTTAACTTCAATACTACTAATTTATTTCAGGTTAATAATATTCATCATTTAGAAAAAGCCTTTACAAGAACAGTTTTTTCAAGGTCTATACTTCCATTCTAGCCTTATTTTAATGAACCAGCATAGCAAAATACTTCTAAAAATTAGTATTGTTATTTTCCCTGTTCCACAAAACCATTTAAATTGGAGGAAACTGTATTTAATACAAATACATTTTATAAACAGAATTTTAAAAAGCATTTATATTTCGGATATACATTTCTTTTAGTTTTCTTTCTTTAACAAAGATTTCAGAAAAACCGCGGTAAAATGTTCTTCAGAATATGCATTTTTTATAAGAGTACGCTTTTCCTTTCAAAATTCATTTTCTTCATGCGGGTAAAAAAATAAGACTAAGAAAAGAAGATGGAAAAAATAAATAAACTGAATTCGCTCCGGATGCATTGAATTTATTCTTTTGATGCGCGGTATTCTTAAAAGAATTTTATTCGGTTGTAAAAAGTCGTTTGAAAAAGAAAGGATCTGGCAATACGAATTACACAAGAAAGCGTACGAAATCTCTATCTACCGTTAGTATTTCCCAAACAATAAAAAAAAGTTATTGAGACATCATGAAATAAGAATACAAAAGATATGATTCTACAAACATATTTTGAAAATATTATATTCTCAGAACTCGATGCTTAGAAAGAAAGCAGCGCACGCGTAGGCCGGTAAACTGCCTTGTTAACGAAGTAAAATGTCTTTGTTCTATAAGTACCATGGAAAATGTAAGGAAGATTAAGTTATTGATTTTTGCGCTACCTTCAAATCCTGTTAAATTCGTTTCACTTTTCCTCCCTGGAGGACTGAGAAGAACGGTGAGTGATATTAAGCGGTTTCGAGAGCAGATTCTTAACTGTGATACCAGAACAATTGGAAATTTACCAGCTTCCATGACGGTGAATTTATCTTTTTCTGAGACATAATTTATTTGGCTTTTTCCTGTTACTTTGTGATAATTCTACTCTACCATCGAATTTATTTATGATTTATTAGTGCTTTAGGAAGTAAAAAATATCTTTAATACTCAAAGACATGTATAATAAAACTAATTATAACAGTATTAACTATTTGTAAATATCAAATTATTTTTACATTGTTTTTATTTGCTAAAACATTCAAATACACAGGGGTTTTTCTGATTTATTTCGGATGAGACTCACTTTAAAATGATATGCTACAAGGAGCAAACGATTAAATATATTCTATGAGTTCGGCTTATTCATTATTTCTTTTAAGAAAAATTAAACAAAAATTAATTGATTTTAGTTAAATAATCAATTTCTACTATTATTTGACTCTCTCCCTGTATACATATATTCATATGTATATATACACTGCTGGACAATTGCTAAGGACGGATCACAAATTGCTATGTAGCATAACATTAAGCGAGACATGAGGCCTAGTAGGATGAAATATAGTTGCCACACACACTGTTTAGACATCAGAAAAAAGAATATTTATTGTTCTGGAAAGTACAAAAGCTATGAAACATCTGAAAGAAAAAAAAATGTTCATTTGATCTGCGTACGGAGAAATGGAACAGTGCATCTAAAAGTCAGCAGGCAGCTTAAAGAAAGGTACCAGTACGGGATATGTCCACCGTGGAGTGTGATGCAACATTCCACACGTCGTACCATACTTTGCACAACATTATCCAGCAGCTGTTGAGGCAATTTATCCCATTCCTCTGTGAGTGCACGGATGAAGGTGTTCTTGTTTGTCGGAGGATAGTTTTGACCAGCAACTTGCCTCCCCAAAGCATCCCACACATTTTCAATGAGGTTTAGATCTGGAGAACGCGCTGGCTAACGAGACGTTGAATACCCTCGCTGTCTAGACAATCCTGAACAGCGAGTGTTTGATGACATGTTGCGTTGTCGTCCATAAAAACAAATTTATCACCGACACCACCACGGAAAAGACGAACATGAGGAAGTAGAACTTCATCAATGTATCGTTGGCCCGTCACAGTCCCATTCGCAACCATATGTAGGCGCGTGCGGCCATTGATCATGATGCCGGCTCACACCATGATACTGCATGTCGGATATCGGTCCTTTTCCTGGATATTTTCTGGACGATAAGCAGTACCACTCTCGCTCCAGATCAGTTGGCAGTCCGATGACAGACTGAACCTACTCTCATCTGAGAATAGTACGCATGCCCAGTCCTGTTCAGTCAATTGTGATGCTCACGACACCATTGCAAACGGGCAGTACGGTGCTGCCCGGGTCAATGGGACACACACAACAGGTCTGTGTGCGTATAGTCCTCCTCCCCTCAAACGTTTGGCAACAGTTTTTTGGGAGATCTGCTTTCCTGAGGCAGCAAGAAACTGATTTGCCACCTGCTGAGCTGTGGTGCGCCTGTTCCTTTTTGCTGATAGGACGATATATCTGTCTTCTGCAGGCGTCGTACTTCTAACACGACCTCCCCCGTGCCGTCTACTACACATTCCAGTAGTTTTAAATGACTTCCACAGCCGTGAAACAACGCTGTGAGTGATGTCGAACTCCCTGGCAATATCTGTTATTTTTCGCCCTTCTTCGATTTTTCCAATAATTCGGCCGCGCATAAAATCATCTATGTGATGTCGGGAAGACATGCCAAAAATTTTAAGTTCGTCTATTAAATCTTTCCTGTAGAACTTTGACTTGAAACAACAACTGTCCACATGCGTCAAAACCTTTAAAGCTCTTATGAACGCTATCACGTGATGAACAGACGTGGAAAAAAATTTGCATACTCATACTTCTTCTTACTAATATCCCGCACTTATTCCAATTTTCCACATTTTGCTTCCTTTCATTTTGTGGTTGCTATGGATGATAGTGTTATCCGTCCTTAGCAATTGTCCAGCAGTGTATTTATATCTTGTTCAAATTTTCAATCGTTAATAAAATACTTTCTATTCATCCATTAAAATTCAATTCCTTTTTTTAAACTTGTAATGAATGGCATTTAATGTAAATACAGTTTTTTCAAATGTAAATTAATTAATTAAATTAAAAATGAATAAATAGTAACAAACAAAAAATATTAGTCCAGCAGCATATAGAGAAAGGAAAATCGTTCGTTGTGTCTCTGTATTGGATAGCGCATTAGACTTATAATCCAAAGGTCATGCGTTCGAATCCCATCTGGGATGGCCTATTCTCAGAATGTGATTTCTTTTTTACTATACTATTTTATTAGAGTAATTAAATTTAAGTCATGAATAAATAGTAACAAAAAATTAGTCCAACACCCTATATAGAATGGAAAACTGCAAGGAAATTTGCTTTCAATTTTGTCACTTAATATTGTGATTCTGTCTGATTTTGATAAAGATGTATATACACTTAATATGCGTATATACATATTTTTATTAATTGTAATTACTTAGGTATCCGACTGCGTTCGGAATCATGATTTTAAAAAGGTGCATAAATGGATAATTTTCATGATATTTAGTGTCACTTAGATTAGAATACACGTATAAAATTGTTTTAAGGAAATTTTGACAAAAACAATTATTTAAATACAATATTTCGGCAAAAAATTAACTTAGACTAATCTTTTTTCAATATGGTCTCCTTTTGTGAAAAATGCTTCTATTATAAAAATATTTTGCCTGTATGTAGCTCAGACCTCTGTAAGAGGCTCAAATATGACTTTTGAAAAAATCACATTGTTTTCAGAGTTACAACCATTTGAAATAATTATCGCGGCGTTTTTTTTAAATTTCTCCCCTCTGTTGTCGTAAAACATGGATAAACCCCCTTCTATGTTATATATTTAAAAACTGCTATTTGAGCCTCTGTACAGAGGTCTGAGCTATATACAGGCAAAATATTATTATAATAGGAGCATTTTTCACAAAAGGAGAATCTTTTGAAAATGGGTCATTCTACGTTCATTTTTTGTCAAAATATTGTATACTTAAATCATTTTTTATTTTAATACTATTCTTCAAACAATTTTATACACTTATTTTAATACACTTTTTTGTACGATTCTTAGAATACAAAATAATAAAATGAACTTTAAACTTTCATTTATCAATCAATTGTTATATACTGTTAGCTTAAAAATGTCTCTGAAATCTAATCTAGTTTTATCCGCAAAAACAATATATCAATTAGTATTGAATATTTAATTTAGTAATGAATAATGGAGTGCAATACTGCTTTAGTTTTTTAAAATAGAATATTAATTTGAATCAATTTATTGGTAAATAATGAATTAAAAACATCTTACCTTTAGCTATTGAAACGATTGCTTATTTCTGGATGTTTTAATGTTATAAATTGCAAAAAATAATCCCTCGAAAAAAACTATTAGACGGAAAACACAAAAACTTTTAAAATCCGTTATTTTTATATAAGCAAACTTTTTAATCTTCACTCAGAACACGAGTAATACAGTTTGAAAGAGCAAATTTATGACAACAATTAGATAATCACAAAAAATTAGATCACAACAATGGGTTTTCTCAACAATGGGATAAATGGTTAAACTAATCATACGTTTTCATGTTTTTAATTAATATATTTTCAACTAATTGCAACATTGGAATATAAAGGATCAAAACGGCTTCCTCGGATCATTCCCAATCTTTTGGTACATTCGGCGAGTTTCTGCACGGTGCGGTTCGTGAGAAGATAGACGCCCATAGATAGATAGACAGATACGTTTGTTTAACTTCGGACTTTAATAGTGTAGATTAAAAACGCACTACGGATTAAAAGCATTATGAAAACACTACATGTGTTTGTATTTTTAAAGTATTGTGATATTTTTCAAAGAGTTTAACAGTTCTTCGCCGTAGTATATATCCGTTTCACTCAACCGCTGCTTTAAGTGCTCCGTACGTACATATATGTCTTTCCGAAATACGATTCTTTTCTTTGCTCTACTATTAGTAAAACTTTTCCGAAAGCTTTAAAATGCAATGAAATGATCTTGACAGAGTCTCCGAAGGATTTACTAACTTCAGAAAAAATTTTGCTTATTTGTGTCTTTTTCTTTTCTCCCTAATGCATCGCATACGCGGACCTATATGAAAAACAGTGGCTCTGGGGAGCGAATCGTGTAACTTTTCATCGGCTGTTAAGAGGTTAACATGGTTAAATACGCTGTAAGAAAAACAATTGCTATATAAGATTTAATTTTTCGTTAAATAATAAAAGTATTTTTATAGTCCATGAAAGAAAAAATGGTTATAAGTATTATGAGGGGAAAGTACCATAAAATCCGGCGCATAACACGCACCGGCGTATAACGCGCACACATACTTTCTAGCTGCATTTTTAATTTCGCTGCTTTTTAATTCACTGTATAACGCGTACCCCCTTCTTTACGAAATAACAAGAAGTATGCGTGTACAATGCTGGTATGTTTTTAAGCCATATATTCGAAGTATTATCCTAAGATTTTGAAAACATAGTATACTTTTAGAATCAGAATCCTTTAATTTGATTCGGTATGTCATTTCTTTCAAATAAACAGTATTCGACCTATGTAGAAGACTAATTTTTCTTATCCTCTTCTCTTTTTTTTTAAAATTTTTGAAACTATCATTTTTATACCCGGCGTATAACGCGCATCCGTAAATTTCAACCTTATTTTTTGCATTAAAAGTGCGCGTTGTTCACCGGATTTTACTGTAGTTGTATATAAATTGTTATTCTTTCGTTATGTTCCTTTCCTCATGCTGTTTTCTTTTTCAATAAAAATAAATCCTAGACTGCACACGCAATTCACTATTCTAATAGCATCATCAAAGAAATTTCACCGATAATTTTAATTTTTCCTAAATACGTTCTAATATATAAATGCCGAATCATCTTTAATAAGTATTAAAAACAGTTTTTTAAAGAAAAAAATCTTATTTGACAATTTTTTTCAGAGACCATACTGATTCATTATACTCCTCCTTTTTTAAAGTTTTGACCAAATACAATGCTTCAAAGGATATTATGAAATAAATTAAAAGTAAAAAAAACTTTTTTAAAAACAAGCTTTTATTTAAATGCTCTAAAAAGAATAAAATAAACTTTTCTTTTAAAACTTATTTTGCTATCAACTTATAACGTCATTACACAATTTATGATATAAAAGCTTGTTACGAGATTTAAGTACGCATATTTACTTAGATTAAAAATTTTAAAAATTAAAATCAATCAATTTAATTTGCTTGTTTATCTACGCAGGAATATCTCGCGACAAGCTATCTCACGTAGTCGGATACCTTAACACGAAAATATTTACCTTCTGGGAATGACCAAAGTACGAAAGTACCAGCGTAGTTAAAAAATTTTAAAAATTAAAATCAATCAATTTAATTTGCTTGTTTATCTACGCAGGAATATCTCGCGACAAGCTATCTCACGTAGTCGGATACCTTAACACGAAAATATTTACCTTCTGGGAATGACCAAAGTACGAAAGTACCAGCGTAGTTAAAAAATTTTAAAAATTAAAATCAATCAATTTAATTTGCTTGTTTATCGACGCAGGAATATCTCGCGACAAGCTATCTCACGTAGTCGGATACCTTAACACGAAAATATTTACCTTCTGGGAATGACCAAAGTACGAAAGTACCAGCGTAGTTAAAAAATTTTAAAAATTAAAATCAATCAATTTAATTTGCTTGTTTATCGACGCAGGAATATCTCGCGACAAGCTATCTCACGTAGTCGGATACCTTAACACGAAAATATTTACCTTCTGGGAATGACCAAAGTACGAAAGTACCAGCCACGCAGGTTCACCATCGTAAGAATTTGTTACAGTAGAGGATGACAAGGTGCGTACAGCAGGGGTGTCAAACTTGCGTCCCACAACGAGCATTTTTGCGGCCCATACAGTATATTGGCACACAATAATGTGTAATAAAATACTAAAAATTCACCCGAAACAAGAAAGATAGTATCTGAGAAGGAATCTCAAGTGTCAGGACGTAAATACTAAACTTTTCTTGTTCTTTTATAAAGTATTATTCGAAAGGAACTTAGAATTGAAAATTGATTTTCTTTGCGACCCATCTTAAGTGAAACCTTGTTTATTTGGCTTTTAAGTTTGACACTCCTAGTGCACAGCGTTAATTATGGCAGAGACAAAGATATTTTGAAGTTTGTTCAAAGCTCAGAAAATATCATTGAGTCAGATTCCGACGACAAAAAATAAATGAATAATGCATCTCTTGACCCCACATTATCCGAAATGAGAAACATCATGAAAAGTATGCACAGTTATTTAGACGCACATTCCAATGTTGAAATGAATAACAACATAGATGATAAAAGAATTATTTGTTGATAATTTGATGCGAAAAAAGGTAAAGAAAAGAAAAATATCAGATTATTTTCCAAAAACTCAATAAATATTTTCTTTTCAAAACCTTGAAAATTTTGTATTAAAGTTCATTGTGAATGTATTTGTTTTATTGATTTTTATTAAATACGTATATATATATATATATATATATATATATATATATATATATATATATATATATATATATATATATATATATATATATATATATATACTAGCTGGTATACCCGTTCTTCGCATGGGTGAACTGAAAAATTCAACAACACAGATTGAAGGATAAAGAAGTTTTTAATGAGTTAATTTTACGTGAATTGCAAATTAAACAAAAAAAAAGCTTTTTGCATATCTCAGCTAAACAAAAACAGAAAGAAAAAACACCTTTGTTAAATTTTAAGTCTGTAGATCTAATAGCTGATAAAAAGGATTTTTTTTATTCATAACTCCCCGTAACACTCTTAAGGGTCGATTTTTGAAAATACCTCCCTAAGCTGATCTCTGCTAAAAGTTTGTTAATTGTTACTCATTAATAAAAGTTTTGTGTAATGGACACTTAAAATAGTGTAAATAATTTATATCTGAAAGTGTAATACAATCATATTACTTTCTGTTGTATTTATTTAATGTTAAAATTGTAATATTCGCAAGCAACGCCGTTTCTAAAATTATAATGGCGATTCAATGAAAAACACAACAAAATGCTAACGATAGAGTCAAGTTGGCAAATGTCTAGCTACTTTCATAGCTCGAGCTTTATTAGAGCTTCTTAAGACTCGCCGTGTAGGGGAGGCGATGCACGTTAATGCTTTATCTACCGCATTATGATTTACATCCATTTTTTTCATGCAATATTTTTTTTTGGATCACTACATTGAAAACTAAGGGATATACATAAACAAAATACTCCACTTTGGGAAATTAAACCCGTTAGGACTCATAAAATAATTAAAGATATTCCACTGTAAAATTAATTATATACACCGTTCACTAAAATAAATAGTCAAATAGTTTTTTAAGGTTTTCATTAACATACAAAAACGTAAGACACTTAAATCTTGACATTAACTATTTATTCGGGACAAAAATGATAATCTTTGCTATCCGCTGAAATCGTCGTCAGCTGAAAACGCAATATCTGCTACAAATCTATTCGTTTTCCCCACTAAAATGCTCATCATAGAACCCCTGCTGTCATATATCTTGGAAGAGTGGATTTCAAAGAATATTTCTGCTAAGTATTAGTAGAATATTCCTGCTAAGTTGGTGTGATGTGGTAGTTATAGGAGAAGGGGGTGCCAGCTCAGGTTTCGTCCACTTCACTTGATCATGGTTCAAAATGACGTGGTCGGTCGCCAAAAGTCCTCGTGTAGCTGAACAGCGCGACGTTAATGTTCACTCACTCCAAAAAATACAGTACAGTAGTTATAATTATTTTTATATTTAAATATGCAATATCTGTCTATTCAATTAAAATTATAGCGTTATAATTAACTACTAACCACAAACAAGTTTTGAAAATTTGTCCAAATGATGTAGTGTGAAAGAGAAAGTTTATTTACTTTAATTACCAGAAGCGATAAAAGTATTTATTTTGAAAAAAGATCAATTTCTTACTACAAAAAGCGCATAATAAATAATAAAAAATATTCAAATAAAGAGAGATTTATAACAACCTCTCCCTTCAAAACTTAGTTTTATCCTGAAATAAAAAATTTAGGGATTACGCTGGTTACAGGAATAAATTAGAAGCGAGCGCCTTGCGTATCCACAACAAAAAGGGTTTCTTCCCAAATAAAAGATAGATATATGCTGACGTGGGCTTTTGACGTGGGCCAAACATCCAAACAAACTTTCGCATTTATAAAGTATATCTAGGTATACATATCTATAATTAAATAAATAAAATTCACTCTAATAAACTTAATTTTGCTGAATATATGAGATTTTTTTTAACCATATCCTTTAACACAAAATTCTTTTGACACGAAAAAAATATTTCAGTTCCCTAAGTTTGGTGTTAACCTATTTTCACTGTATTAATCTACAGTAAAATTAGTGCATTAATAAAAAAAAACAATTAATCAGCCATTAAACCTAAATTAATATTTAAAGAAGATAGAACTTCGTTATGATAGAATAAAATAAGCACACTTAGTGCACAAACTCAAAATTTAAAAAAAAAATACTTAAAGGATTAATCTAAAAATGCCTATTAAATTTGTGCATTTCAGAAGATTTTCTTCTCACGTAGAAACCAATATTAATAATGTTCAAAGCTATTAACACAAACTTTAATCTCTCTTTCTTTCTTATCTATGCAAGTATTGATTTGGTCGCTATTAATTTTTTCATGAAATTCTTAGTTTTCTTATTAATATAAAGCTTTTTAATTCTCTCGGTCGTAAGTGATTTTGCTTTTAGTTAAGCTGAGAAGTTTTTTGTACAAAAATCAATTTAAACGCTAAAATTGAACGAATTTTTTTATCCTTCATTTTTGTTATTGTAAAAGGGTTTTCCAAACTAAAAGTTGTCTCTCAGATTTTTTTTGTTCCTCTACTCTAACTGAGTTAAATATTTTATAGTCTTAGAATTCATTTATTTTCTGCGGTATAAGTTATAGTACAAAACATCTAAAATATTAAATTTTTCCTTTATAAGCTTCTTCAGCAATAGAAATTATTCCTAAGACTTTTGAGAAAATAAATTCCATTACATCTTCTTCTTATGCTTTACATTAGTCAGTGGAACAGGAATTTTTCAAAAGATGGGGGGGGGGTACCCCAGAATCGAAAGTTCATCTCTCTCGTATCATAACACAATACATCGCCAAGCATATTCTTTTGATTTTGTCGCTAGCAAAAAACAGTAAAAATTAAATTATTGAACAAATAATTAACTTTAATTAATAAAATTAATTCATCGTAACAAATACTTAATTAAATTTTACGTATTATATACATAGGATTAAAACCAATAAAAAATGAAGGGTTGTGGGATCCAGACGCTGCCCCCTCTCTGCGCCACTAATATTAGTGCTTCCCCACCTTTTAATCGCCTCGGACCGATCAAAGATTTATAATTTTATATCGGAATGCTGGGGGAGGGATGTTCAATGCTTATGATTTAGATTGATTTGATTTAATAATTTCAATTTAATTGTACTTAAACATGTCTTCAGAATAAAATACAGTTTCACCAAAAAAAAAGAATATAAAGTGATTTAACCCTTTATTTACCGCATTATGATTTACTGCAGTTTTTTTCATGCAATATTTTTTTTTGAATCACTGCATTGAAAATTAAGGGATATACATAAACAAAATATTCAACTTTCGGAGATTTAATCCTTTATAGCTAATTAATTAATTAAAGATATTCAACTGTAAAATTAATTACGTACACTGTTTACTTAAAATAAAGAGTCAAATCATTTTCTAAGGTCTTCATTAACATACAAAAAAATAATAAGACACTTACCGTTTGACATTGACCACTTTTTTGGAACAAAAATGGCAATCTTTGCAATCCGCTGAAGACGCAATTTTTGCTATAAAACTATTCGCCTTTCCGTTAAAATGCTCATGACAGAAACCGTGCTGCCACATATCTTGGAAGAGTGGGATTCAAGGAATATTCCTGAGTATTCGTAAAAATGGTTATTCTACGTAATTCGCGAGTTGAGGACAACTGCTTTACATGAATTGCTTTTTTTTTCTTTAATGAAGATGGCGAGTATTTTTAAAGGAATAAACGGAACAATTAATGCTGACAGTTATTTAGGTTTTGTTGAATGATATTGAATGGCTAGAGACATAAGTTTCTCTAACATTCGGTCTATTTTTATTCTTGTTTTGTCGAAAAAACTATTCGAACATTAAATTAAACCAATGTTAGAATATACTTCCTCGAAAACAATTGTATGTACTAAAACGAAGAAAAAAATGTTTAGGATCGCGTCAATATTGAATTCGTGTAAAAGGAAACTGAATGTTGTTATAAGGATAAGATTTCCATAAGTTATCTCAATAATCGTACTGTTAATTTTCTTTAAAGGAACAGTATAGTCAGGGATCAGCATCCTATGGTATGCGTGCCACATGTAGCAAGCACCCAGTACAATTCTGAGTGACACTCTGCACAACTTTACAAAATTGTCAAATTTGAGTGGAGGGAAGTTGATAAATTTATAATGGACCTTATTGGACCAACATCTTTAAAATTATGGATATTTACGGAATTATGAGAAAATCTGACAAAAACTAAAGGTAAATTTACATTTATTTTGTAAATTATTTAATGTAATTGTTGGAGAGATGTAATTTTTTAAAGAGAGAAAATTGTATGTACTCTACTTACAGCTTTTGGTTCTACATATCTAAGTAAAAAAATCTTTCCTCAAATGAAAAATATTTTGAGTCCGCAAAAAAAGAAAACGTGCTTAAGCGAATTCAAATTGTTTCTTATTCTTAAGGTATCCGACTACATTCGGAACCGTGATTTTAAAAAAGCGCATAAATGGATAATTTTCATGATATTTAGTGTCAATCCCATTAGAATACATGCATAAAATTGTTTTAAGGACATCTTGACAAAAAAAATTATTTAAATATAATATTTTGGCAAAAAATTGACTTAGAATAATCCTTTTTCCAAATGTTCTCCTTTTGTGAAAAATGGTCCTATTATAATAATATTTTGCCTGTATATAGCTCAGACCTCTCTACAGAGGCTCAACTAGAAATTTTGAAAAATTCACAGTATTTTCAGAGTTACCACCAATTGAAATAATTATTTGCGTTTTTGTCTTTAAAATGGCTCCTCTCTGTTGTCGTAAAATATGAATAAACCCACTTCTAAGTTATATATTTCAAAAATTCTACTTGAGCCTCTGAACAGAGGTCTGATATATATACAGGCAAAATATTATTATAATAGAAGCATTTTTCATAAAAGGAGAACATTTGGAAAAAAGATTATTGTAAGTTAAATTTTTGTTAAAATATTGTATTTAAACAAATGTTTTTTGTCAAAATGTTCTTCAAACAATTTTATGCATATATTCTAATCTAAGTGACACTAAATATCATGAAAATTATCTATTTATGCGCTTTTGAAAATCACGGTTCCGAACGTAGTCGGATACCTTAAGGCCTTTTAGCAAGGAATTAAAACTAATCTAAAGCAAAAAAATTTCAGCAGCAGATATTGCAGTTATTATTAAGAGATTAATTCCCTTAATTAGATCATTCAAATTCAAGATAAAAATAAAATAAGCATTTTCATTAAATTGACTTGATTGAAGTTCTTCAGAAAGTAATTTAAAATTCTCACAAACTGTTTTAAACTCCCATTAATAATGTTTCATCAAAAAATATCTCTTAATGAAATTCATATCTGATTTTAATTGGATAATAATAGTTTAATAAAGTTTCAGTGACAGATTTTTTAAGATAATGTGATATAGATATTTCCAAAACAGCGTATAATCTTAGATAAGTTATAAATCATTGCTGTTTAAAAGTTCTCTTAAAGTGTAATGATATAAAATTGATGGAATAAATTAAAATCGTTGGAAACGGACTAAATTAGAATGTCCAACGAAGCATCTTACATCTGATAGAATTCACAGAATCCGTTTAATGGATTATATATATATATATATATATATATATATATATATATATATATATACTGTTTACATCGGCAGCAATCGATTCCAAAGAGGAAAAAGAACTCTCTTTAGGTAGATTGGCTAACGTAGATTGAAGTCTCTAGCATGAATTGCTGAATGGGTTTATAAAGCTAATTTAAGAGTTGAAAAGAATTTGAAATTCAATACCCTGAGACAAAGTCAATACTCGAAATAGGTGTCTTTAAGTCTTTGGAATTGACGCTAAAATTTATTTTTAACAATCTTTTTCTGGAGTTGGTTTTAATGATCTTGTGTTCCGAACTGGGAATGTAATAAATGAAAATTAATAATAAATTATAGAGTTTTGGGTTAATAATGCTATTTTTGTTTCATGTTAGTAAAATTTCATCTGCACCTAAATAAGAGATCTTAAACTTTCCTTTTTATCACAGGGGGCCTTATTATATTATTTATTATATTATACTTTTTATATTATTATAGATATGTGTTAATTTTCTACACAATAGCATTTTAAATGTAAGGTAAATCGGAGGAAGATGCCACATTTAAGGAATTTTTTATCAGTACATTGGTAATTAAAATAACAAGACATCGAAAAAATATACTTTATTTTTCAATATTTAATTGTTTATGCATACAAGTTAATTCTCTTCTTAGTATGAAAATAAATGGGAAATTTTTAATGCTAAAGAAATTCATTTAATTGTGGCATCTTCCTCATATGTATGGGGAAGATGGTGTAAGATCCAGTCATGGAGTAAGATGCAACAACACCCCAGTAAATAAAAAAATACCAACATTGCCAAATTAAACGAGAAGTAACAATAACTAGAAAAAAAAATTCTTTCATAATTAGTTTGTTAAAAACGAATTTTCCTGCAGAATGGTCTACAGCAGGCTAAAGCATTGGTCGATTTCAGCCGTGCATATCCTCGTCCTATGGAGATCCCTTATGCCATCCTAACAGCATAATTATTGATTGTAGCTATATTTTATACAATAATATACAATGTTATAAAATGAAAAAAAAATTAAAAGTTCATTTCAATTATTTTTAAACTATGTGGCGTCTTCCCCCAAGTATAGGGGACAGATGCCACACGCACTTATTTTATTATTGTTGTAGAGTTATGGCAATTTCTACATGCATCGTATGCGTAAAATTATGCGTAACTAACATGTTGTAGGTGTTGGCAAAGAGACATCGCTAGTATCGTATTGAAAATAACAAGCACGTTTATGAATTTTAAATATGAGGAATGGAATATTATAAAAGTTGTACTCCTCCCTTTAAATGATCTCAAGATCAAAAAATAAAGCCGATTAATTCAGATAAATTCACGAGCCACATTTAATGTTGGACCAGTCTCTTAACTCAAGTGACTCAAAGTTGCTATCTATCGACGCATAAAAGTACTATTAACAAACTAGCACCTTCCCCGAATTACCTTATATATATATATATATATATATATATATATATCAGCATGGGCAGACTGTGAAACCTATATATATATATTCTACGATTATTATGAATAAAGAGAGTAAGTAACACACATGCTTCCCAAGTTTAAGTGTTTTGAATTTGTTTTGTTTTAGTTAGTGAAAAAAGTTACATTTATGATAGCATTCTTATTATTTTATCTATTTTTACTTATGAGTTAAACAAATTTTCTTGCTAAATTTATTGAATATTTAACAGATTATTTAGTAATACATTTAACCCCTCCTAGGCTCATTTGATTTCTGGATTATGGATAAAAAATGTCAGTTTTTATGCATATTTTTAAACATGCACTTCATACATTTGTAAAAAAAGAAAAGCAAGTATTACTTGCTTGACAATTAAAAATAAATATAGTTAAATCTGGCGTATGACGCTCATCTTTACTTTCAAACCGCAATTTTTAATTTTTATGTATATTCGTCGTAGAGTCCGCAACCCCTTTTATACGAAGAAGACTGAAATGTACGTTCGCAACGCTGTTATGTTTTGAAGTCATTTATTCGAAGTATTAATTCAAGTCTTAGAAGGAATCAGTATATTTCTAGAACTACAGCCCTATAGGTTTATAAGGAATGTCATTTCTTTTAAATAAATACTTGTAAATATTTCGATATATGTAGAAGTCATATTTTTATGTCCATCTTCTTTTTATTTTTAAAGCTTTCATTTTCAATTCTATTGAATTCTCTTTACATAAACTTCTTTTATTTAAATTGCATCTAAATAACGCGTATTCACTGACATACGGGCAAAAAAGAAAAAAAATCCAGAAACGATGAATATTTTTTTCCTCTTCCGTGTTCAGGTAAGATCTATAAAGTTACTTGCAAAAGAAAAAAAAAGATATGAGATGACTGCGAAGAGGCGGTTGTCCAGCAACAGAGTAGATCCTATTAAATGGGGGGAAAAAAGATCTCCTACACCTTTCAAAAATGAATTCCAGCAATTCTTCGACAACTTTTATGATTGATGGGGGAACTTTGTATCAGTTCAGAAGAAAGTAGTTGAAAGAGAGCATTTTAAAAGTGAAATCTGACAGCTCCATTTTGATAATTATTGATTACTCGTGTAACAGAATGATAAACAAAAGAAAAATTTCCGGAATCTATTATCAAGTAAAGAAAAATAAAATGTCATTATTTTACAGTAATTACAAAAGTAAAGAAACCAGAAGTATAGGGTCTCTTTAAATATTGAGTCACAAAGACAAAAAAACAACGCTTTTAAAATCACAAATATAAGAGCAATAAATATCAGTTATGTACGAATGACCAATGTAACATCGGTAACGATTAACTCATATACATCGATATGTAACAGTAACGAATATACTATGCTACGGCCAGCGTGATGTATCGGTAATTCTTAATTATATAAACAGTTATTATTAATAATAACCAAGTAAACCGGTTAAAGTGAATAATATATGAAAAAATATTAATATTTACTATACTCGTACTAATACCTGAATACTATCAAAAATCTTGTGGCACCTTTTAAAAACTCTTGTCCGAATGAGGTACCCAAGAAATAAAAATGAGCTAATTGAGAATATAATAGTTTCCTGGCATCATGCAATAACAAAGGAAGAGCTTAAAACTATTTTCAGCTCAATGAAATATCGATGTGAAGCAGTAATTAAAAATAGGCACCCCACTAAACATTGATAACTCACTGCCATCATCAATATTCAAAGTATGTCGAAAGTTATTGCGGCATAACTTTTTTTGCGTTGAAAATATTTGAATTTTATTTTTTGTAATGAATTCAGTATTAAATTTTCTCTAAAATTATATGAAGAACTTTGTATTTTGTGCAACATAACAATTTCTGTAAGCATACAAACTTAAAAAATGGAACAATTTTCAAAAGTGTCCTCAGTTTTGGCCTCCACTGTATGTATGTAATCAAATGAGCTAAACTTCATTGGTAATTATTTACTAACTGTTATTCATCCGCTTCATTGGATATTTCATGACAATGTATGACTATATTTGTATTTTTTAAGTTATTGATAACCAATTTTAACTTGAAACTTTCGAGTGTATTCAAAAATATTTTTATAACCCTCATCTCTTGATTTAAGAACACGAATTTCTAAAACGGAAGAAAATTATCTTTTACGCCCTCGTAACCCCATCCCTTGGGAGTAGAATTCAACTAAACAATTTACTGGGCATTTCCTCAACAAAAGAAACATGTTTACCAAATTTTAACTCTGAGAACACCTTTAAACCCCTTTGGGGGTCGATTTACGCAATACCATTCCTTAAGCGTTACGAAATCAAAAGATGTCGCCAAATGCAGTAATCGCTTTATAAACATGAGCCGTAGCAATTTCCCATTATTAGCTGCATAACACGGCATTTGGTGATTTCGTACATACACACACAAACTCTTTCTCTCTCTCTTTCTAATAACTTTAAAATAAACCATATTTCCACCAAAAGAGTTTTTTTGGAGGAAATATGGTTATGGTTCCTTTGAAACATCAGCAAAGCTCCCTGCAAAATTTTGGAACGATACGATTTTTGTATACGTGTGATAATCCCCCCCCCTGAGGTGATTACCTTTTTGGGTATCAGCGTGAGCTAGAGGTGTAGGGTTAACGGAAGAACTAGACGCATGCATTATCTTAATATAGCTTTATTAAGATATTAAACTTAATTTTTTAACAAATTAAATTATAATAATATATGTGAGAGAATCTACGGTGGCAAAACACACAATATATATATATATTACAGAATTGACCTAACTCGAACCACTATCAATAACTGTGACTCGCCTAAACATGATTCCTATAATAATTTTAGATCCTAATATTAAATGGCCAGTCCTACCTTTTTGTAGTATCAGTAAACGATCACAATGATTTTAGATGAGGTCTTGCGATAACTCGTGTGCAATGGTATGCACCTTGATTAACGGATCTCTATCACGTATAATTACTATTCTTCGCCACATAACGTTATCTAAAACTTCTTCAATCTAGAACCACGAACTGTTTACATTCCTCTAATTGCCATCGCGCTTACTCTAACTTCTGATATTTAAAAGCTTCCTAATTTGCATCTTTCATTCACACTTCACTTCTTGGATTTGGTTGGAAAAAAGCTGCCATTAATTCTGTCCCCTAAGAACCTCAAAGACATGTTAAAGAAAAGACGCGTGAGCCCGTCACATACGTTTTAAACAAGTATACAAATATGCAAATTTATATGTAACATATCTAGAATTATTACTTTAATCTCTTGTAACACATGCATTTCTAAACATTAATATTCAAAACTTAGAAGAGCTGTTTGGAATATATTTTACCCATATAATGGTAGCAGGAACTTCATTATGTTTCAGTAAATATTATCGATATATCAAAGAAAATACTATTAATATAGCATGCAAACTGATAATGTCAGATATTTCTATTTAATAGAACATTAAATACTGCACACTTATTAAATTAAAGGATCTTAATTGATGTTTTTGTGATGAACTATGAGTTGATTCGAATTAATATAAAGCAGCCATTCCTTGACAAGTATTTGACTTTTGCCCTTCAGCTACTTAAAATAAGTGGTAAATATGAAATGCAATTTTAGGAAGTTTCCAATTTAAATCCCGTCATGTTTAACACCATTTGTTATTGTTAGTAGGCTTTCCGTTCTTCATTTCACGTCAAGACTTCCGCATTTCCAAGACATAATTCATCATCATTAACCTCACACTTTTCCTCAGATTTCAAACTCGGGTAACAGAGATGCATGGCTTAACCCATTAAGGAGAAATATTATTTATTCTTATTTGAAAATTCCTTAACTTGATCTATTTTGCTATTTTGATCACAATTTATGTTCACGATTGTGAGGACTGTTTTGTAAAATGAAGTCTATATTCAAAATTCTGCGACGCTCAGTGTTATCAGACTCAACGATTATTAATATTAATCGTATATTCCACATACACATTATTCATTAATATTTGATGCACTTTTCCCTCTTTGAACTCGAGATTTATCTTTTGTTTTGATAAACAGGGCTGGCACTTTAACGAATGAAAGCGAGTATTCAAATGACATGGAGAATGTGGAAAAGATTCGATATAAAACAATTGAAAAAAAAATCATTGGAACGCGTCATGTATTTTATTTTTCCTGCCGTAATTCTTTCGGTGAGGGAAAATTGAGTTTTAAAGGTAAAATTCACTTTCTAGCGAGGGCAAACTTGAAAAATAAGATAATAGCTACCATAAAAGGTGTAAGCAGAATTCCCATACTGGCAACTTTATCGTCTTTGATAGCAAAAAATAGGATATCGCCAAGGAATCATCAAGGAGGATTTGGAATAGACCCTCCTAGAAATTTTCATTATGCTACATGAAGGACCTTTGAAAAAAAAGGCCAGCTCAGTTCAAAAGAGAGTTCATTTGAGATTAGAATCTGCTTGTGAGACGACTACGATAAATGAAAAGGAGACTTTATCTGTCTAAGTTCCTGCTAGTGCAGTGTTTCTCAAACTGTGGGGCGCAATAACCCTTCAAGGGGGGCGCGAGCATATCGAAAATAAAAGGTTAAAAAAATTAATTTACAGGAATGAAGTAAAACAAAATAATTTCTGACATAATAAAAAATACAGAATTACATTGATATGATTTATATATATCATCTGGTGACAAAACGTCATCAAAAATGAAAAGATTCTACTTTGAACGCTAATTAGCTATCTTTGATACTATAACTAAATAAAAGGATATTTTGTTTGCTTTGCTGTAACCTTACGATGAGAGATTTTTTATTACGTTTCTTTTCACCTAAAATATTACTTTTGCTGACCTTCGAACTTACTGGTATGGTTATCTGCGTCCCTTTTCTTTTGTGAAGTTGTAAATTATATACTTCTGTTGCGTTTTTTTTCAGTGTGAAAGAGTTTTATGATATATGGATAAGCATATTGAGCACTTTGAAGATTTATTTGGCCAATATTTATTTTTATGAGTATTCTGAAACATATAATTCATAATGAAAAACGTTTTATATAATTCTTTTTTTGAACTTTTTTTCCATTTTTTATATTGAATACACTATAAACACGGAAGCGTTGCGCATAGTCATCCCAAAATCACGAAATCGTTAATTCTGGCAAAATTATTTGTTACCAATGATCTTGACAGAGATCCTTCAACAGGGAACTAAAATGAATTGATCACATATCTTCGTTTTTGGTAGTGGCAAACATTTTTTTAGAATCTTAAGGTATTTGTTTTGACCGAGTTTCCGGCGTGACCACTTTTGTTCAAAAATATTTTCTTGAACATGCTGCATTTTCCCTTATGAATAAACCAGTGGTTTTAATTGTGACTTTGTACGACTGATTATGGTTTATAAATGTAAATGAGCAGAATATAAAAAAAGAAATGGGCATCTGTGATCTCTCTGAAAGGGAATTGAAACTGATCAAACAAGGAAAACACTTGCTGAAATAATGCATATTAATCATGATAGCGAAAGTAAATTTGATAAAAGCAATGAACATGAAAAAGAACATTTTCAATAGCTATATTAAGAACTCTATTAAGAAAAATATGAAGCCATAAATGTACCGCAAGATGCACTTCGCCTTGTCAAAAAGACACAAGCAAGAAAAGTTCAACAGGATATTTGTCGATCATCAAAGGATATTAAATCTACAATAACGTGAAGAAATTGTGACAGTTTTGTTTGCAAATAAATTTCCTGTAATAATGAAAAGTGCTGTGATTTGTGTCCTTTATTAAGGTCACGCACATTTGGAACAATTTTGTTTAGTTTTTTTGGATTTTTTTCTCAAATTATCATTGAAAAATCATTGAAATAGGTAAGTATATTTTCTCTTAGTTAAATTATTCACTGAAATTGTGATTTTTTTCATGTATATTAAAAATAATTATAAAAAAAAAGAATTGGGGTGAGTCATTCCGCGTGACCATTAACGTTAGTATCGAGTGCACACCTGATCCAGGGCTACAACATTTTGAAGTTTTCTCGCTTTAATTATTAAAAATAACACAATTGTTATTCATTGGAATTTTACATTCTTTTTTATTATTTAACATTAATTCTAAATGCTAATTCTGCGAGGCTTAAAATTACAGTTCGTTCAAAACCATTTATAATATGAGCATTCATTTCAAAAAATCATTTTACATTTTTGTATACATTGTCATGCACTTGGTTTTACTCTCCTTACAATTAAACTATTATATCAAGAATAATGTATTATAATTTTTTAAACTATTATATCAAGAATAATGTATTATAAGTTTTTTTTTATGAGCTATTTTTTTATCTATTATTTTGTCTTTTCCGGATTCACAAAGGTATGATGTTAAAATTAATAGTATACGAAATGCTTTTTTGTTTTCAGTGCAGAAAATTCAGCATCCACCTCTTCAGCAAAGAGTGATTATTACAAAATTGCCTTTTAATTTCGTCACTGGATGTGAAATCTATAAAGATCTCTTTTTCGGCAGTTGAGAGCCCTTCTGAAGTATTTGAAATGGATATTCGTAACTTGCTATGTTGCCCATTATGATGCTTTATTACTGTCGAATGCTCGGATTTAAAAATATATCTCTGATTTTGTTTTAATCCACTGCCTTAAATATAATACCGTGAATTACAATTAACGCGTGAATTAGGAAATGTACATTCAAAGAGATTCGGTAGCTAATCGACTCGTCCAAGACTGACTGGAATTTACGAGGCACAGCCTTTTTAATGTTTTGTGCAGACGTCTGAGGTTGCCCAGACTCACGTGAACGTTCGCGAGAATGCCAGATGTAATGGATATTATAGATTAGACTATTTTTTGACATTTGTACTTTTAGAAATGAATGATGAAATAAATGTTTAATTAAATATCATTTATGAATCTGTTTCAATTTAAAAATTAGAGAACGAAAAATAACATAATTAACCTACTACTTAAAAGTAATTTACTTAAAATATATATTACTTAAGAGTAACATTTATAAAAAAATTTTATGCTTATCTTATTAATTTGTACGGTTTATAATTAAGATCATACTATAGCTTCAGCGTCGAAGTACATTATTATTGCATTCAATATATTATTGTTATTATATAAGGGGGGTGATAAAAATTATGATTGAAAATTGGGTCACCAGTATTGAAAATTCGAGAAGCACTGACTTATGTTATTAATTTGTATGGTTTATAATTAAGATCGCGTATTGTAGCTTTAGCGTCAAAAAAGTGCATTATTATTGCATTCCGTACATAATTAATGTATAAGGGGGGTGCGATAAAAATTGTGATTGAAAAGAGGGGTGCCAGTATTGAAAGTTTGAGAAGCACTGTGCTAGTGGAACTGTTTTAGAAAGTCGTTCATGGAATTTTGTGAAGCTTGCTTATAACGAGTGAACCTTGCTCAATCATAAGTAATCTGCTATTATGCTTAACAATTGGATATCGAACTCACAAATTTTGCGATCCATTTGATTAATTTGTGTTACTACTTATGAAAATGAAATAATAGCCACTGAAGTGCTTATACAAAGTCATTCCCAGTAAAAAAAAAAGAGAAAGAGAGATTCTATATAGTTAGACAAATTTTATGTGTCTTTTGGTATTTTTATTCAAAAAGTAAAGTAAAAATTGTAAATAAAAATTATAAAACTGTGCACACATATATAATTGCAATTTTACTTCTCTTTACATGTGAAAGATTTCAAATAGATGTGTTGCTTTAGAATTACTACATAATAGATTGAACTGGAAAAAACATTAATGTTTTAAATGAAATACACACTCACTGACATAAAAATTTGCGCAAGAAAGTGTTGTCAGAATAAAATGAAATTTTACACACGTAAGTATAACGCTGATGTAAGTAAGTGATCCCAAAATCAAAGCAAAATGATCCTTTACTGAAAAAATTACAGATGAATGGGAATTTTAGTCTACTTCTAGCATGAATGCATCGTGTGATACGGTCGGGCATTGAGGCATACAAGTCTCTAATGATGCCCACAGTTGCTGTAAGCGCGCCTCTGACTCGATCAAACTCTTAGGGTTTTCAACTTACCGTCCTAAAGGATCCCAGATATGCTCGATCGAGGACAAATCTGAGGATTAAGCAGATCCAGTAAGCTTAGAGATGTAGCAGAGGCAGTCCTATGAAACTCTTGCTGTGTGTAGGAGAGCAATGTCCTGATGAATTGTCCTACTGGGAGCCCTGCCCTACGTAGTTACACATTTGGCTGAAGAATGTCACGAACGTGTACCTTTGGGCTATCATTGTGCCGTGAGTAATATTAGGGGTGACTATGAGTTGTATGCGAGAGAACCACATATCATTACACCAGTGTGGGAGTGGTGTGCTACTGTACTCCAAAAGCAGGATTGAAACGCTCCCAATTGGACCACCACACACGTACACATTGTCATCATTATCCAAATTGAATATGGATTCGTCATGGAAGACGACCTGATTCCATTTCATTTGCAGTTCAATCCCTTCGAGCGTGACACCACTTCAAATGAAGGCTACGGCGAGTGGGTGTCAAAGGCAGTTTACATAATGGGTGCCACGATAGCAACTGTCTTACAGATAGACGCTTTGCAGTGGTATGGACTGACGCAGAGGCCTTTAGTCAAAGTGATGCCCACGTTTGGATGGCGGACAATGAGATAGGTAGCGCTTGGCTTGCGTATCGTATGACGTGGCAGTCTTCTCGACTATTGGACTGTCGAGGGCATCTGAGCGCGGTGGCTATGTAACAGACCTCTCTCTTATCCACTGGTCCCAACACTTCCTCACAGTACAGTCAGAAAGTTTAAAGATGGCAAGCTACTCGCCAAGCTCACAACCCGGTTTTCATCATCCCTATGGTTCTTTCCTTCTCGAGCTGTGACAACTGCTCATATTTTCTCCGATGATAAATGGAATCTCGAGTCAAAAGGTGTCCCACTGCAACAGATTAAATACACGCAAACAAGCTCTGCTTAGCTGTTATATAACCCAAGGAGAACGAAGTTCAACACCCTGTGGTGATATTACACACTGCACAAGCACGTTGCATTTTGAATCATTTACAAGTCTGCCTGACACGTACCTTCATGCCAAGCTAAGTGACAATCCCACTCTCATTTCTTGGTGAGCAAATTTTTATGGCAATGAGTGTTTAACCCTTTAATTGCCGCCGACTTATATACACACCTCGTTTGACCGGTGTTTGAGTGCCCCAGAGGTATATATTCGTCTTTCCGAAATACGATTCATTTCTTTGCTTGCTGTTGGTAAAACTATTTCGAAAGCTTTGGAATGTAATAAAATGACCTTGAAAGTGTTTGTGAAGGATTTACTAATTGTAGAAAGAAATTTGCGTATTTGTACTCCCCCGTCCATAGACCGTATACTTGCGCCTATGTGAAAGATGAGACACTGGGGAGTGAATCGAGTGAATTTTATTTAGCCCTTAAGGGTTTTCAGTGTGAAAAAGTTAAAAAATTGGGACTTTTCTTTGAAAAGATATTCCTCACAGTTGAAATTTACGAATTTTCATTTCAATTTTCCAGTTTACAAAAGTAAATTTAGTTTTTTTAAAACATATCACTATTTTTCACCATTTCTATGAAATAAAACATTTCATTTAAAGCCTAGTTAAAATTACATTTTCCTCCTTTTTGGTTAATCTGGTTAGCAATTATTATGAAGAATTTTTCTGTTAAGGAAATATATACAAAGATTCAAGTAATAAAGTGTCTTATTTGAATTTATAAAGAATTATTTCATATTCAAACAAATTTAAAGTAATTTTTCAAAAATTATCGTAGTTCTATATTAAAATTATTTGTAAAGTAAAAAAGGCTTCTTTTTTAATTTTTAAAATATGAATATAATCTTTAAAGAGATGTTCTTTTTTAAAAATATATAAAATACCTGACATTTTTTGACTACTTTATCACAGAATATGAACGTTTTTCTTCATATTATGTATATGTATTTTGAAAAAGTAATGTATTATTTCAAGTATAACATTACTTTATATATGCTACATATCATACATGTCACTATCTTACATTTTGTATATGACATTAGACATTACTTTGTCATATATAAATCATAAAGTATAGTCTAACCATTTATTCAGTGGTCTTAACCACATATATGCATCAAAACTATTTTTTGAACCCCGAAACAGGAATAAAAGAGAAACGTTTGACTTTGTTATTTATCACTTTCCAATGGTATTATCTATATAAGAAGATTTTTTGTCTCAGTCACAAAAGAATTTAGAAATAATTACAAGTAAGCTGCAAAGACAACTGATGGGAGGGAAATCAATATTCATTTTCAGTTTTTGCGGAAATATAATAGGATATTATAATTTAACATCGACATTAAAAATTTGGTAGGCAGTTGAACATTTTAAATTTTACTTCTGTAAAACAGATTTGTAGTAGTTTGGTCTCTGCATATTAAAACGAAATAAATTAAGTACAAAAGACATTCCGAAGATGGTTTTAAAATTTAGCTTCATTTTATTTTGAAAGTATTCAGCATAATTTTTTAGTTTTAGTCTCTGACATTTATTTTAGCCCTATAAAATTAACTTCTTAAGCGGATAATTATTTTGCACAAAATGTTAAAAAAAGGCACATTTTTTAACGCATATAACTAAGCGTAATACTTAACAAAAAGTGAAATTGGATGAATTTTTTTTTAATTTTAAATTTTAAAGTTTTCACACTATTTCTTATTTTATAATTGTGGAACACAAAACCTCCTAAATGTTTGCATTTGATAAGTACACTCTGCAAGCTATGAAGAATGTTTCATACATCTTAAAAGCATTTCTCTCATACTATTAAAAAAATTCATGTTTTCACCTCTTTCTCAAATGGTTGAGGATTTTGTGTGGTGTGCAAATAATATATATATATATATACGCTCAATTTGAAGCATTGTGTAATACTAAGTCTTACAATGCAATGGGGACAGAGTTAATCTTGGATATTTTGGATAATCTTCCCATTTTCATTTCCTCTTAAGCAACAAATCGCACATTGGCTTCCTAATTTCTGTTCTTTATCGAATATTTTTAAGAATCTAAATTCTTGCCTTCAACGAAAAATTCCCGCCTTCACCAGAAAGAAAATCCCTGATGAGAAGTATTTCAGTATGAAGGGCAAACTGCCTCTCTTAAAAACACTAGCATTAATAATCTCACTATAAGAATTAAAAATATATGCAAATTAAAGGTAGTAAGAAAGTATCAGGGCCCGTATAGCCTACAGGTAAACCGGTTATGAGAAGCTTTCGGTAGCCCGTACGGTGTACGGCAATGTTTCTCATACTGTGGAGCGATTCTACGAAGGGGGCGCGAGCATGTCGAAAAGTCGAAAATAAAAAAGATTGTTTTTTTAAGAAATTATTAATTTTTACTGAAAGGAAGAAAAAAATGCATTCTGAACTATGAAAAGTAAAAAAAAAAAAATAACACACTTACAAAAAGTAACAATTTTTTTTTATTAAAAGCAACTTATGCAAAATTTAATACTAACATTGAGAATTTGTACGGTCTGTATAAATTTGGTCGTATTGTAGCTTTACGTAAAAATACATTAGTATTGCATTCAATACATTATCATTATATAAGGAAGGCGATGAAAAATTATGATTGAAAATTGGGTCTGTAATTTTGAAAGTCTGAGAAACAATGGTGTGCAGTATATAAAGGGGGCGATGAAAAATTATATGATTGAAAATTGGGTCTGTAATTTTGAAAGTCTGAGAAACAATGGTGTGCAGGCAAACCAGCTAAGAGGTTAGTTTTCACTTGATAATACTGCTCACAGAACGATTATCTTTGACAAATTTTAAATAGCTGAAAATCTGAACTGATACTATTCAACACAAACCTCTATGCCTCACTAAGATTGAATAAGGTCTTTTTATTTTAGTAGCTAGACCCCTTAATCACTTGATTATCGAAGTGTTAGGAAAAGAGAAAACGTGGACGGAATTAAATGCACCCCAAGAAAGATAAACTCGGGAAACTTTTCTTGTATTTGACTCAAGCTCCTTTTTCTTCATCAAGTTAAAGAAAAACTTTTATTTCTTTCCTCTAAAACATGTCTTTTAGAATTCATATAACAGCTATTGCTAATTCCTTTTTATTTAAGATAACACTGATATTCTTAAAATATTGTAAAAGAATTTTTTTCTTTATAGTAAAGATAGATAAAAAAAAATAACTCTAAAATTAAAGACAAGTGACTGAGTTAGTAATATTGAAACGTTCTTAAGATTCTCTGAGAATTTTTCGAAAAGAATCTTGGGTGGACAGCTAAATGTAAATGATACATAATTGTATTGTATGTAAAGATTTATTATTTTGAAACATTAAAGTTAATTTTGTGATACCTCCAGGGCTGGGTATATCATTTCTTCCTCATCCACGCGACCTAAGTTTGTAGGGATAAAAGATAGACCATTCAAACCTTCCATAATAAATTACGCTCACGTGTCGTCCTCTTCACTTCACCAGGGTTCAAAATTGTGTGTGTGAGAGGTCAGTAGCCAAAAGCTCTCGAGTAGCTGGCTGAATAATGTGACGTTAAAATACACTCACTCAACCAACATTATAACATACAATCTTATGTTTATAATGTAGAAACCAGTATTAAAAAGTAATAAAAACATTTCTTAACAAGTAAAATAAATTACAAATAGAATTTTTAAAGGCAATAAAATTAAACCTTATTCACGCTTTTTCTATTTCTAAGATTATTAATACTTTGTAACTGATTGATTGATAAGTACCATGGTTGCAAATATAACTGTAGGAAAAATAAAATTAAATGTTAATTAACATTATAGCAGTAATTGTAAAACATACTTTCTGTCAAGATATTTTGGAAATAGTTGAATAAAAGTTCAAGAATGTTTTCAAAGGATTTACAGGTGGGTATGCATAGAGAGTAACTATTTTTAATTACCATAATAAAGATTAAAATTTTATTACAAATAAATATTTTCATTAAAATAAAGCATTCCACTTTTTTGAAAACATGTACTTTTTATTGTTTAATGCTATTGTAGAATTGATTTGTAGAAATTATTGTAGATTTGATAACACAGAGCATAAATAACCATTTAATAATATTAAAGATATTCAATAAAGAATATTTTAACAAAAATTATAATTGTTTGTATAAAATTTTTATTTATTTTTGAAAATTCATCTTTAAAAGCAAACGATATTAAATCCTTCACAAAAGAAGAAATCATACGTCTAAGAACAAAATCGTGCAATTTCTGTTTACTATATAAAATGAAAATCGCTTATATGAATAGTTAAGATTAACAAATAAAACATCCCGCTCTAGTATTTGCAAAAAGAATTAAGCTTCCAACTTCAAAAACTTTTCTGTCATTTGTTCCGTCAAGATTCAAAAAGAATTATGTATTTTTGAAGAACTACCTGTGAGAGAGAAACTCAAATCGATCGGATTTAAATCAAATTTTTGCTCCAAGATCTTTCAACTCTCAGAAATAATACTCTTTACACTTCTCCAATATTCTCCGAAAAGTAATAACAGCTTTAGAAGTTTAGGAATAATAATTCAATTTACACTGAGAGACTTGAGATGAAGCAGGATGATAAAGAGATAGACGCGTGTTTGCCTGACATAAAAACAATCCTCATCTCACACAGGTTCTTGTTCCAAGACAGCCGTCCAAAATCGATTTTCCAGTCTCAGGTTCCCGACATTGGGGTTGAAAATGGATAACAAAATTTACTTAGCTTTACCTTCTCCATTTTTTTAAAAGAAAGAAAATAATGTAGTCTTTCTTGAAAACTGAAACTTTTGGTTTCCTTGTGAGAATACCACATTCTGTAATGTAACGTGCAAGAATATTTCGGAATATTTTGCCGATAGGATCTTATTAAAATATTTGCTTCGGCAGTTCGGAAAGAAGAATATTTTTGGTGTCAAGTTTTTCAGGCGATCACAATTTTTTTTTATTTTTGGGATTTTTACGAGGACTTGGTATGAAAGATTTTTCTAGAATTGGCATTATTGAAGTATATATTTTCAGTTTGTTATCTGACTTATTTTATAAGGAGCGTCTTAAAAATTGATATAAGATATTACGGAAACATATTTTTTGAAAGAAATTGCCTGGAGATAAAAAAATATCTCCATATTATATATTATCCTATCATATTATTCCTCTCCCTTATCCTATCATATTATTTAAAACCTCATAATTGACCATTTTCTTAGAAAATAATAAGAATTACTTTAGGATAAACGATTATACTACTGTTAGAGGCTTAGACTCTATTCTAAGACTCGTAAATAACTTGTCGCGAGCAATATGTATTTTCCTAAAAAACTTACTTACATGCTGGACTTCGTATTGGATTTGGATTTACTTTTTCAGTAAAGGAGTTTTGTCATTCATCGAATGATTGACTTGTTCGCTTCATTAATGTAAATTTTTACATGCACATACATTTTTTTGACATTTTTTTTTTAGTCTCAAGTCCACAGAATTTGTAAATCTTCGATTTATCGTTGAGTTGCAATTTGGACAATCCTGCCCTAGAATATTATGGAAACACATAATAGTGGGTTAATAATGTTGCAGAGCAGGGTCGGAAACCTTTGAGCTGCGGCATGCCGAGCCAATCTACCAATATGATTCAGCGAGCCACACAGCAGGACATTTTTGAAACTATTCTATTTCCGCGATAACGAGAAAGCAGAGTTAAAGAATAGAGGTCAATGATATATATATTTTCTGTTTTGTTATATATTAATTTTGCATCATTTAAAGATATTTATTAGCATAAAAATAAACAGCATAAATTATAAATATTTCTTCAACAACAATTAAAATTGTACATGTATTATGTATTTCTAAACATATATATATATATATATATATATATATATAAACAAAAAAATAGGCCACATAAAATATAAACAGCTGTAAATTTAAAGATAAATTTACAACTGTTTCGCAAATTATTGAATGTCGTTGCTTGATTTAATGATTGAAGAAAGAAAATTATTAATTTTTTAAAATTGTTATCTTTCATATTTTTTCGTAATTCCGTAAACGTCCATAATTCTGAAGATGTTTGTCCAATAAGATCCATTACAAATTTACCAGCTTCTATCCACTTAAAAATTGACAAATTTGGTGAGTAGTGCAGAGTGCCACTGAGAATTGTGCAGCTAGGCACATGTGGCATGCGTGCCATAAGTTGCCGATTCCCAGAGCCTGCTTATCCAATCAGCAGTTCATCAAAAACATTTCGCGTCCTTAGCTCATTGATTCCGTTTTAAGTCTTAGGCCTCAAACTACGCTTCGTACTTTTGCACCACAATAGAATGGAGACGTTTGCACTCCACACTCTACATCCATACCAATACTCTAGAACAGAGATCTCGAAACCACGGTACGAGGGTCAACATTGTCCTTTAAGCACCTTCGTACTTTGACTACATTGAAAAATTTACCGTTGTAGAGCGTTAGGCGTTAAAGATTAAACTAAAAGGGATAAAAAGGGGTTTGGGTCCAATGAAGTTCTCCTTTAGTGTAACAGTTTTTTTTCTAATTTAAGTAAAGGTACACAAGAACTACATATATTATTAACAAAAATAATGGGCAAAGAACATGCACCATATTCTTTTCTCACTTGGCCTCTACTGAATATATATGGTCGCTAGAGGGCGTTTATGCTGCTTGGTACAATCAGTTGCAGTTATTATGACAAAAGACGTTACACTATATAAATAAATCTTGAAAATCAATCAGGAAACATAATAACTGACACACGTAATTAAATGGAACTTTTTAACAGTAGTCAACCGTATGGAATTTATATCACAAATATATGCAATAAATGATGTAGTACATAGATAACTCACATAAGGAAATTATATTTACACTATAATTATGACTAATGTGATTTTTGTTGTGCAGTAATTGAGAACTGAATCTAGTTTGTAGTTGTGTGTGTGTGAGTTCAAGATTATACCTTTTATAAAAGTGGAAATTATTAGAAGTGACTTCAAATGCTCAACAGTTAACTTGGGTAGGTAAATATTTTAGTAAATATCATTTCAGAGAATATTTTTATATATCGATAAATAGCTTTAGAAAGCGCGATGAAAAAAAGTCACTAGCAAATTTAGGCAACTGATCAAACTGTGTGAGAGGAAGACTTAAAAAGTACCATTTATGATGGCTTTAAGTATTTTTCTTTAAAATTGCGGCTACACTGGAAATCAATCATTTCCATTTAAAGCTTTGGGAGAAAAGAGTTTGAAAACATTTTTAAAATTGTTGATGTCGGTAGAAATAGCATCAACATCTGAAAAAAACGAGTCAAAATTTACTTTTAAAGCACCAAAAGTTTCAATTGCAAATTTTATTGAAAATTGAGTCATCTCGCTCAGGTAAATCCTGATACGAAAATCTACGTGCAATTCGAAACTACAATATGTTGGAAAAATCAAATAGCTAGGCCCCAGGCATTTAGTGGAGAATTCAGTGTGGCCCTTAAGCTAATAGATTTAGAGAACTCCTGCACACACAGTTTTAGAATATAAATTCTTAAACTTGTTTACAAAATCACTCACTTCAAGCAGAAATATTTCTCCGCCAAAATTTTCTAGAAAGAGGATACTGTTAACTCTTTCTAGAAAAGTACAGTGTATATGTGATTATGTATAAATCCTACACAAATGTAATATTAACTGTACAGTGTATATATAGAGAGATTTTTGAAACAATGCTTGTTAAATTCTTGTTAAGTGTGCGTGATATTACGCATTTTATTTTCCAACCATAATACATATTTATAAAAAAATTCATGAAATACCTTAAAATTTTATTTCATGAAATACCTACCTATTCTATGGAATAGCTGACTTATATACTTTAACGGTAACATATACATATGTTTCACATTTTACGATAAACATAGGATGAAAAATTTCTTGTGGTAAAACAAACAGAAAAAATTATCTCATGGAAATCATGTTTTAAATAATGCTTAAAATATAATTTTGGATTTTTGCCGGAAAAAACCTTCAGAAAATGCGTTGGAGCATGAATATTAATTAAAGGCGTTGTCATCTCTTGCATGTATTTTAATTAGGGCATGATGGAAAGACTCGCACCTTCTTTAAACAGTTTTTTTTATTTATACGTATATGTGTATGAGCTTTGAATAATAATGAGATAATTCTTTTAATCTTTTAAGTTCGATGGTATATACACACATGTGTATGAAGGAAATGAAAAAAAAAACTACTGTACAAATGTACAGTAGTTCTTAGGGACAATTACTAAGCTAAGTGATTCAGAAGCAATACGAGGAAATTCTTCTGGAAAAAAAGAGAATAGATGTCTCTGAATTGTTTGGTACAACAGTTGTACCACAGTCGAAGTAATTTTAGGAGGAAAAAATAATGTGATACAGCATATGTACCGGCAAGTTTTATAAGTTTACATATATTTCGCTTGCTAAATATGTATTGGATAGCCGTTACCTGCCTGTTTCACTGGGTATTTCAAGATGTTGTATGAATATATACTGTTTAACCTGTTAGAGTGCATTGAAAAACATTCTTATAACTATCACCTACTAATCTAAAAAGAACACGATTTGAATTTCTGAAACTGAAGTGGAATTATCTTTTACGTTCCGGTACCTCCTGCTCCCAAAGTAGAAAACCCATTTTTAGTGGTTCTCTGCTCAACAAAATAAACATGTATACCAAATTTAAAGTGTCTAAATATGATAATTGAGAAACGAAACTTTTGTTATCGATATAACCTCATTTGAGAGTGAATTCCTCTAAGACACATTCTTAGCGGATACCAGCTAAAAAAACCAACTTTGTGTACTAAATTTTACTACGGTAGTTTACTAATAGTTCGAAAATGGGATTAATTTTTAATCTATAAACCCCAGTAAGTCCTCACTCCCCCATAAAAGTCGATTTTCGTAAAATCATTTCTTAACGGATTTCTATTCTTAAAATTGAGAGAATACATGCTTACCAAAATTAAAGTATGTGAATTTAACAGTCCAGAAACAGGAATTTTTTTCTATAAAGCTCCTCATTAAGCCTTCGAAACTTTCCTCGAAGATCGATTTTTGCAAAACCAGTTAATAGAGGAACTTTACTCTATGAAAGAAACATGTCTACCAAATTTCAAGTCTGTAGGTTTAATACTTCAAAAGTAGGAAGCCCCCACAACGCATCTTAGGGGTCAATTTTCGCAAAATTCCTTTTTTAGAGGCCCTCTATTTTATGAAAGGAATGCATCTACCAAATTTGAAGGTCTAATAGCTCAAAAATGGAAATATTTATCTAAAGCGTCCCTTATGCCCTCGTCGATTATCGCAAAATTGGTTCTTAGTTTATTCTTACTAATTAAAAGAAAGTTACCTTCCAAGGTTGAGGTTCAAAAGTTCAAAAACATGAATACTTATCTATAGCTTCCCTTATGCTCTCACGACGCCCCTTTGGGGTCAATTTTATCAAAACCCCTTTTAGAGTGGACTTTAAAAAAATTAAAGGAACGTGCCTACCGAATTTCAAGTTTTTAGGTTAAAAAACGGGAACATTTATCTGTAGCGCCTCTTAAGCCATGCAAAGCCTCTGCACATTCGATTTTTGTAAAATTTTTATTGTAGAGGACCTTTACTCCATGAAAGGAACGTGCCTATTAAATTTCAAGTTTGTAGGTCAGATAGTTAAAAAATGGGGATATTTATCTATAACACCTCTTAAGCCCTCGCAACTTCCCTTGAGGTTAGAATTTCGCAAAATACGATCTTAGCAGATATCTACTCCATGAGAAGAACCTGCCTACCAAATTTCAAGTCTGTAGATCTAATAGTTCCGAAGATATTGTGATGAGTAAGTCTCTAACTCGTTCTATGGAATTAAAATGATGAATTACAGTGACCATTGTGTTTTATAAAAAGAAATTAAGCGTTTAATCTGTTGCATACTTTTTGAAATATACATTTGACGATAATGTGTAAAAAACATCTCATTATGACTTTTGACACATAAATGGAGCTTGTGGAAGAGAGGTTAAAGTTGATTATATATATATTTTTCCCCGGCAATGTTTGAATCAGATCTATAGAAGCCGAGTTTTTATTCCAGATGCAGAATGAAGAAACGTAGGATAATATACCTTATAAATGGAACTCCTTCTTAAAATGAGTAGTGTGAATTATTAACTCAAATATCATCCTGTCCCCTTTATCGCGTCATAAATTACAAAGTCTAGGGATGGCTTTAATGTACTGATTTAAATTTTCACGACTTAAATTTTCCAAGCGGATTCGATAACTTAATCATCACGGTCGCCATCTCATGGCCCACGATTTTCAATTTAAATCAAGGTTTATTCAACCCAATACCCCCTCTTGCGTTATAAGGGAAGTTGTAACATACAGAACGAGGTCCAAAAGCCAATACTTATTTCGAAGTTATGAAAGAGGGATATCAGTATCCAATCCTTTAAACCTTTAACGGGCACAAAGCTAAAATACACTTTTCTGTGATAAAGTGCTTGATAAATGTAATGTTCTCATCCCCTATAAACATTATTTAGTCACAAAAAATTATCTGATCAAGGGTTTTTTGCCTGGGTGGTGGCTAGACGTTATAGAATAATTGTACAACATAGAATATACATATAGTATATATATATATATATATATATATATATATATATATATATATATATACACTGGTGTGCAAATATTAAGGACGAGACGGTTTTTTCAATATAACTTTGTACAAAAAGCTTTCCAAATCAACACATTTAATATCGTAAGATCCCCAATACGTAAGGACATGTGTAATATGTAAGCAACACTTACTAAAAGAGAAATCAGAGGGATAAAAGAAACTTGATTGAAAAAGTAGCATGGAGCGCAATGCGACTGAAGGCCGAAACATCCCTGTGATGGGTCTCCAGCAAGAAACATCCGGTCTTTAGTAGGGGATATGATCTCCGCTGACTGCTAGGCAGGTTTCACAGCGTGTGCCCATGCTGAGAATGAGGGTGTCAATGAGTAGTTGAGGCATTGCTGCCCATTCGTCTTGCAGCGCCAATCGAAGCTCCCGAATCGTTACTGGTGGTAAGGTACGAGCTGCCAAGCGTCTGCCTAGAAAATCCCATACATGCTCCATGGATTGAGATCCGGAGATCGTGCCGGCCAATCCATACGTTCAATATCCTCACTCTCTAAGAGCTGTTCGGCCGCTACTGTGCGATGACATGGTGCATTGTCGTCCATGAAAAGGAACTGCAGACCCATAGCGCCTCTAAAAAGACGCACATATGGAAGAAGAATCTCGTTACAATAACGGGTTCCGTTGACTGAACCTGCGTCGAAGATGTGAAGGTCTGTACGACTACCAAGCATGATGCCTCCCAAACGAGAACACCGCGACCTCCATACCTGTCCCTTTCAATGATGTTCGAGGGATGATTGCGGCTTCCCCGCTCTCTCCAGATGAGTATGCGGTGAGAATCGCTACTCAAACTGAATCTGCTCTCATCTGTAAAGAGTACTCGTCCCCATTCATTGTCTCTCCAATTCCGGTGTTCCCGGCACCACAGAGAACGCCTTCTCCGATGAGCAGGCGTTAAAGGTACACACCGTACAGGGCGTCGTGCAAACAGACCACCACCGTGCAGTCTTCTGGCCACGGTAAAACGCGATATCGGTCGTCCAGTCGCCTGTGTCGTGTGTCTAGCGATTTCTCCCGCTGTCAGCCGCCTGTTTCTTCTGGCCTGTAAGACAATGTACCGGTCATCTGGGGTGTGGTTCCTCGTGAACGACCACTACTGAACCCCGGATAGCTGTTCCTGTAGTTTGAAATTGTCTCCAAAGTCGTGAAACGATGCTGTGAGCAATTCCGAACTCTGCAGCCACACTTGTCACACTGCGGCCTTCCTCCAACTTCCCAATGATTCGACCTCGAGTAAAAGCATCCAGATGTCGTCTAACAGATTGATTATTCGCCATTTCTCGCTGAGGCAGCAACTCGGTGTGATTTTAACTGCTATACGTCGTGCAATCTCTTTGCCAGAAATACCAATCTTACACCGACAACATGCTTTATACTACTCAGACACTCCTCCATTACGTCTACCTGCATATCTGCGCATGTGCTACCGTACATCACCTTACTTAATCTCCTGATTGGTCTTTCTGTCCGCTCTGCCTCTTCGTTCAGCTGATATGCTAATTTTTCGACTTCATCCTTAATTTTTTTGCACACCAGTGTACACACACACACACACACATACATATATATATATATATACTGACTAAGAATATATATAGAATACTTAGAATATACATTGAAATTGATATATATCCGTATTATATATTTTATTTAATTTTAGTACAAAAGGTTAGAAATAAAGTAATATATTTTTGAGAATTTAAATTAGTTATTTCACAAATTTTATGAACTATTTATTGTGGAACTTTATAATATGCAAACGTTTTTTCCGAGCAGAAAAGCTGCATTGAAAGATTTTCAAACCCGAGAATCTTGTACCTCATATTGTGAACAAAGTTTGTTTATATTTCTGACCCTCCAACATTTTCACATGATTCTAAGTGTGGAGAAAAGCGAAAATTTCTAGGTCATTTTTCTGTTCTATGTGGGCAGTGGTTAGAGCCTCTAGCCACATATAAAAGCTTTCCAAAAACTAAAATAAAATCTTTTTTAATCGCCCATTTGCTAAATTCATTCAGATGAGAGAAAAGTATACTTAAGACATGTCGAAATTTTTTTCAAATATCAGAAATTTTATTTATAGTAATCAAAATACAATGTGTAGATTTACACCGAGAAACACTGTTTTTAACTACCCATCAGGGGACATGAAATGCAAAAAAAGGTATCTTCCTGCCATCTGTATTGATTTTTATACGTTTTAGCTTCAATTAACTCATGTGGATGGACTAAATATCCATCACCCGCTTGGAGAAATTTTTTTAAATATGTGGCTAGATGTATTAGCCACTGCCCGCTAAAGGGTTAAGAGACTCAAAATTGTTAGGTTTTCTATAAGAATAAACCTCGTGTTACTCATGTGCAAGTATGTCAAACTTTCAATCTACAACAAATATACTTGGAGTTTTATACTTGAAACTTTAAGCTTTGAAGATACTTTATTGAAATATTACAATTTAGTTTTTAAAATTTCTAATTCTATATAATTTCTTATAATGATCCACAATATTCGCCAGGGAGACATTACTAGCCGTATTGAAAAATAAAACTATCACATCCATTTCTCTACGAATAATAGTGAAATTTTAATTGCCGATAATAAAACACCACGTCATTACTTCTCAACAATTTTGATTGCATTCTGGGTGCCTTTATCAAAAACAGACGGTAAATGAAAAATGGGTAACGGAACTAGGTGTTTCCAAGAAAAATGGAAATAGAAGGAGTTTTGATGTGACACGTAAAAGATAAAATAATCTGGTTGATAAAATACTATTCGGTCTATAAAGTCTACCTGTATACTATAAGGTCTACCTGTAATACATCACACTATGAACATCAAAAGCACTATGGTACAAAACACAAAGAACTGTATTGTTACGAGGAAATTTTAAAGAAAGGAAAACTTTGACCATAACTATATACAGCATGATTTTTACTTTTTAGAAATTGGCCTATGGTTAGAAATGAGTTTGACATGTTTTCTGTTGAGTGACGTTGATAAAAAAATAATTTTATTTTATATTACCGGAGGGGTTGATTCGACGTGACAGCCATATTTAGTGTAAAGTTCTGATTGGAAATAGGACAGAAAAGTTTTGCAGTTTCTAGTAAATTCCTCTTTATTTAAGTTGTTTTCTCTGCATACTTCGTTTGTATTTTATTTTTTATTTGGCCTCAATATGCTTTTAAGAGCTATCTCACAACAATTGATTGTCAAGGAAAAAGAGCCCTTAAATCATATTGTTTTGTTTTAAAGTCCGAAAAAGGCAAATTAATCCATTGTTTTCATTTATAACTGACTATTTTTTCAACAACAGCAAAACAGGTTTATTTTGTTTTTAAAGCTGAAAAAACGATGAAAAATTCATCATTGTTTTTATTTCTGTTACATAGAATCAAGTACAAAAAATAAAAGTAAGCATCAAGTATAATAAATAATAATTATGATCATTACTCCATTTTTTAATTTTCTATACCTTAAGCAATTATAATAATTATGCAGCATATATTTTTCACAACAATACAAAATTGAAGAATATATTCAATGAATCCGGATAAAAAGCTTTGATCATTTTTTTATAGTTGGTGTTTTAACCTTTCCTTAAATAGGTCTTCTTTTGAAATTTTTAAAATTGTTAGCTAGTTCCTCTTTTGGCTTGTAACAATGTTGAAAACATGTAATCCGAGCAGTGGAAGCTTATGCACAGACACTGAGGAATTGTAGCTTCCTCTTTCACGCGATATTGCAATTAGTATTAAATAAAGCGATATTTTCCTCTTTTAGTTCTTTCTTACCGGGGCAATCAAATATATTTTGGAATGAACAAGGTGGGTTATATCGCAAGATTTGTCACAAAGTTTAATGTTTACATCGACTGGGCTGCCTCAGAAGACATCTATAAAAATATGTCAAGAGAGAATTAAAAAAATGACAACTTCCATTCAAGCCAATATTTTGAAAATTTGGGTAATATCCCAGACATTGATATCACCTCTAAGTGAACAAATAATAGAAAAGAAGAAATTCTCTGTATACTCGAATCTTCAGTAAAAGGATCATTACTCCAGGACTTATGAAAAAATTTGAATTATTAGACCGTGCCATTTGTAGCTCTTGTAACTGTTTAAATGACTTGGATCATACATTGTTAAGCTGCAGAAGATAGACACATCCTCGAAATCATCTCAACTATTTTCACAAATTGATCCACATTGCAACATCACTTTCAAAGATTTATTGGATAAAGCTGTGGCAAATAGATCAACACCTAGATTTTTGTTCAGAAAAAAATGAAATGTATATTTTAATATATATTAATTTATAATTTTTTTCTTTTTGAGGATAATAGCCTATGTTGTGCTTTACATACCTCTCAATAAAAAATAAAATAAAATTCTTTCTTAGCTCTTACACTATATATTAACTTTGAGCATAGTACTAACTACCACATTCACTAGTTCGCGAAAAAATTACGAATATCTTTGTATGGAATTATATATTTCATAATTTCCTGTTGTAACATATATACATGTATTGTGTGGTACTTACATACTATCACAACTATATTAGTGACCCTGATGATAATGATGTACAATCGCAATCACATCATCGCGACATCGAATAAAATTTCACGAATTCTAAAAACGGAATATGGAACGTGTAGTCGAAAAATAATATGGGAAAAAAATAAGTAATTATACTCAAATAATAATAAAAAAAGAATAACTAGTTTTTATTATTTAATTTTATTTGTGTTGTATTTTATTTTACAATAATAATAATTATTATAATAATGTATTATTATTATTAAATTAAGAATTAGGTAAATCCCAGAATTGCATTCTAGTAGTCAAGCTTGCCTTTTCAACAAATGGTTAGGCTTAGAAAGGCAGGCAAGCGGAGAACTATGAAACGAAGCACATTGTTGCCAATTCAACGCCTACGACACATACAAAATCAGGGTTGCCAATTTGATGAATGACCATAAATGTTGGCGTGGTTGTGGTAGTGCATAAGTACCTATGTGATAAATAGAAAAGCTGCATATTAAGTAGAGTGAACACTGTCCCTCATAAAGAGCATGACTGTTATTGTGAAAATGAAATTAATGTTTCTTTTTGATTTACCTTCCGTTTAATTAAATTTTTTGTATCTTATTTTTAAATGTGTCAAATACTGGATTATCATAATTATAGCTCTTTTCTTTAATTTAAAGTTTTTTCTGTACTTTTACAGCACAGAAAAAAATTAATACCTTAACCATGACATTTCGAGGGACCAAGGAAGATAATTTTGTTGGGATATTAACTAAACAATATATATACGTTGTATTTAGATATATGTCTTTTTTCTAGTTTTTAGTAATTAAAAAATTCCGCGCCACAGAAGTTGAATCTGAATTTTCTGATTAAATTTACAATGACGCACTGTGTTATTGAAATTTGATGGACATCAATTCTCTCGCCATGAATAATGACTGTTGAATGCTAGGAATACTTAAGCTCCTCTGACTCTAGCACAAAGTTGTTAGGAAAATGCTTATCTTATAGTGTCTGTTATATCTTTTGAGAATTACATTACCTTTGCGGCTTTGCATTTCGTAATATTAGATAATTATCTTCGGTCTTCGTGAGTAAATTTTGTAAGCCTAGAACAAATTAGAGACTACTAGTTTTAGCTGTTGAAAAATGCAGCTAGTTTATGTTGCTATGTTAGAACCATGCTACTTGCATCAACAGTACAATTACGCTACTTTAATCTGTTTGAGAATAAACTTATCCCTTAATTACAGTTTAATTTGAATTTATTTTTCATTCCAAAAACACGACTCTTTCAGTATTGTTTGCTAAAATATTTATCTTATTCCAGAATACTTATTTTAACTGTTTTCTGGTGAACTTTAAGATTTTGTGCATTTTTTTCATCTAAATTTGATGCTCTTCATCTGTCTCTTATTTTACAGTATTAATTTTCAAGGACAAATTTTATTTTCAATTCTATTTCAAGTGTTTTTAAATAAAAATTTCAATGATGACACCATTGAGAATTGAATTAATTTAGTTCAGATGTAACCATTGTTCAATGTCCCCAACTGTTTGAAAATAATTTATTACAGCACACTAACTGCAAAATATCTTATAGGCTGTGGCTTTCCCCATTTTATAATAGCTAAAATTTTAATTTAAAGAATGAGAGTTTACTTTTTTAATTAAAAGGAATAAACAGAAGTCCAGTGGTTGAGTGGTAGTGTATCGAGCTTGCACGCCACAGGTCAGGAGCTCAAACTCCGGCCTGAGCAAGGTCGACTCAGCCTTTCATTCCTTCAGTGGATCGATAAATGAGTACCAAGCTTATTTGGGAACCAAACATTTGGGGTTTCGTGTCAGACTGACAACTTGATCGGGATATCTGCTTATGCGCCTCAGTGCCCAAGGTTATGAAAACTGAGAGAAGCACAGTAGACATAGGTCCTATATGGATTGTTGTACCACTGAGTTTAGTTTAGTTTAAAGTGAATAAATGATTGTATCTTTAATGAAGATTTCGGATTCAACATGAGTTACTAATTAAAAATTCATTAAAAATATTTTTTTACTTACTGTACTCAAAGAATAGTGAAAAGGATTAATAATTTTTTTTCTTGTTAGCTTAAATTAGTGAAATTTTAATGGGAGTAGTTACTGATTGTAATTCATTGCGGGATAGTTCTTATGCATTTTTGTTTTTCATAAATTTGCTGGGTACTTTAGTACTATATCTGGGGGGTGGCGAACCTTTACGATCAACGTGCCATTTTTTTTTGTAAAGAAATGTTTAATGAGGTACAGAGAGAGAGAGAGACGTGCCGTCCTATAATTTTGATTAATGATTATTGGAAAAGTAATTAAACTAAATACCAACAACTCAAAACTCTTTATTCTACTACGAAAGAATACATTTTGCAATGTATAGTTGTAAGTGTTTTAGTTATACGTGTAATTCAAATTAAAGTAACAGTGTGATTTCTGCTGTTGCAGATTAGATGACAAATAACTTATGTAGGGATTGCTAGATGTTACTCTTAGCAGGATGCATGCTGAATTGGAGTCATCTGCCAAACGATTTCTAAGTGAGTCTTTAATGTTATTCATCTCTGAAAACAAGGACTCATAGCCATAGGTAGATAACAATATGGTTAAAATAGTATGAGCCAGCTTCTTCAAACCGTTATAAGCGTCTGGAATAGGTTTCACAGACTATGTTCTACATACCATTGTTCCAGAACATCAAACGTGCACAGCTCTGTTGCCTAAACTATTAATACCATATTTCTCGGTTTACCAAGTTTGAAATTCTCAGCTACACTTATTACTTTGCACATTTTGTTTTTTGTTGAACTATCCATGTTAAAAATCGTTAAAACAACACAAATAAACTTTAAAATACAGTTATGTCAACACAATTTACAATACTATGTGTAGACAAACTTCGCATCATTTGCAATTATAGTCCGTGACGTAACTAATGCAAGACAACCAAACAAGAGTGCTCTCCGCCGCTCCGTGACAAATCACTCGCGTTTGATCGTAATACTTCATAGTGAACTTTGTTATTTTCAACTAAAATGCAAACCGCTTTGATCGGTTGAGTCCCCAAAATGTTGTGTCGCGTTTCATCATTGGCACGCGTGCCATTGGTGTGCCATCCCTGTACTATACTGTCGACGAATATCGCCAAATAAAAAAACGTTGCTCTTCGCATGTGCCAACAAAATTAATGCATCTGTATTGTATGAAAAGTTTTTCACTATTTTGGCTACATACAGTGATACTTGAAGGTGCCTTTTGATTTGAAAACTCAATATATACTCTTTACAAATAAAATTGTTTATGACAAATAAATCATTAATAAGTGCTTGCAAAACTGTATATCAAATATTACTGTATATCTATGCCAAAGATTAAAAGGAAAATATATGCAATAGATTTCCATCAATACAATTGCTGTTGTGTTTCTCCCCGCGCAGCTCTACGAGTTGCTAATTGCATATTATACTATAAATGAGTCTTTTAAAGGCTGCATGAGGTGTTTTTGTCAAACTGCAGCCTCTGTATTATGCAGTTCGTCTAAAGCAGAGGTGGGGAGACTTTTCCAGGGTACGATCTACTTCTAATTTTTTCAAGCTGTTGCGCTCCACTCAATGGCGTAGGTGTAGTGAGCTAAAAGAAAGTATACAATACAGTTGGACCTCTACTTCACGAATTTCTCTATTTAGCGAACTTTTTCCTGGAACCAAAAACATTTTACGATTTTCTTCTTAAAATTACTTCCAAATAGCGAAGTGCATTTTCTATTCAACGAAATTTTCTATTATGATTCGATTTTTTTCCATCATATTTCTTAAAACACCGTATTTACTCGCATCTAAGCCGCACTTTTCCTCCCAATGTTAATGCTACTGAAAATCGGGTGCGACTTAGAATCGAAGAGAAAAAAAAATTGTTCGATGAGGTATATAGAGCAATTACAACTCCATGCATGTATTTAAAAGTTTATAATACTGATTAAATAATTATTATTCACTTCTTATTAGTTTTTCTTTTTAAATTTATTTTAACATTGCAAAATTGGATATCGATAAACCGTTTAAGATTATTTCCAATTGTCACAAAATTTCGTTGAGAAACGATGGTGGCTTAGATTTGAATAAATACGATGTTTCTGGACTTTCGTATGATGGAATGACTGTTAGGTCTTAATAAAGGCGATCACCCCAAAATGTCTCGGCAATCCATCGGTCGATCGAGATCGACTTAATGCACACCCCGGGTCTAAAGCATGTACCGAGAAGTCAACGAGGTAGCACATGTGCTTATTGCAGAAAAAGTTCAGCGAGTTTATCAGTTGTTTATGTCTCTTTTACTCTGTTTTAAATATAATTACGTGCATTTTTCATCTAGAATTTTAATTTCATTAGCGATAAGGATATAGGTATTAATTACATACTGGCGACTTAACCAGTTTAGTACCATATAACCCGTAGTGAATACATGCTACGTATAGGGCAAAATCTCATTGTAATCTCATGTGGATACATGGCTTATTTAGGTGTATAACCAGTGTAACCAGCACAGGAAACATTATAAGGTAGATTTTCTTTTATTGGGATTGTGTAGAATGACAAAAGTTAAGTTACAAAATGTCTGGATTACAAAGAATTAGGAAAATTAAAGTTAAAATTACAAACCTTTGTGAAATTGCTCAAAATGTTCCTTGGAACAGAAAGCTCTTGCACATGCATTACGTAAGTTTATTGTCAATTTTTCTCCTCCATTTCTTCATCTTCTTCATCACAAATACATAAATCCGAATCATAGTCTCTGTCGTATTCGTCGGTTTCCAGCAAATATTCTCATTCAGTATCACTTTCGTTGAAATCCAACGACAATGGCATATTGGCAAGAAAAAATAAAAATAAACATACTAACAAACTTAAAAAAGTGGAACCAAACATGAACGAACGTGCGCTTTAGCTAGCGTTAAAAGGAAAAATGGAATGTACGTCACAATCTAAAGGTCAATTACCCCCAAAATCACAGATTTCTGGGGGTACTAGAAATTGCAGTCTTGTAAGTAGCTCTCGAGAGGATGAAAAAGTTGATTCTTCGTTTCATCGATTTTTTCCCTGGTAAGTGATTTTCGTTCATGAGCGATGTACAGTTTAAAAATACATGATAAATGAAGTATATATTGAATTTTTAAACATCTTCAAATAACTAAGCAATTTACCTGATATAAAATCAATCCAATAAACTTCATGGCTACCTGTGTCATGTCATGATTTCACCAAAGATTCACTTTTTATATTGATCGGAATTAACTTTTAAAATCCTCGCATGGTGTGGTCTGAAAAGTAGAAGTTTTCAAATAACGTCCTTATCACTTTATCGTGTGTCAGTTGCCCTTTCGTAGTTCTTGAACGATATTTTTTCATATTGAACAGTTAAAAGAACTAATTAATAATTTTTTGATATAATGGACTAAATTCATGATGGTCACATGATAAAGGCAATCACGTGTTTCCCATTGATTAATAATTGACATACTGGTTGTTCAACCTGTAAAGTTTAGATAACTTTTAAAATTTGATGATTGGATTAAGAGTTCACGTGTTAAAATTCTTCAAACAGTTTTCAAAATTGAAAAAAAAACTTACATTATATGAATAATTTTAAATTAAGTGCATTTTGCTTAACTATGTGCATTTTTATACCGTTGACAAGTGTGTACTTTTTATAGAAAGTTTTGACAAAAAGAAAAAGTTGGCAACAGTGAAGCAATGACCTAATTGGCTGGAAAGGCGTGATTATATTTATGACATAATTATGACGTCGCATTAATTTATGAACTGATTGGCTGAGAACACCTGACTCAGTTATCATGTGACTATGACGTCACATGAATTTAGAGTTTTTACTTAATTTTGAGAAAAAAAATCTAAAAAAACTTTCATTGCTAGATTCGGATAAAAAGTGTGGTTATTACAATAATTTTTTTTAGCCGTGAAAGAAAACCTTTTCACCTTTTGACATAAAAATTGTAATCAGGTAATTAGATGTGTACGGTAATAATTTGTAAAGATCATTCGCGTGTTTCATTAAAACTATTTATTTAAAGTTATATAACCTCTAAACGCTTTTTGTTAATAATATATACACGAATTTTTACATTTATTTTGTAGCCCACGAATTATTCTTCACGAAACTCAGATTTTTTAACTAAAATAGAATTACAGTTTTGAAATAAATAATTCAAACATAAAAAAATGATTTCTTTCTCTTCCTGATTTTTTTATTGCCTTTGGTGTGTAAAATCTGGTGTTATTATGCTGGATAGTAACTTAAATTGATATTTACGTATTATCACAACTGTATTGGCGACATAGTATGAAACGAAGCCTATGGTTGCCAATTCAGCGCGTACGACACATGCGTAGTTGGGGTTGCCAACTTGACGAGTTATCTTGAACATTGGCGTTGTTGCGATAGTACTTTAAGAGAGAGATAATACCCTTCAATTAAAATAGCCTTAATTAAATTATCCGGTAAATTCCCGCAGTTAAGCATCTTCGTTATATGACTACATAATGATTTTGAGTCTAGACAAGAGCTATTAAAAGAACCCCAAGTCATAATAAAGCTTATAAGAACTCAGGACGGAGAGCATAAATCATGTGATCATATCTTGGAGCGGTATCTTTCATGATCCTGTAATGTGATTAATTTCAATAAAGAATTAAACCTTTGAAAAATTCATTTCGAAATAAGTTTTTGAATACAAAGTTTTTGTATTTGTTAAGTCGAAATTTCGAGCTATGTAAATTGAATTATAATTCAATGGAAAATTTTAGTTAAATTCCAAAACGTACTTTTCGATCAATGTACAAACTGATTTGAATTTTACATTAACGATATTGACAACACCTTTACTTAATTTTAAGCAACCGCTATCCGATGTCTAATTTGACAAGTGGGAAGTCACTTTTATGATTTGGATTTTCAAAACTGAGTGATGTGGAAGTTGAGGGAGTGAGCTATCAGTTGAAAGATCGTTTTTAGTCATTTGATCAGAGCTTAGTATTGAAAAAAATCCATCTTCAAAAACCTTGTGTATAGGGGTATTAATTCAAATTGAATTAAGGTATCCAACTACGTTCGAACCGTGATTTAAAAAAAAAAAGAAATGGATAATTTTCGTGATATTTAGTGTCATTTAGATTAAAATACATGTATAAAATTGTTTTAAAGACATTATGACAAAAAAAATTAGTTAAAAAGTATATTGGCAAAAAATATTTTAATCTTTTAATTAATTTATTAAAAGATTAAATTTTTAATCATTTTTCAAAACGTTCTTCTTTTATAAAAAGTGCTTCTATAATAATAATATTTTGCTTATATAAAGTAAAGACTTCTCTCTCCAGAGAGTCAGAACTAGGAGTTTTGAAAAATTCACATTTTTTATTTTCAGAGTTACCACCAATTGAAATCATTATTGGCGTTTTTTTCTTAAAATTTCTCCCTCTATTGTAGTAAAATATGGATAAATCCACATCTAAGTTATATCTTTCAAGAATTCTGGTTGAGCCTCTGTACAGAGGTCTGAGCTATATACAGGCAAAATATTATTATAATAGAAACATTCCATAAAAGGAGAATTTTGTGAAAATTAGTCATTCTCTGTTAATTTTTGGTCAAAATATTGTACTTAAATAATTTTTTACTGTAATAATATTCTTAAAACAATTTTATATATATGTGGCGGTGTGATATCTATATGAACTAGTACCAACATCACGCGAAGACGATCGTTTTGGCGTGATCGGTTATGTACTCGCATTCGTTCGGAACGGAAGGTACCCAGAACGAACCTTACTTCCTTCATACGTTTTATAATCTAAGTGACACTAAATATCATATAAATATTAACCATTTATACGCTTTTGTAAAATCACGGTTCCGAACGTAGTCGGATATCTTAAAATCATATACTTCAAGTATGAATAGGCAGAGCATTTTTCTGATGTAATTTATGTGATTTCACTCAAACCAAAAAAGAGATAATTACCTTTGAAATGGGCTCAATTCATGACAGTCACATGATAAAAAAAACACATATTCGCCGCTGATTTCAAAATTGACACTAAGCTAATTGTATTTGTTCTACATGTAGAATTATAAATTTTATAATTGAGCAAAGATGTTTAAATGTTATAAAAAAATTTCTTCAAAAAGAATTAAAAAATTAAAAATAATGTACATATATAATTTTATGCATGCCTTTTTAAATAAAATGTACTTTGTATATTACTTGCGTTATTATTGTTGACAAATATGCACTTTTTAAGAGAAAGTTTCGACAAAGAGCAAAAATTGACAACAACGAAGTGCATCAACTGCAGTGGTGTAACGTAAATCCCGCAACCCTCGCATTGCGAGGGGGGAGGCAGGGTTCTAGGGAGCCCAAAGCCTGACTGCCGCCAAGTACCTACCCTGTGTAAAATCCAAATTAGGGGGCCCAAAACCTGACTTTGCAGGGGGTTGTTCCAAATGTTTTAAGTTTCGCCACTGATCAACTGATTAACTGAACATTTTAAGGTTCACCTTCCTCGAAAAACTGTATAGACTGCTGTCAACAGAATGTAAAAAAAAAATTGTCATTATCATGTGACAATGACGAGACATGAATTTAACACATTAAGATCATGATAAAAATAGTAGAAGTTTCAAGTGAGTGAGACAGTGTTTATTAACGTTGCATTAAAAAGCAACACGAGGACTGCTAGCGATGGACCTCGTAATTTTGAGCCACGGTCAAATGACGAGGACGACACATAAGCTGGCATCCCCTCTCTTCTAGCTACTACCTCACAGATTTAACGTGCTTCAGCGCCTCAACACAGTGGGTATTTAGTGGCACTAAGGCTCGAACTTATAAGTTCGTGACCATGACCGCTAGATCAACACGGCTAATCAAAAATTTTGGATTGAAGTCAAATTATTTAATAGTAATAGAGAACCACTTATTCAAAAAAATTATTGTTAATAATTTAATCTTATTAATTAAATTTATGATGATAAAATAAAAATGAAAATGTACTAGTTCTCTTTGGTTTAAATAGTGGTTTGATATTTCCATAGAAATGTCATTACTATATTTTTTTTGGGGGGGGGGTTGTTTCAAAATATCCCAAAAAGATTTATACTTTCAATTAATGTCATAAACTTTTTTATTTATTTCGTACATAATGCAGCCACTATAAACTAACTTTAATAGTTACTATGGTGACGCATAATTATCCAAGAAAAAAAATTAAAACGTATCTTTTCGTAAATATTCCTTTAAAATTAATACATTTACTTTTAACACCAAGGCATAATCCATTTCCTTTTTTTAAAAAAAATTCATTTTCTCATTCTTCAATTCAGTTATTCATTAAATATTCTAAATTAATTTTTATATTAAATTTCACAGTTAAATGTTTATGCATGTATGCTTTCAATCATCATCTTCAAAAACTCCGTGTTCTTTAAATTGAGAGCTTGTAATCAATTATTTAAATAAAAGCTATTAAGTTTTCGCGGTATTCCCGAATTCTGGAATGGTTTTAGTTAATCCAAAATAAGGATAGATTTCGCAATCGAATCTTGAAATGAAATTGTTTTTTAAATATTTTTAGTTACCTTTTTCGTAATTTAAATTCGCCTTTGTGATTATATATTTTTTCTGTATATAAATAAAATAATTCATTTATATTTGAAATTTTAAGGATCTATCGGGACAAAAAAAATCATGATTGCATTTTTTCAGAAAATTTTTGATAAAAGTGCAAAAATATTTGTCTTTTTTGATGCATGCTTTTTTGATGCACTATTACTAACGGGATGGTTTTCCCAATTTTCTGCTTCAGTTCCACAAACAACAAAAGAATAAAGAAAATAAGAAGAATGAGAATCATTTTCAGAAGTGCTGACGCATGCTATTGAAAGCATTCCCGAACAAATTTATTTAAGCTATCTTCCGTGTTTTAATCAATAGTTGAAGAACAAACATTCTCTCTTATTGGTAAAGATGCTTCCTATTGAAATTGTTGCCCCTGAATTATTTTGTCCTCCATAAATCGATGCATAATAAAGTGCATCATAGGGAAAATGATATGAATAGTCTTGCAACGAAACTAGTGTTTCTTTTCCTGAGAAAAAACTTTTATTTTGTATTTTTAAAAAAATTCATAGTGATTGAAGAGCTTGCATTGATTTTATTAATAATATTTTGATCTATAGAAACTATTTTTATTACTGCACACGTTTTATATTATAAAATATAATTCAAATGAAATTTCTTTTCTTTATTTTGAACTAATTTTCAAATGATTATTTAAATTATATAATAATTATAGATATTATATTTTGGTTGAAAATTCTCGTCCATATTTTTATCGTCTGTTTTAATTCAATACATATATTATTCATGTAATTCTAATTTTTCTGATTACATAATTAATTTGCTGATGTATAATCGTCTGATGTTAAAGTTACCTTGCTTGAGTTGGCATTTTTTTTATTGTTCTAAACATGTTTTTTTCAGTTGAAGAAAAGAATTGTAATACATATTCGACGCTGGTTGAACTTAATAGGTAATTAATTTTATATATTTTTTAAATATTATCATTATCTGGAGATCTTTGGATCATTTGAATAATTATAAAAACAAAAAGCGTCTGTGGAATAAACACCTTGGCTACTATTATTCAGTATATTTTCTTAAATCAAGAATAGATCTTAATAAATTAGATATGAACGGTTTGACACTTAAAGGTTAATTTATCAAATTGCAGATCTTTTATTGTGATGAGTGTATCTTTAACTTACTATCTTTAATTTTATTTTTTGACATAGTTTCTGTCTTTTCTGTTTAATTTCTAAATGATAAATTAGGTGCTAATTTGATATCGGAGTGCTACGCGCCAAGTTGTTCTTTCTGTTCGCCAAGATGGGCGATAACATTACAATATGGTTACTTTGATATTTTTATCATGTGATAGTGTGTTTGCAATGGGAATGACGTATATTATAGTGAATTTTTATTGTTTTTTTTCGCGATAACCTTATTAATATCGGACAATTTTAATTTGATTTCTTCAAAAATTTAACCTTTTCATTGCAATTATTATTCAAGCTGCTGCTTCTATTCTCCAGCCATTTTAGCACAAGTTAGCTCATTTATTCAAACATACAATTTGAATAAATAAAATAGGTTCAAGCTTTTTTAAGCAGCAAACATGGAATTTTTTTAGGAAAGCAAATAGTTTTTAATTACGAAAGTTAAGTTGAATTGAAAAATTTAGTTCTTTCGGAGGTATTTTTCGCTCGATTAATTTTTGCATAATGGACATTTACCTAAAGAAAAAGGAGTAAATAGAGAAAATTCAAAGACAAAGAGCAAGAAAAAATTATGCCAAAAATTAACATTGCTTGGGGAAACGGTTATACTCAGAGCTTATTTTTAAAGTTAACACAATTTTAATGAAAAGAAGATAGGTATGAAAGAAATCAATGTAAAATGAATTTCAAAACCAGCTAGCTGCATGTCTGTAACATTAATTGATTTTGCTGGAGATACTTAACGAAAAAAATGTTTATTTAATTCGATTGTTGTTGCTTTCTTTGTGCAGGTGTCTCAAGTTCACTTACTAGTTTCCTTGTATTTTAACATACATTTTTTTATTTGGCATTAAAGATGTAAACCACCATTTTTCTTTTTATATATGTTATAAGTGAACTTTTTCACAGGACTGAAAATTGAATTTTCCTAAAGCAATTAAGATTTAATAAATCTAAATCGGCTGATAACGGTTTTTTTAATCGAAGCCTTTTACTAGTCGATAGGTTAAGCCTTTTTTAGAGTTAATGTGATTATGATTAAATTGGGAACATTAAAAATTACAAATGTGTCTAGTTTATTCTGCAGTAAAAAGAATTTCATTTCGAAATAACGTTTTTTTTAATTTAATTTTATTATTTAAATTATTTACCCCTTCAGAATTAAATGTTGTGGATACTCCATCGGAAAAATATTTAGAAATATATTAGAATACAAAAAAATCTGCTCTTTTATTTATTTAATTTTTGAATACGAGAATTTTTAAATTATAGAGTAACATGGATTTAAAAATAAGAGCATATTAAAACGAAACATTTTAATTTTATTTTCAGCAATTAGAACTCAGAAAATGGGAAATATTTTCAGCACACACACACACACACACATACACACACACACATATGCTAAAATAGGGATAAAACTGAAATTTTAAACATTAACTGATTCTCTTATAGTTCAACAAATAATGGAAATGGAAAGTGAAAATAAAATTATAGCTTTCCACATGCTGTGGTCTATTAATGCCAATCTCTTTCTCAATAATAATCGAAAGCTGAAATCGATTTAGGAACAATAAGCCAGGCAAACTGGCAATAGACTACTTTTGCGCAGTGGAATTGTCGAATTGCTTTGAAACTCAATAATGACGAATAGAACGATATTCTGATGGAGAATAGAATCGAATATTTTGTTTTACTAGGAATGCATTCAGTCATTTTATGGAACACTATAGTAGATTTTTCGTGTTCTTATCTATATAATTATTATTTAAAGTATATCAAATGTATAGTATCTTCCCTTTAATTTAGATGTTTTTTTTAATAATAATTTATTAAATTATAATCTTAAGCTTTTAATGTTAGATGGTTTTGTGTTTGGAAATAAATTGCTTTTCTTATTAAAACCCCACTAAATATTCTCAGAAATCTTCTATGTTTTATATCTAAATTGCATTTCAAGTTCCCTATTGACATGTGTATATCACAAAATGATTGAATTAATTGTCTGACTATATCTTGGGCACTAACGTGGGTTTATAAACCAAGCATGATTTACAATTACCTATTCACATTTATATAAATTTATTAAAATTTCCTGCATTTTATTTCAAATGTGACAGTATTCCTACATTTTTACATACATCATTTACAAAATCTCTGAATAAATCTGACTCTATTTTCAAAAATACTTTTATATTAGTCTTCCCGATGGGATCACAATAAAGTATATATGGGGTAGAAGTAAAATCCGTATCTTTTAACTTAAAGTTAAGTAAATGTCATAGGGATTTAGTTTAAATAAATGTCATTGAGAAGCTTCACACAAAGAGCACTGGGAGTGGACCTAGTAACTTTGAACCTTCGTAAAAAATAAATATATAACACCTTACATTTCATTCCTTAACTTCTGTACCTTGCCATGTAGAAGTTTCAAAAAATTTAATATATCGAACTGACGAGTTTATATGTGTCTAAATTTATTTTTCTAGATGTTTAATATTCACACATTATACTAATGAGTACATATATAATAATTCATTATTTAAAAAAACATTTTTGAAGGGTTCCATTTTTACTAAAAAAATGCTTAAAATGTAGGTTTTTATAGTGTTTTATAAATTTTAGGAAGCAAATGTCTAAAATAGTTCCTGTCACAAAAATAGGAAGCTTCTTCAATTTTTTACTGTTAAACGTTTATTTGCAAAATATGAAGTATGTAAAAACATATTTAAAGTATTTTTCTTTAAGAACATAGTAGAGAGAATTATGGAAAATATTTTACATCAAGTATAAAAAAATATAAAAATATTCATGGATCACATACCATTAAAATAATTGAACATTCTATCAGAAAACACTAGAAAAATGGAGAACAAGTTTCTTTTCTTACAAAAAATCATGTACTTTAGCATATTACAATATGAGTACATTTATGTATTCTATTTTTACTCAGAAAACTGCTTAAAATTTAGATTTTTAGTGTTTTTTTAAGGTTCTATGAGGCAAATGTCAAAAATAGAAATCAGGAAGCATCTCCAATTTATATTGTTAAACGTTTGTTTACAATAAACAAACATAACTTACGTACTTTTCTTCACAAAAATTCAATAATGAGAAATAAATAACATCAAGTATAAGAATTACAAAAAAATATATGTGGATCATAGTGAATTTAAAAAACTGAAAAGCGTTCTTTTAGAAAACACTAAAAAATGAAAACATGTTCATAAATAATGACAATACTTATTTTCTCTCTGAAATCTTTTCACATGTACCTACTTTATTTTGACTTTTAAGATTTTGTCACAACACCTATACAAATTTTGAAGTTTAAAACATTTCATTCATTTGTAAGAAGGGTTAAAGAAATAAATAATTACAATAAAATAATTTAAGGAATTCAGAAATATCTTTCTTACCAAAATCTATTACTTAAAAAATATTAACTCCTGTACAAATAAAAATAAATAGAAACATAGTAGGTAAAGTAGAACGTTTTACAAGGGACATAAATTAGCTTTTTTTAGATCACCTGAAGAGTAAGGCTTTTAACCTGTTTCAGTTGGAAAATGTCCAACCGAAATAGAAAACAAAATTAATTTAGGGAATTGAACCTAAGTAAAAATAAATTTACAAAGGCTAGTAAAATAAATGCATCTTTTATTTTTCAAGTATACATGGAACTCTAATAAGTAAAACAGGGATGGCGATTCTTTCCGAAAAAGATCAAATTTTAAATCGATTCGAATCGTAACCTGATGAATTAATTCACAAAAAATCGAGGTCTATATATATATAAACGTTTGATTTCTAAAAATCGATTTGTTTTAAATCTGCATTTATAATGTAAATATAAATCCATTTTATGAAAACAAGATAGATACCATAATATATATATAAACGATCTCTTATCAGTAAAATCAGCGAATTTCTTAACTCAGGGTATTCGGCAATTACAATGATTTTTATTACTATATAAAGCATGAGGTTTTAAAGTGGCCGCGGTAGCCGAGTGGTATAGGTATCGGATCGTGGCTTGCCTTGTTCGAGCCCAGTACCACTAAAGCCCCGCCGTGTAGGGCAACGATGCACGTTAAATCTTTCGAGAGCTGAAACGTCCTCCCATTGGTGTGGTGTGGTAGTTAGGAGAGGGGGTGCCAGCTCAGGTGTCGTCCACGTCACTTGACCATGGTTCAAAATTACGTGGTCCGTCACCAAAATCCCTCGTGTAGCTAAACAGTGCGACGTTAATATTCAATAAATCAATTAGGTTTTAAAGATGACATTTATTTTCTAAATGTATATGTTACATTAAAAAGCTTATAAAATAGATAATATAGCTCTTATATTTCCCAATGCTTAATATATAAGCTTTTTAAAAACAACAGTCTGTCAAGTCTACTGGGATCCAAGCAGTTCCGCTAATGACTTGCGATGCTGCCGGCAATCGAAAAAAGGCGCTCACAAGAAACAGATGATCCAACGATACTTATATACATCATGGCTAATGAGTAAACATGATGATAAATACATTTTTTTCTTGCCAGTAAATTAACCCTTTATCGACCGCATTATGATTTACTGCAGTTTTTCCATGCAATATTTTTTTTTTGAATCACTACATTGAAAATTAAGGGATTTACATAAACAAAATACTGAACTTTGGGAAATTTAATTAGTTAGAGCTAATGAATTAATTAAAGATATTCCACTGTAAAATTGGTTATGTACACTGTTCATTTAAAATAAATAGTGAAATCCTTTTCTAAGGTCTTCATTAACATACAAAAAAAAATAAGACCCTTAAATTTTGACATTAATTTTTTTTCGAGACAAAAATGATAATCTTCGCATTCCGCTGAAACGCCGTCAGAAAGCGCAATTTCAACTATGAAACTATTCCCCTTCCCTGCTAAAATACTCATCGTAGAACCCGCGTGCTGCCATATATCTTGGAAGCGTGGATTTCAAAGAATATTCCTGAAAAGAATTGTCAGAATATTCGTTAAAATGGTTATTCTGTTATTTTAAAGTGAGTGGTACTTATAAGTACCGTCGGTCGCTAAAGGTTTAACCACCAACACCGTAATATTACGGGTTTTAAAGATAAAACATTCAACTAATTGTAAATAATTTTATGGTTTTTACCAAAGCAGAAAAAAAATCGAATTTCGATGCTCTAGGATGAAATATCGATTCAATGTTACATATCGATTTTTTTGGCCCGAAAAATCGATTCTTTGATTAATCGATCTCTGATCGCCATTCCTATTGTACAATAAGGTGGATCGCGGTTATATGAGAGGAACACAATGTTGTTAATCGGAACCTACCCAAGTGGAAATGATGTATTATGGCATGGAGTTTAGGAGGAAAAAAAAATTGAAAAATAATAATTTCAAAACTTAATACATTAATACCCCGAACTTACGCGATAGATGGGACTTTGTGATAAGCGCGCAAGTCGAAATCGCGTAAGTCGGGGTATAATTTCGTGTATAAATTATTTTTAGTTGAGGTCGGAGACGAAAGAAAATAATAATTTAGAAAAAATAAACGTTTAATAAAATCTCAGATAACGCAAATACAAAATTGCAAACCGAACTTATTTTGATGTAGAAGGATTCCATAAAATCTAACAAAGTAGTTTGCCGGCTCAAAGATATTTTTTTCTCCCGCAAAATTTCTTCGTATCCTGCTTTTGTTTATTCCTTGTTTTGTCGAAAAAATATATTCTTCGTTTGAGTCTGTATTTTTTAAAATTTGTAATCTTTTTTCAATTAAACTGTCAAATTGTGACGGGGCTTTACGCAACTTTTAACTAATAATCCTCTTGGGGAATCTTTGGGCCAGCAATCCCGTTGCTTAGCAGCCATTCCTTTTAAGAAGAAACCATGAGATGCAAATTAGTTAGTGTATATATAGATAAAGCTTAATCATCGTGGATTAGAAGGAGAAGGAGCTGAGTCGCTGAAAGCTGTGTTAACACGGTAAGAATTAGACTTATGCCGTGTGACTTAAGGCGGATTTTATCTACTAGAATAAATAACTGAATTTAGAATTGTTAAGATACTCTTGTTTAAAATTAAGCTATTCGGATTTCGTACGCTTATTCAGATAAGGTTGGCAATCTCTATATCACTCCAAAGGTTCCCTTTATAGATTGATTGTTCTGGAACATTATCTTTGATAATAATAAATTAAATTTTTATTATGAATAGTCTTGGTCATCCATCTTACCTTCCTACAGATTTAGGTCGACAAGATGATGACGAAGCATCCCCTGGAGATAGGCCATTAGAAAATTAACAACCGCCATTCGATGTTCTGATTGAACTAGATCTACAGTCTCAAGTTCTTCGATGTCTTGCTCTTACTCAAGCGTTTCTATGAGCTAATCCATTATCAACTCCTGATTGTGAGAATCCACAGATCTTGAACGTCATCACTATACACTTCTGTATTTTTTTGCCTGGCAAGACCAACAACATTTTCAATCACATTACCAATTTCATTACGCTCTGTCAATGATTGCACCTGTGTTTTAATAATGAAAGAAAATGATAGATGAGTAGTGCAATGTACATTGCAGCACTTCATAACCCAAGTTCTCTCTCCTCTCACCGTAGAATCAGTGTGATCCAAACTTCTGTCTGTCTTCCTGTTTTTCGTGCCCTGAATTTCGACACTAGATCTTTTTAAAGAAAATTTAATGCAAAAAAGCTGTTAAATGTGTACCTGACGTTTTTTCTCAAGTAACCATTAGTGTGGTATCATTAGTGTGGTCAAGTAACCATTAAATGTGGTAAACAGTTCTAAAATACCTGTTTTTCTTTAACAAAAATTGTTTTGATATTTATTATCAGAAAAGCTCAAATACCTAAATTTCCTTTCCTTTATGGCAGCACTTGACATAAAAATTGATTTTTTTTGTTTTATTTTTTATTTCATCTAAATATCAGTGAAGATTTTTTTCGCATATGTAAGTTTTAAAATTATGAAAAAACAAATTTCTATCCATCTTAAGGTTAATAGCCAATTCTCATGTAATACATATTTAAGTAAAGTTATAAAATAGCTGCATAACATAATTAAAAATCTTCTCTTAAGAACAGTATTGTAAATGAACGAATTAAAATTTTAAAACAGTATTTATTCATCAAGGTATAAAAATAGTTAAAATATTTCATTGAGAAATCTATTTGTAATTTTATTTCACTATTTAATGAGTTTTTTCCTGTTCTATTTATTTCACTGTCTTCTAACGAATCCAAGTTCCATACAAATAGGTAGAAACTGAAGCTAACTGCCTCCTTTAACTTTTCGAAGCTTTCTCACTAAGCAATTGTGAGAAGAGATTACCGACTAGATAGAGGAGAGATGACAATTTAGATTGGAGGAATAGACTACATGAGAAACCAATTGAGTTGAAGCTACGCTTCGGATTACATTTGAGGACTCTATATATTACTAGCCGTTACCCACCCGTTACACTGGGTATTTCATAATGTTGTACGAATATATACTGTTTATCTATTCGAATATAATGACAAACATAGTCGTCACTTCTTGAGTAAAAAAAAGAAAAGGACTTGAATTTCTAAAATTAAAACAATAACCTTTTTTGCTCTTACAACCCTCCCCCCGAAAGTAGATTTCCGGAAAACCCATTTTTTGTGGACCTTTACTGAACAAAATAAACATGCATGCCAAATTTAAAGTCTAAATCTAATAGTTGAGAAACGAAAATTTATTGATCGATAAGCCCCGTAACTCCTTTTGAGAAATGATTTGCCTAAAGCCAGTTCTTAGCGGATTTCAATTCAACAATAGAAAACAACAACAGCAACAACAACAAAAAAACCCATGCACAGTAGATCTAGCAGTTCGAAAACGGGATTTTTTATCTATACTCTCAGTAACTCTTCATTCTACCCATAGATGTCGATTTTCGTAAAATCCGTTCTTAGCGAATCTCTATTTATCAAAAGAAACATGCCTACCAAATTTCAAGTACATAAATCTAATAGTTAATAAGCAGGAATTCTTTTTATCTCTAATGAACCTCCTTAAGCCATCACAATTCTCATGTAAGATCCATTTTACCCAAACCCCTTTTGTAATGGATCTGTAATCCTTGAAAGGAATGTGACGACAAAATTTCTAAGTTAGTAGGTGTAATGGTTAAAAACATGAATATTTACCTATAATTCTCCTTAAGTCCCCTGAACGCCTCTTAGAAGTAAATTTATGCAAAACCCTTTTTGTAGCGGACCTCTACTCTATGAAAGGAATGTGCCTATACTAAATTTTAAGGTTGTAGTTCTAAAAGTTCAAATACGGGAATATTTATCTATAACGTCCTTTAAGTCCTCACAACGTCCCTTGCGGGTCGATTTTCGCAAACTCCGTTCTTAGCAGATCTCTACATCACAAAAGGAACAAGCCTACCAAATTTCAACTTTATAGGTGTTATTGTTCCGGAGATTTAGTGATGAGAGGGAGTGAGAGAGGGAATGAGTCGCTTTTCTCCTTTATATATATAAATTTATTAGACGGTATATAGTTAGACAAGCCTAGCAGGGTTTGACGATTTTCCAAACCTGGTTTTAAAAAACCAATTTTTAATGTATATTTGTCACATTTGGAAGTCTGTTTTTCAATTCCTTCTCTATTAGCTCACAATCTCTATATATTTATTTATCTTCGTGAAATTTTCAATCGTTAATAAAATACATTTTAAAGCGCTCAATTGAGCTGAAATTTTATGTACATGATTATTTTGGATGACAATACAGTAATTTAATTATAATTAACAATAATTAATTGATTAAAACTAATTATTCAAAGAATTACAAATACAGCAACGTTGGCATCATTTTTGGCGACTTAGTGACCCTTTTGGAGACTTGTATTAAAATATGAAAAGGTTTTTTCTCACATTTTAAAGCACTCGTTTGAGCAGCAATTTTCTATCCACTATTGTTTTCGATAAAAATACGATAATTTAATTATAATTAATTAAAATTAATTGGCTAAAACTTATTTTTTGAAGTATTACAGATACAGTTACATTAGTTTCATTTTTAGCGACTTGGATCAAAACTTTAAGATTTTTTTCTCACGTTTTAAAGCATTCAGTTGAATTGAAATTTTATATACACGATTGTTTTAGATGACAATACGATACTATAATGCCGGGGTGAACATTAAGTCGATCGCGATCGCCCGGTGGACCGCCAAGACATTTTGGGGTGACCACTTTCATATAAGACCTTAGACGCGCATACTAAAAGAAATACAGTTGCTAACAAGATAATGGAGCCCGTGAATAAAAGTGACATTTTTGAATGCGCTTCGTAAGCATTAAAATACAATAATATAGCTACCAGATGTTTTTTTATAAATATAAATTCATACATTCTGGTAGTATGTGGTAGTTTTATTAAAGTTCTGTAAGTGTTGGATTTTTTTCAAAATCTTAAAATGTTGGATCTCTCAGATTATCAGAGGTCAAACTGTGGGAGTACGTCTTGCTAGGGCAAGCGTGATCGAAACAGTCAGTTTTTTGGGGTTTCTAGAGGTGCGGTGTCTAAAGTCATGACTACTTACACACACGCAGTGCAGCAAGACAAACTCGGTAAAGTAAAATGATGGACGAAAAGAGAAGCTCAGTGAAAGAGATCTACAGGTATTGAAGAGGACTGCAACGTCTAAAAAGTGAACAACTGCAGCAAAAAGTGACTACAGAGCTCTATCGCATCTAGAGATTCTCCAGTGTCAATAATTACAGTCAAGAGGCACCTTGATAAACAGAACAGCATTTCCCAAGCCTCTTGTCACAGATGTTAATGCCAAATGTCGTCTAAGTGGTGCAACACTCACAACACCTAGTTGATATATAAATAAATGGAAGAAAGTAATATGCTCTGACGAATCGTCTTTCACACTTTCCTACAACAGGGTGGGTGCACGTTTAGAGGAGAATCTGTACAAGTGTATGATTTTGAGTGTCTCCTTCCAGATGTGAAATATGGAGGGGGATCTGTCATCACATGCGCAGTAGCTGGACCAATCGTAATCCTGAAAGGTAAGATCCCAAGGGATCTTATAGAGAAATTTTAGATTATCAGGTCCATCCTATGATGCGAACTTTGATTCCTACAGGATATGGAATTTTCCGAGATGATAATGCACCTATCTATGCACCGGGACTTGTCCAATTAGGGTTTGATGAACACGAGGAGGAAGTTGAACATCTACCTTGGTCCATACATTCGCCCAACCTCAATATTTTTTAACCGTTATGGTCCATTTCAGAGGTTATTGGGGGAAAATGCGATCACTATGATGCCAACCATAGAAATGGGCCCCCACTCACGCTGACTGAAGGGGAAAATTAAGGTTTATTAGCTCATCCCACGAAAAAACGGGATTAGCTACTGAAACATCATCCCACACCTCACACTTCCGTGGGATTGGATTCTTGTGTTGATGTTACGTCCCGCGATGGCATGGCACCCAGCAGTGAACGTGTTAAGTATATATAACGGTTACAGATCCATCGATCCATGTATGTTCGCTGCATTGAAAATGTCTTTCTCCACGGTCTAGTAATTGATCATAGTTGTTCAAACATTCATCTTGAAGATTTTATGTTATTTGTGATTTCATAGTAAAAATGATAATCTGTCATATTTTAAAAGAGGCGTATAATGTCGGAACCACGGGTTTTTCCTTTCAATGGCGAATTCAAAATATCTGTGCTATATATGTCATGGAAATGTCACACTTCCAAAAAAAAAAAAGAAAAAGGAAAAGTTGAAAGACATTTCAAAAGTATGCATAATAGTTTTGATACAGATTTTGCATTAAAAAGCTAATTGCGTAAAAAAATTAAAAGAATTTAAATCACAATTAATTGGACAACAATTATATTTCATTAAACACAGTACTATATCCAAAGCTCAACAGTTGCATCTTTTCGTGTGAGTTGTGTGTTATATATAGCAAAACATAATAAACCTTTGGTAGATGGAGAAATGATAAAAAAAAATTCTTTTGGAAGCCAGCGATTCATTATTTGATTAATTCAAGAACAAAAATGAAATTATTTCCGCAATTAAGGACGCACAATTTTCGCGCAGAAATGTCACGAGCCGTATATAAATGATGAATTCTGATATGGCTGACACGCTGATGGAAAATATTACTTACTGCATTTCCTTTTTCTTGCAGTTTGATGAACCCTCTGAAGTGGTTGATATTTCTCTAATTTGCGTTTATATAAAAATGTTTTTTTAAGAATATGAGTGTAAAAGAATTATTAACAATCTTACTTCTAAAGAGGAAAACATGAGGTGAAAATGTTTAATGCGCTTTCAAAAAATATATAAAGAAAAAAAAATTCTGATTTATAAAGTTATATCGATGACAACTGATGGAATCCCGTCAACGAACAGCGCAGTCAATGGATTTCTGGCTATGTGCATCAGACTTACCGCATTTGTTTCTGATAATTGCATTATTCGCTAATAGGCCCTCTATTGTAACATTTTAAATATGCATCATGTCATGGGAATCTACATGAATATTGTGAACTCAGTTTGAGGGAGAAGTGTTCAGAGAAGAATGCTTCGGGTCCAGCTCGAACAAAACGAATCTGACTACGGGGAATTGTTATACAGTGCAGATTTTCGTTGGTTAAGTTGGAGAATTTTTTTTACAATGATTCAGGGACCTACAACAGGAGGTAAAAGTTTTTTAGAATCAAAAGATAAAGTGTACGTTGAACTTAGTGATGACGTTTGGTTGATGTATTTAGATTTTGTTTTTAATATAACACTTAATGAATTGAACTTAAAATTGCAAAGGAAAAAAATCAAATAATAGAATTGGTTCGATTTGTGATTACATTCAAAAACAAGTTAAAGCTAATATCTTCTCAATTGATGAAGAATTAATTAAAAAATTCCGAAAATATTTATAATGACTCTGTTGAAAGTGGAGGTATATACATTAAGCAAAAAGAAATATTATGATGCAATAATAAAACTGCATCCCAAATTTGATAGACGTTTCAAGAATTTACTAGACTAGAACCAATAGTTGCATTCATGTGTTACGCATTTGGCAATGTTGATGTGGAAAATATAACTGAAAATATGTTACCTGTTCTTTCTATCTCTCGAAGAAAACGAAGTTGTAAAGTATCCTAATTTAAAAAGAGCTGCAACTTATTTAGCATCGTGTTTTTTCCGCTCTGCCTACCTGTGTGAACCTATATTTTCAATGATGGATATAATTAAGACATTAAGACTAATTATCATTCCGACGAGCACTTAGAATCCATTCCAATATTAGCAGTTAGTAATTATATACCGAGATATTCAAGGTTGGGGTGGACAGTATGCAGACTGAGTGTGCCTACTGAGACTATAACTACGAGAACTAACTTTAAATGAAAATGTTATATTTTTTTATGTATTTTGAAAATGCATCATTTGATATAATTAAATTTGTGGATATAATTATTATCTTTGTATTTTGCATTTTACTTAAAACGTAGTTTTAAAAGAGTAAGCTTTTTTTATTGTAGTTATGTAGGTAAGTACATATTCAGTATTTATTATTGCTATAATATAAATATTGTTTAGATTTGTTTTTGCTCATCACACGCCATAGGGTGGATCGTAACACCTTGAAAAAATTAGAAGTAGACGGCGTCATTTTAAAGTCTGCCCACCCCTGCTTTAATGATAATTAATAAAAAATAATTACCACTTAATGTTGTGATTCTGTCCTTTGTAGAACATGTTTATATTAATTGTAACTATTTAATAAAAAGTAGTTAAAATAAAAATTTTCTTTGTTGATCTAAGTAGGAATTGACTTAATTTTTTTATATCACTTGTTTTTTTTGTTTTTTTTTTTAAATTAAGGAAACCGGTTAAAAAAATTTGTATTATTATGCAGAATTAGCAACTCTTTTGCTGTATTTGGTAAATTCACAAAACTTTTCTATTTCAACGAAGAAATCTAGTGTACTTTCTTTAGCTCCAAAAACTGAAGTTATTAAGTTATCTGGAAAGATATTGTCTAGAATATTTCCAAATTCTTATGTGGAAACCTATTCTAATGAAGAGCAAACCGAAGAAACTACTCATCAGAGTAATGCTTTTTAAAAATAAGCCATGGAAAAATCAATTCATATGTTTCTTGAAGACTCTGGAGAAAAACTTACAAATCCAAAGACACTGAAAGCTGAATTTTCCTTATTTGAGGTAACGAATAAAAGAACAAAAAATTTGTTATTTGATGCTCTGAAAACTACAAAACCGAGCTCAGTAGCTAGTGAACGAGTATTTTCAGTTTCAGGTAATATTGTGTCTAAACTGAGAACAAGACTTAGCCACCAATCAGAGGATATTTTATGTTTCTTTTAAATCATATTTTCTTAGTAGAAATTAAAATTAGTGAAAATAATATAAATATTATTTTAAATTTTTGTTTGAGTTTTTTCATTATTTTGTGTATGTAATCCTTAATTTTTTAATATTTTGACTTTGACTTTGATATTTATTTCGATTTTCATTATTTTATATAAACTAAATAAAATATTTTTCCTTATTCGAAAGCGGCTAAAACTGTTTTTTTTTTTGGAAATAATGAATTCTTAAAACCGTTTTTCAAAAAGACGGTTTTTGTATAAACCTTATTAGCAATAGCTTAGCTTTTGCTATATTTGTAATTTTGATCTTATTGAATTCGATATTTGTGTTTAACATTTTATGTTCATCGGATATATATGTAAGAGAGAATGAAATTAAATTCCCTATATAAAATTTAACTAAAATTGACAGCTTTAAAAGAAATGCCACGGGTTGAGGCACTTATGTTCGACGCATGGAATAGTCTTCCAGATTGCTTCAGTGAGGTGAAGAAGTGCTGAGACTATCTTCGGATCGACATATTCGTGCGAGCATGCGTTCTGTTGCGTGAATATAATTAAAAGTCAAAGTAAGAAGCCTACTAACAAAAGAAAATTTAGAGTCGTGTTTGACACCTAAAACAACAAGTTATGAACCAAATTTATCCAAACTTTCTAAAACCGTTGAAAGCCAACGCTTCCATTGAATTTGTTTGCTCAAATGTACGTTATTGTTCTTTTTATTTTTATGTACAAGTTACATTATTTAGGAAAGTTTGAATTTTCTCTTGAATAACCATGCAAAGTAATCGCTCCCATTGAATTTGCTTGCTCATTTGTTTGTTATCGAAATACAAGTTAGTGTAGTAAGTAAATGTTTAATTTTTTAAAATTTTTTGCTTAAATAATAAGTAATAATCTAATAATGCCATATATATATTATCCAATTTGTTGTGAGAAACACTACTTATAATAATAGATTAATAATAGAATAAATAGATTAGTTTTTTTCTATCAAAATTTTTTATTTATTTAAGTACTATTTATTGTTGGTAAGAAAAAATTTTGTGGCTCTTTAAAAACTTTGAAATTTTGTAAATTGTAATTTCTGGCTCTTCCGACTCAAAAGGTTGCCGACCCCTGCTCTAGGGGATTGCGAGGGCAATATAGACAAAAATTCCTGTTACTGAGCTATCGCACCCACAGCTTTGAAATTTGTGGGGCATGTTCTTTTCATTGTCCCCTAAGAACTGGTTTTGTAGAAATAAACTTCCATGAGAGGTTTGCGAAAAGGGAAAGCGATATTACGGGGACGATAACAAATAACGAATTTTTTTTCTGTTTTTCTATTATTAGGCTTAAGAGCTCGAAATTTGACAAATATGTTTCTTCTGTTGAGTAGAGATTCACTAAGAACGGGTTTTGTTGAAATCAACCCGTTTGGAGGTGTTATAGACGAAAATTCATGTTTTTGATTTATTACATTCACAGGTTTAAAATTTTATAAACATGTTCTTTTTATTGTGTAAATTCATTATGAACACGTTTTGTAGAAATCGTAACCCAAGGGGGTTTTCAGGGAATTGTGAGAGTGTTTTGGAGTTTTAGAAATCCTGTCGAACAATTAGACCTATGGATTTGGAATTTTGCAAGCATGCTTGTTTTGTTGAGTAGAGATTCTCTTAAAATATTATTTTAGGAAATCAACTGCGAGAAGGGATAAAGGGACAACTACGAGAGGGGAAATAATGATAAATACAAAGTGATTAGCTACCAGATTGAAAAACTGGTAGGGTGTGTAGGAGGTACATAGAAGACTCAGAATTGCATAGAAGTGCAGAGTCATAAAGATCGCAGTTACGAGCCATGGTGTAAAGAAGCAGAAAAAAAGAACAGAGATAGCAACACATTAATAAGACAGAAAACATTTTATTGAAAGGTTGTACTACAAAAAGTGCTCGAATTTACGACCAGAAGGCGTCAAGTAGGCCCGACAACGACGCTTCATGGAACTCCTTATATTCTGGAAGATTCTTGGCATGTCACGTATTCTCTCGGCAGCTACAGATATTCGAATGTTTCCTTCAACTGAAGGAACAGGTGCCTCGTACACCAAACTCTTTATGTGAACCTATAAGAAGAAATTCGTGCACTTTCGAACACTTGTTGTAGTACAACCTCTGAATCAAATGTTTTCTGTCTTATTAATGTATTGATCTTTCTGTTTTTTTCTCTCTGCTTCTTTGCACCATAGCTCGAAACTACGGCATCTGTGACCCTGCATTCCTATGTGATTCTGAGTAGTTTCTGTACCCCCTACACTTCCTACCAGTTCATCGGTCTGGTAATGAATCCCCTAGTATATATCTGTATTAGAAATTTAAGTCGTGTCCGTTTTACATCAAGAGGTGAGGGCTTATAAGAATATTTTTCAGTACAATCGTAAGCTTAATGCTAGGACACAGAAGACTATAACCTAAGCGGAATGTATGAACTTGCCGTACTATGAAATATCCAGAGAAACTGGAGAGTAACGGCTAGTTCAGAATAAAGTTTAATATAGAGAATAAAAAAGGTTGTTGATTATGAGTTTAAAATCAATCATAATTTCGCACTGATATTCCTGCAGAAATATATATGGGAAATAGAGCCTGGATAAAAATAACAGGAAATTAAAATTTCTCTAATATTTACATAAATTCGGAATATATTTTTGTCTCAGTATATTTATGCTCAATTACTTAAGTCACTTTCTTTCAGGAAATTAAAAGGTTAGCTACAATTCGTTACTTTATCGACCTTCGGCAAAATGATAATTATCCTTTTATATGCTAAAGTGGTATTAGCATAAAATATCAAAAAAATGGCGAGCAGAAATGACGAAGCAAAATTTATTTTCTTTGAGTTTATGATAAGCATTTTATAACTTACGTTCCGCAAATTGAATTCCCCAAGGAGTACATTAGAAATTTATCGTAATACGTCGTTCTTGGTAAGGCAAATGTTAAATTACAAAAATTGGGCTTTCTAGCGAAACGAGCAAATGCTAAGAGCAGATAAATTGTTTTACCTATTATTTGTGCGTGTGAGATTCTATATCCCATTAATTCTTCGGAAGAAATCCTTAAAGTTATTCTTCGTAAAACTCCATCGAATTCTCGAAACACAACAAAGTAAAATGCAATTATTTTTATTATAAGAACAATATGTTTCCAGTAAAATCATATATTGTATTACTAACTCACCCGCTTTCAAAACTCTCTAACTGAAATTATGAATTCCAGTCTAGATCGAATATTTTCTTTAGTCAAGTTTAGCATTACTTACCTGGCAACATGTTAGATTAATGGTTCCAGAACTTTTTTCTGAAAGAAATAGAACAATGTTTCTTTCTTCTTTTATTTGAATGGGTAGGTATCCATCTGTATCTTTCACATCAGTATTCTAAAGCATTTATCAATGTAAAAAACGATTCGGAGTTGTAACCATATCTGTGTGTATATCTATGTTTAAAATATTTGATTCCTGAATATATTTTGTTATAGAAATAAATAAGTCTTGTCACGGAGTTCGAAAGAAGTACACAGTTCAATTAAACAAACAATTAGATTTATTCTAACGCTTGGAGCTCGATACAACACTGGACTGAGAACATGCCCAACTGGCGATGAACTCTGCTTTTATACACTTCGGAATATTCGAGAAATAACCAGTATGCACTCTAAAGAATGATCTGGATTCATCTAGAACCTAGAGAAACAATACATTAAAAACGGAAACAAAATTCCAGTCTTTGGATAAATCTGCCGGGGCCGGGATTCGAACCCGAGACCTGAGGAAGTTCAGTCCAACGCTCTGCCAACTCGGCTATCGGGACTTGTAGCAAATTATGCGTGTGGCATTGCTCCCCTCGAAAAAAGAAGACAGCGCCCCGCTGTCATTTTGTTCAAGGGTCTTTATTCTGGAACGAGTGATGGGTCCTTTGTATGATTCTTTGGGAGGAATATCCTCGGTTTCGATTTGCTCGGCGGGATCATGGTACGGTTTCATACGCAGTACATGGACAACTTCTCTTAGTTTTCTTTTTCGTGAAGCAGGATCAAAATCTTGTACTTCGTAAGTCACGGCTGATAAACGGCGTAGCACCTGATACGGTCCGAAATACCTTCTTAAGAGTTTTTCGGAGAGACCGACTTTTCTCACTGGAGTATAAACCCATACGAGATCTCCGGGAGCGTAAGATACCATTTGGTGTTTGGAATCGTAACGTCGACGATCTTTGTCTTGAGCTCTCAGAGTGTGCACTCGGGCTAGCTGTCGTGATTCTTCGGCTCTGGCTGCTATCTTGGTGATGTTATTGTCATCAAAATCGTTAGGACAGAATGGTAGCATTGTATCTAGTGTCGTTTCCGCTTCACGACCATGAAGTAAATAGAACGGCGTAAAACCTGTGGTCTCTTGTTTAGCGGTATTATAAGCGAAGGTTACAAATGGTAGAATTTCATCCCAATTTTTCTGCTCTACATCCACATACATTGACAACATGTCGGCCAAGGTCTTATTGAAGCGCTCCGTCAGTCCATTTGTTTGGGGATGATACGCCGTTGTGAAACGATGATCAATGTTACACAAGTCGACGAGAGAGGAAACAAGTCTGGATCGAAAGACGGCTCCACGATCTGTGATAATTACTCGAGGAGTTCCATGCCTGAGGACAATTTCTTCAAGTAAGAACTTCGCTATTTCATCGACTTCGGCTGTCGGCAAGGCTTTTGTTATTGCATATCGTGTTGAGTAATCCGTGCAGACTATTATCCATTTGTTTCCATGAGCAGACTTTGGAAATCTCCCAAGGAGATCAATTCCAATGCGATGGAAAGGAGCTATAGCTGGAGGGATGGGAACTAAACGTCCAGGTGGTCGTTGAGGAACGGACTTTCTCCTTTGGCACTCCCGACAATGCATGACATACCGAACGACATTTCGGTACATTCCCGGCCAGTAAAATCTCTTGCGTATCCTGTCATAAGTTTTCGCGAAACCAAGGTGTCCTGCGGTGGGGGCGTCATGAAAGTGCCTTAGTATGTCTGCTCGTAGATGTTTAGGAATGACTGGCAACCACAACTTTCCATCTGGATCAAAATTCTTCCTGCAAAGGATACCGTCGATAAATCTGAATTCTTCGTTTTTGGATGAGTTGCTCAAAAGTTTTAATTTCGCAAGGTCTTGATCCTTTTTCTGTTCCATCGCAAGGTTCATACTCGTCGTGACTGCTAAAAATTTGTCTGATGTTTCCGTTTCCTCTTCCACTGGATTTCTCGAAAGAGCGTCGGCGTCACTATGCTTCTTACCGGTTTTATATTTTACGTCAAAATCATGCTCTTGAAGTCGGAGGGCCCATCTGGCAAGCCTTCCTGAAGGATCCTTTAAATTCATGAGCCAGCACAAGGAATGATGGTCAGTTACAACAGTGAAGTGTTTTCCGAATATGTACGGCCGAAATTTGTTGGTAGCCCATACGATGGCAAGACATTCCCTTTCTGTGGTGGAATAATTCTTTTCGGCTTTTGTCAGAGTTCTAGAAGCGTATGCTATAACTTTCTCGACATTATTCTGAATTTGTACTAGAAAACTAAGAGAAGTTGTCCATGTACTGCGTATGAAACCGTACCATGATCCCGCCGAGCAAATCGAAACCGAGGATATTCCTCCCAAAGAATCATACAAAGGACCCATCACTCGTTCCAGAATAAAGACCCTTGAACAAAATGACAGCGGGGCGCTGTCTTCTTTTTCGAGGGGAGCAATGCCACACGCATAATTTGCTACAAGTCCCGATAGCCGAGTTGGCAGAGCGTTGGACTGAACTTCCTCAGGTCTCGGGTTCGAATCCCGGCCCCGGCAGATTTATCCAAAGACTGGAATTTTGTTGACACTGGGGCCAAAACCCTTTCAACTTCGTCTTGAACGATCTCTTCTAAGGATTGGGGATCGGAGTCCAAAGATTCTTGCGTCTGGTTAACTAGTCGATGGACTTCTTCTCGTACGATTGTGCGAATAAGAGAGACCAAATCAGTCTCATCCGTCAGGGATGCAACCGGTACGACGTTTGGAAGCCTTTCAAATCTCGGTCGACCAACTCTCTTCTGCTTCATATCTTCGATATAGTTGCACCATTTGATAAAACTTGCTGTGTCGTTGATTTCTCTCGTCAACAGGGCCTGATAAATATCCTCAGCAACACCTTTCATTAGGTGTGACACTTTTTCGTCTTCTTTCATCAGAGGATTTACCTCTTGGCAAAGTCCTAATACACTTTGTATGTAGGACTGTGTACTCTCGCCTGAACGCTGGGCTCGGCATTTTAGTTGTTCTTCTGCCCTTCTGGTATATTTTTGACGGTCACCGAAAAGTCCACTTAGTCCATTTTTAAACGCTTCCCAGGAATCTAAGGCGTCTTCGTTGTTGACATACCACTGTCTCGCAGTACCGTCAAGAAAGAAATAAACGTTAGCCAGGCACATCATGTCATCCCACTTGTTAAAGTTGGCTACTCGATCGTACTCTTTAAGCCATTTGAGAGGGTCTTCCCCAGGCGCTCCTCGGAAGGTCGATGGGCTCCTCCATTGCTGTAACGAAGGTGTTACTACAGCGGGCTTGGCTTCTTGCTCGGTCGGCATTTTTGTCCTCTTCCTACTATTTTCTTTTAACAGTCCGAATTCGGGGATAATCCTCTTAACCGGAGGCTCCTGCGAAGGTTGTCACTATTATCCACGTTTGACGTAATTGTACCCCGCGCCTCCACCAAACTTGTCACGGAGTTCGAAAAAGTACACAGCTCAATTAAACAAACAATTAGATTTATTCTAACGCTTGGAGCTCGATACAACACTGGACTGAGAACATGCCCAACTGGCGATGAACTCTGCTTTTATACACTTCGGAATATTCGAGAAATAACCAGTATGCACTCTAAAGAATGATCTGGATTCATCTAGAACCTAGAGAAACAATACATTAAAAACGGAAACAAAATTCCAGTCTTTGGATAAATCTGCCGGGGCCGGGATTCGAACCCGAGACCTGAGGAAGTTCAGTCCAACGCTCTGCCAACTCGGCTATCGGGACTTGTAGCAAATTATGCGTGTGGCAGTATTCTAAAGCATTTATCAATGTAAAAACGATTCGGAGTTGTAACCATATCTGTGTGTATATCTATGTTTAAAATATTTGATTCCTGAATATATTTTGTTATAGAAATAAATAAGGGACATCATTCTGTTACTTCCTTTGAAGACAAAAGCCACAAAATACATTATGTTAAAATAATGTTTTTTGTATAGTTTTTCTTCTGTGATCTGTGTAACTTTTTCACTATAGCGATCGCTTCGAATTTTGCGTAGCTTTTATCTGTATTTTAAAACTACTGTATCCCTCAGTTTATAAGCCAACACACAGTGTGCTGTTGTTATTTCATTGCGAACAACGTTCTCATATTACATGTTTATTATTTTTGAAGAAGAAAATATTTATTTTGCTAGTAATATAATCCATATCTTCCATAACTCTTTTGAATGCTCAACTGTTACACAGTTTTGGATGTTGATATATTATTTCCCACACTGCAGATTTGTCTTTTTTGTCTTCCACTTTTTTTCCATCTATTTCATAAATATTCTTGCTTTGTAGAAGAAATATTTTTTATCACATTACGGACAAATTCTCAAGTGAAAGAGATTTTGGAATACGAGAAATTTCAAATAATTTGTGATACTCACAAAGTAAACACAATATATTTAATAGAATTTATAGCAGATGATTCTATTCTTTGGCAAACTAACGAAGTTAAAGGGGAAAAAGAATTAATCGCATTTTTTTAATAAAAATATGTCGTGCATTGAATGCAATTTAGTAAAAAGTACAAACGTATCCTACTGAACAGTTTCAAGGAATTATTGTAAATGTAATATGTGATACTTAAAACTATTGTTATAAGAGTTATAAATCTAAAACAATTACATATTGTGAATTTTTTATTAAATATCTATTTAAGTGCGAAATCCGTTATTTCATAGAAAAACTAGGTATTTCATAAAATAACTAGACAAGTCAGTTAGCCCTTTATTTACCGACGGTATTTTTAAGTACCACTCATTTTAAAATTACATAGAATTACCATTTTTACGAATACTCTGACTATACTTTGCAGGAATATTCTTTTAAGTTATTCTTCCAAGATATATGGTCTCAAGCGCTCTATGAGCAGCATTTTAGCGGGGAAGGCGAATAGTTTTACAGCAGAAGTTGTGTTTTTAGCTGACGGCGTTTTCAATGGATTGCGAAGATTGTCATTTTTGTTCAAAAAAAAGTTTATTTCAAAAGGAAAGAGCATTATTTTTTTATATGTTAATGAAGACCTTAGAAAAGGATTCGACTATTTATTTTAAGTGAACAGTGAAGATAATTAATTTTACAGTTGCATATCTTTAATTAATTAATTAACTCTAACGGATTAAAATTCCCAAAGTTGAGTATTTTGTTTATGTATATCCCTTAATTTTTAATGTAGTGATTTGAAAAGAAAAATACTGCATGGAAAAACTTCAGTAAATCATAATGAAGTAGATAAAGGGTTAAAGTATATAAAACTATTGAATTCTACGATTTAACTAGATATTCTATAGAATAACGATTACCTGATTGTTAATCTATAGAATATCTAGTTACAGATATATCTAGCTAGAATATATGAAATACAGTACTCGAAAGATCTTCGAACTGGTTCTTGTTGTTTTGAGACAATTTTGAACCGTTTATAGCTGCTTTGCAATGACGTGTGTGTGTGTTCCCTTTATTCTATTGCTTTTAAACTCAGAATTTAGACGGTATATTTATGTTAGAGTTTATATTTTGCATTATTAATAAATATTTTTGCAACCTGTTTTCAAGCAATGACTTCTGCAGGAATGAGAGACCAACATGCAAATAAGAAAGATTTAATACAAGAGAGATTTGAATCTTTATAAAATGAGCGTAGATAAAGGAAAGCAATGCTACAATAACTCGTGAAAAATTATTAACTTTGATAGCAGAAGTAAAAAGGGCTAAAACAGTACAGAAAAAAGTCCCCATGACTATTGGTTGCTTAAGCATTATATCCTTGGTTCAATGCGTAAAAAAGGTAATTGTGACAGTAACAGATGCACAAAACATATTCTTTTTCCCCTTTCTGTTTAACTAATGTTAGCGATAATAACTTATATCATCTGCTTTTCCTTATTATTTATTAATTATTCATCTGCAATTGGGATTAAATGTAATTTTCTCGAGGTGTTTTAGCTTTTTACGATCAATCAATTTATAAAATATCTTTGAAATTGCTTATTTTTCACTCTTTAATGTTCTATCATTAGTTATTTCATAGAATAACTAGGTAAAGTAGGAAGTGTTTAATCTATTATATACTTTAAGGTATCCGACTACCTGCGATAACTTTTTTTACTAAAAATTGGATATATGTTGATTTTTTTGTAGTTTTTAAATTTATTTAGTGCATTTTTAGTAAATTATACTAAAATTAAGAAGAGAAAGAGAAATTATTATTACTAAAATGGGAAAAAATGAGTAAAAAGTTACAAAAAAATACATAAACGGATTTTGTAAACCACCCATCCTGTACAAAAAGTTTATGAACAAACTTTAAATTTTTCAATCTTCATGTGTTGCTTTGCTTTCAATTTTTAAATGATCTTTAATGTACGAGATATTTTAATTTTTACAAAAACTAGAGCACTTTATCTTGTTATTATACGAAATTGCTTAAAAAAACAATGATAATATTCACATAAGGGACTGTAAATTTTGTAATAAAACAGTGATTGATAAATCTGAAGGTTAAAACACTTCTCCTATTACACAGAACATACAAAAAAATTCAGTTAATCATTTTCAAAACTTTAAAAGCAATCGCTGTCCCCGCGCGCGCGCGTTTGAGCATTTTTTTTTTTTAAAAAAACATAACATTTCGAGTAAAACGCATTTTAAAGTATGACATCTTGCTGATAGTAGTGGCACCTGCTTTTACTAAAACACTTATAGTTTTTGTTCTTGTGAATGGTAATAAATAAACTAGGCATTGTTATAAAGCTAATAAGATGGCCTATAAAGTAAAATCATAAAAAAAATTTGTCAATTTTTGTCAAGATTCACAATTTTAGAATAGTCGGATACCTTAACTGACTTGTCCAGTTATTTCATGAAATATCTAGTTGATATCTATGAAATATGACTGAATTAACGTTAACATATACACATAAAATCAAATTCCGCATTTCCCAGCTTCATTGCAAAATATCAGAAAGCTACATTTTGGAAATTAAACAGAACGATGCAAGCCTCAACATTTATTTCCTATATCTTCATATTTCATAGTTAATGGCGAGTCTCCATTTTAGATCAGTCATTAACATCATTCCTACATTTTTCCTCTCCCCGTATCACGTGACACTTCTACAACATTTTCTTTCCTCGATCTAGTATTACGTAGCATGATAGAGCTTTCTGTATGATTATGATAGTATTTCCGGTACCCTTGAGAAATCGGATGTTGTCTTAATGATGTCCTTTTCTCAAGCTTCTTTTTCTGTCAAAAATGGCGGACAGTTTATCTTCTGATCAATAAGGTATATCGAAGACATTTCTTTTTTTTTTTATCTTTCTAACGACAAAAGTAAGGTATGGTATACGTCCTTTTATTATTTGCTCATAGGTTTTTTATTAATGGTCTAAATGGTTAAAGTTTTGATAGTTTTGCCTAATGGTTAAAGTCTGCCCAGAAACTTCGGTTACTGAGCAAACCATATGCACATATTGGATTTGTTCTACGCTTTGCAATAGCTATTAGAAATAGATAATAAAAGGAAAGGTAATATTTTAAATGATATAATGGTTGTAAGGTAGTTTAAAAATTGTATATGTTAAAAATGACAAATCTCTTTAAAATTTTTATTTTGTTTTTCATTTCTGGGGAATGTTTTTAAGAAAACTCAAGTATTATAAATATCTTAATGTGAAATCCTATGAATTATAAATCAATATTCAAAATTTAGAAAATTCTTAACTTTCAAGTTCATTTTGAGAACAATACATTGTGTTTTTTAAAGTGATTAAATCTATGTTCGGAACCATGATTTTGAAACAGCGTGTAAATGAATAATGTTTTGATATTTAGTGAATTAGAATATACATGTAAAATTGTATTAAGTTCCAGTTAAGAATACTATAATATTATACAATACTATACAATTATTTAAGTGCCATTTTTTGGTAAAAAATGAAGAGAGAATTACATATTATCTCTCTCTCAAAATGTCTTTCTTTTATGAAAATGATTCAATAATAAAAATAATATTTTGCTGTATATAACTAAGATACTTACCTACAACTCTTAAGCTGGGATTTTGAAATATATATTTTAGAAGTGGATTTCTTCAAAATTTAACAAAATATAGAGTTTTACCAAAAAAAAAACACCGGTTATTATTTCAATTGATAGTAACTCTGAGAATAATATGAATTTTCCAAAATTACTAATTCAAACTCTCTAAAGAAGTCTTTATATAATTTTATAGCATTTATATAGTCGAACTTCAAAATAACGAAACTCTATGTTGTGAATTTTTCTATATAGCGAACTTTTTCCTGGAACCTTGAACATTTCATGATTTTTGTAAAATAACCTCTCTACAGTGAAGTGCATTTTCTGAATAACGAACTTTTTATTTTGAGATTCAAATTTTTTCCCTCGCTATTTTTAAAGTATTTCTGAACATTTCAAGTTATTCTCTCTGTAAAACATTTTATGGTGGTTATAAATCTTGAATTGGTTTTATTAGATCCCAACTCACCGAGAGCAATAGCGTTCTGGACGTTTCATCCAAGAAGTGCAACCTTTCCCAACTGTCCAGTTCACTAGAAACATCGATATCCTCCTTCACACTCAAAGGAAGTTGTCCCGTGTTCTAATTATAAATAATGTATGTTTAATATTACTTGTATGCTTTAAATTAGAAAATATCCTTAAAATTCATTAATTTTAGCATAAAATTATTTTCTAAACATTGAAAATACAGAATTTTTTTTTTTGGCGGGTGAGTGAGTGGATATAAACGGTGCACTATTCAGCTGCACGAGGGCTTTGGTGCCAGACCTCGTAATTTTGAACCATGGTCAAGTGACGAGGACGATACCTGAACTGGAGCCCCCTTTCATAACTTCCACACCACACGAACGGGAGGACGTTTGAGCTCTTGATAGATTTGACGTGCATCGCTTTCCTACACGACGGTTCTTCAGTTTTATTGGGCTCGAGCTCATGACACGCCAGCCACGAGTCCATTACCTTGACCAATAGGCTATCGCGAGAGGGTTTCATTTTGAAAGAGGAGGATATCGGATTTTTATAAAAATTGCATTCATTAATTTTAACTTTGCATCTTATAAAAGGTACAAATTATAACATAAAAATTAACAAATATAAATTAGATAAAATAATGGCAGTTTTATTAAATTTATTTATTGCGATAATTTTATATCTATAACTGCAAACATATTTAATTTTAAGATCAGTTTAATGAGGCAAATGCACCCTATAACACTTTCCTACAATTTCTTTGAAAACAGGAGTGATATTTCTTGTTGAAATTCTCATTGCAGTCTGTTAAGCTATCCGAACACGTTCGGAGTACTTTTTGACAAAATAGCATATTTAAACATGATAAAAACTTTTTTAGGATTCAATACCAATAAATACGAATATTTAACTAACAATATTTAAAATAAATTGCGTAAATTTCACAAAAATCACAATTATATGTGAAATTTTAGCAATAATTTTAGAAAATTTCAAAGCAATTAGAGAAAAAAGTAATAAACTTATATAAGTAAAAGTATTACTAAAACGAATTGGATGCAATTATCTAGACAATGTAATTAAGTTTTAATGTTTTATTAAAATTTTAAAATTAGAGCTGATTGAGTAAACATTATAAGAAAAGTCACATTCTTTATGAGACTATTATTTAAATAACAAGCCATACTTCAAAAAGTATTCATACAATAAGAAATATTTTAGTACATTCTCTAGAAAATAACAAATATCAGGTTCAAAAAGTGTTATAAAAATACATTCGTAATATTTTGAGTTATCAGACTCGCCATGATAGATTTTGAACATTTTAAATGTCCACTTCTAGTAGATCAAAGACACACTTCCGGCTTTTCTAACATTGTAAAATCGATTTTAACTTGGCCTCTAGATAGCGTAGAAACAAAGCAAAGTATGTTCGGTAAAGCCAAAAGATATCTCTATTCAATAAAATAAAAAACAAATATCTGTCTTAACCGAATTTGGTCATTTTCAACGTGTTCGGATACCTTAAGTTAATGTCAGCCAACTTGCATTTATATTCACTCTTGTTCTTATAGATGCCCGAAAAACTGTTGTCACACATATATGTTGTCGCTATGGATTGCAATATCGGGGTACCGAATACCGGTAATTGAAGCCATTTGTAATATTTAGATATTTTTTAAATTGGCGAGTTTTTGTTAGTCACATTGTATTTGTATATATTACTTAAGGGCTCAAAATATTTTTCAGATTCATTATATGTATACTCATAAATAATAGCCCACAGTAATGAAGAAGAATAACTTTAAAGAACATAACAAATCAGTTGAAAATACTTCGGTTTGGTTTCATTATTTATATGATAAAAAGAGTATGGTGGCACTATGTAAAAATGTTTTAAAGTTATTGAAGATAATGGGGAAGAAGTACAATCAGATCTTTACCTTTTTGGGATTTTTTTATATATTCGGTTATAATTTATAAGTTACAAATTATTTTTTGTGATATTTACTTTCTCTAATAAAACTGGCAAATTAAACACAAAACACCCGTGTTTTCTTTCTTTTTCTAAAATGTCTACTACCGGTATCCGGGGATTAAGATCTGAAAATACCGAATACCGGTATTGAACTTTTAGTCCGATATTGCAATCCCTAGCTGTCACAAATATCGAGAACATTTTCTGCCTATTTAATTTTCTGTTTTGGAGGGCCGCGATTTTTTTTCTACCCGTTATTTTCTCACCCCTGCCGTTGATTTAAATTTAATTCAACGCTTGTTTTGAAATACGTAATAAAAACAATTATATTCACTTCTCAAATAAGATCTAGACCAGGAGTCGGCAACCTATGGTACATAGTACAATTCTCAGTGGCACTCTGCACTATTCAAGAAATTTGTCAATTTTTGAGGGGATGGAAGTTGATAAATTTGTAATGGAAATTATTTGACAAGCATTTTAAGAATTACAGACATTTGCGGAACTACGAAAAAATCTGAAAGATTACTCTAAAGATAAATTTGCTGCTATTTTGTAAATTATTGAATGCTGTTGCTGTAGAGATTTAATTGCTTGAAAAGAAAAAATAGCAAGTACTCTGGTTTCCATTTTTGGTTCGACATATCTCAGTAAAAAATCTTTCCTCGTGTGAGAAATATTTTGTGAATCCACAAAGAAATTGTTTAAAGAATGTGTGTGTGTGTTCAGAATCGTATCAAATTGAAAGTCACACATTATGCCCTTGATTTTGCAATATGAAAATAGAGCGATGCAGACACTAGGCTCGCAATATAATTTTTATTTACGTTTTTATTTAACTATAATGAAGGAAAATGCTTATATCTTATGTTGTCTATTTCTTATTTTAATAAATATGTTTAAAGATATATAATAAATGGATATCTTTTTAATGTGTATATATTTTTTGTTGAAGAAATAGTAATAGTTCATGCTGTTTATATATATTTTTATGTTAAGAAATATCTATAAATGATGCACAATTAATATATAATAAAACTGTATATATATATATTTGACCTTTATTATCTAACTCTGCATACATTATCGCGGGAATCGAAATGTTTCAAAAACATCTTATTATGTGGCATGATGAATCTTATTGGTAGATTGGTTTGGCACGCCACAGTTAAAAGGTTATCGACCCCTGTCTTGACCAAATTTTTCCTACAAACTAAATAAATGAATTTGGCTCTAAAAATAGTATAGAACAGTAATAATTTTAAACCATTTTTTGTAAAAAAAAATTTGCAAGTGCACAAAATGTTTTGAAACTTTGTATGCCCTACTGTATGTTGTGTTCTATGTATTAAAAATAGAATTATTTATTGTAATAGTTTATGACAAAGCGTTGATTGAGGATAAAAATCAGATTTATACACAATAATTTTATAAAAGAAGAGAAGCAGCTTTTAAAAAAAACTTAGCAGACGATAACTTTAAAAAAAACAAATCTCACACTTGTTGCGAATGAATAATGCTATTGATTTAAAAAAAGATTTTTTTCCTCCAAGAATCCTAGATAAAGTTGGAAGCAGCACAGTTTATCGATCGTAACGTAGAACCAAACTAAAAGGTCCCCACCGCTTGGCAACAGGAAACATATGTGCAAGTTAAAGCGTTCATATTCACCTCGTAAATCATTTCTTTTAGGAATGGAACATGCGGCTCTGCCAAATATATCCCTGGTGTTAAAGCGAGAATATTTTAGGGTATATCTGAGGCAAGAATTTTTCTGTTTCTCTAAAAGAATCTTACGAGATTCCGTCACAGAAATATTACTTCGAAATAAATCAAAAGAAATCTTGAAAAAAAAGAGTTGAAATGTAAGTCGTGTTTTCTTTCAGTTTATGATGGTCAAATATATAAAAACGTTATGTAACTTTATGTCTCTACGTATACTGGTAAAACATAGATTTTATTCTAAGGAACGGATTTTAGAAATAAAAGTTTAAGCTCTAACTAAAATATTAAAAAATCCATATCCATCTCAAAAAGTTTATTAGAATTTTAATGCGCTTAAAGGCAACTATAGTTATCTGGAAAAATATCGGTTTGTATAGTAGTTTTGAATAACCTAAAATTTGACTAGAAATTATACTTAGTTTTTAAAACAAAACACACACATATATATATGTATATTCAGCCAACTGTTTTATTCTGTTGTATGGATTTATTTGAAAAATACACTTTCTCGAATGTTCTCTAGGAAAAAAGTGGTTTTGAAGAACAAGATGAGTTTGCATAGGATTTTTTTGCATTTGTTTTTAAATTATGGATTATGGAGTGTCCTAAAATCAACGAAAGAAGTAATTTTCATAAAAGACACAGGATTATAATTAAAAATTGTAAAATTTTTATTGTTTCATTAAATATACAGAATAGGGTTATGAATGGAATATCATATCACCTCTCTGATTTAGTTAAGACTTCTGATGTTAGTTTTTTATGCCCGGTTGGTTTGCGTTTTCTGACCAGAGGAATAGGGCTGTGCCATGTTCTGCGCTGGTGAAGGCAACCGATAGTGATAGACCACTTATCATTAATGGCGTTTAAGTATTATTATTAATAATAATAATCATTAATTGCACTTATATTTTTTACGATAGTATATACAGCAGTGTTTCTCAAACTTTTAATATTGGCGACCCAATATTCAATCATAATTTTCATCACGCCCCCCTGCCCCTCCATACAAACAACAATACATTGAATTCAATAATACTATATTCTTAGGCTGAAGGTACAATACGACTTTAACCTCTAAAGTGCCACTGGCGTATATATACGCCTTGCCTAACCATTGCGTTAAATGCTCCGGCGTATATATACGTCTTTCTAAAGTACGATATTTCTGTGCACTGCTATCTTTAAAATTATTCTGTAGGTTTTGGAATGCAATAAAAGGACCTTGACAGTATTTGCGAAAGGTTTACTTATATCAGGATATTTCTTTATTTATTTCTTTTCTAGCCACCCCCTCTCTAAAACATCACATATGTATACCTACGGGGAGGACGGAGGCATTGGGGAGCGAATCGTGTAACTTTTAATCGACAGTTAAGGGATTATTTATAAACCTTACAAATTATCAAGGTAAGTGTTAATGCCACACACACTTATTTTCTTATTTGCTACAGAGTTATGGCCGCCTCTACATGCACAACGTACGTGTAATATAATGCCTAACTCATTTATATTGCTAATATCTTATTTAAAATAACAAGTACGTTTATAAATTTTAAATATGAGGAACGGAATATTCTAAAAGTTGTACTTACCACTTTAAAATCTCACAAGATCCAAAAATAACACCGATTAAAGAAGATTAATTCAGATAAATATACAAGCCACACTGACTAGACTCATGACACAAGTGGCCCAGCATTGTTATCTACCGACACATAAAAGTACTATTAACAAACTGGCATCTTCCCCCGAATTACCTTATTTCTAGGCTTAGGCAGTTTATTTTTCAAAAAATGCCTTTTACTTTTATTCGTGAGAAACAAAATAAATACCAATTAATCTCAAAATAAAATCTTGAAATTTTATGGAAAAATGTTTTTAAATAGATTAATTTTTTATACATTCTTATAAATCATTTAATAGCTGTATCTATTTTAAAATAATAATAGATTTATTTGAATGTATTGTTAACTAAATCGAGGCTCGAAATTTATGCTATTATTCTTAAAGAGCAAAACAGTTCTTTAAGAGTGATGAACATTTATTGTGGAAAAACAATCCTTAGAAATACAAGGTACAGCAACAAAAAATTCGCAAAATAAATTTCATAATCAAAAGCACTCGCTCAATCGTAGTAATTAATCGCTAGTCGACTTTTCAATGGTCAAAACGATACTCAGTTTTAGCGATCGACTGCTATTTATATCCTGCACGTATCTTTCAAAATCCACTTTTGTCATCGATCAAGTTATTCTTAGATTTCTCCAGTAATTTCCAGAAGCATCTAAAGGGTCGACAAGTCGCCAAAAAGGATACCAACTCGTCTCTATTGCCATTATAATGTAAAGAACGGGGTTTGCTCGAGAATATTACAATTTTGGCATAAAATTAATACAACAGAAAGTAATATTAACGTATTACACATCCAGATATGAATTATTTTCACTTTTTTGAGCATTCATTACACAATATTCGTAACAAGATATAAATCCTTTGCTTTAAAATTACTGTTTATGTAGCTTACGCTGTATGATATAATATCTCATAGCACTGTTTGTGTGGTTAGAAAAAATGAAATTAATTTTGCTTTTCAGATATTAAGTCTAATAGTGCCGTATAATTGATTATCCGTCTAGATAATATCAATCTGTAAATAATTCTAACCTTTTCACCTTCGAATATTGATGTAATTTTTTCAAGAGGGTTGAAGAGCTCGCAGAAAGAAGGATGAATGAGTTATTTTCAGGAAGTCGTTAATCAAATTCAGAAAGTATGATATATTGATCTGATTTGTAAAAACGTCATACAATTTCATCCAGAGGATAATATTTCTTTCTAAGATAATATTACTTGAAGGAAAACCCTTTTTTATTATGAAATCAGTTATATACGTCGAATAAATTTAATTTTTTATTTTCGAAAAAAAAAACAACGTATATTAGTCCTTTTTCTGTAGCGACATTTCTAATTGTGTGATAAAGTATTACTTCAGAAAAATAACAATATTTTTTCTCCAATTGCTTGCTTGGCGTTATACACATTAGAGTTGGTCGTGGTTATATGGAATGATAAAAAATGTTAATCGGAACCCACCTGTATGCGGAAAAAGTGTTCAATGGCATTGAGATTGGGAGATACTAAATAAAAAAAAATAATAAATTTCAAAATTTAATATTGCTACAAAAGGCCTGAATTTCCGAAAAAATGGAAAAAAGATAACCCGTTAACTAGTTCGCTCGTACACCGCACGGGCTACCGAAAGCTGGTCACAATTGGTTTGCCCGTACGCTGTACGGGCACTGATATTTTCTTCTTTCAATCGTAAAATTACACATATTTTGAATTCTTATATTAAAATTATTAGTACTAGTGCTTTAAGAGATGCAGTTTGTCCATGGTACTGAAATACTTCTCATCTGGGATTTTCTTTGTGGTGAAAATGGGAATTTTTCATTGAAGACGTAACTTAGATTCTTGAAAATATTCGATAAAGAAGACAGAATTGCAATGCTCAATTTATTTCTTGAGAAGAAATGAAAATTGAATGATAATCCGAAAAAGCCGATAGTATCTTTGTCCTCATTTCAATGTATGACTTAATATTACACCATGCTTCAACTTTTGGGTATGTGCATATATATATTTATATATATATATGCACACACATACAAAAAATCGCTTAACCGTTTGTAAAAGAGGTACGAACATGAATTTTTTTGTAAGTATAAGAGAAATTTTTTAAAGTTATATGAAACATTCTTCATAGCATGCAGAGTGTACTTCTAAAAAGCAAACATTTATGGGTATTTCTGTTCCACAATTTTAAAATAAAAAATAGTGTAAAGACTGTTAAATTGAAAATTAAAATAAAATTCTTCTATTTTTGCATTTTTTTAAGCTTAACTTTATGTAATAAAAATGTGCTTTTTTTGGGAACATTTTGGCCAAAACAGTTGTTCGCTTAAGGAGTTAATTGTGGTTAGATGATTTTAGACTGAAAAATTACTTTCTCTACTCTATAAATAATCCAAAATGACGATTATTGATAAATGGGTATTGAGTAGTGCGTTGTACATTGTGCATGAAAGCTTTCTCCCCCTGCACCTTCGAATTAGCCCGATGTAAGTGTTTTCCGTCTTCTACTTCATAGTGCACTGTAATTTCTACAGTAGGTGTTTCTCTTTTTTTTAAAAAAATAATATTAAAGAAGTTGTTAAATGTGTTTTTTTCTTGTAACTATTTAGTCTGAATGTAACTATTTAGTCTATTTAGTCTTTTATCAGAATGATCTTCCGGATCCATTGGAAATAAAAAATGGTGTTCAACAGGTAGATGCACTAGCGTGTCTTCTCTTTAACTAGCTTTAGAAAAAGTGGTAAGAGATTCTGGTATTAATACCAGAGAAAATTTCTTTAATAAATCAATACAGTTGTTGGCTTTTGCTGATGACATTGATATCATTGCTCGAACACCCACCGCACTAAGACAAGCCTTCTTATCTTTAGAGAAAGAGGCCCTCAGGATGGGAGTCCTGAGTCACGTTTTAACAATTCCCACTTTATAATTGAAGGGTATCATATTGAAGTTGTTGAGAGTTTCACTTATTTAGGATCGGAAATTAACAATAGAAACAATTGTACTACTGAAATTCAAAAGAGAATTACTATGGCTAATAGATGTCTTAATGGAATACAAAAAATATATGAAATCGAATGTAATCAAAAGAAAAACAAAAAGGTTCTATTGTATAAAAGTCTTTTAGGAACAATATTTACTTATGCATGTGAAACTTGGTCTATGTCTCGAACAGATGAGAACACAAGTATCTACTAAAGGAAGATTTTAAGATTTATTTTTGGAGGAATTCAGGATAATGGAACGTAGCAAAGAAGATCAGATTTAGAGCTCTTTCAATCATACAAATAATCTTACATTGTTAACTTCATCAAAATACAATGAATTGTGGACAGGTCACGTTGTCAGAATCGACGAAAATTGCACCACTAAAAAGGTCTTCAACGTCCAACCAATTGACACCCGAAGAAGGAGCTGACCAAATCTTAGATGAATTGATGGTCTAAAAAGATCTCCTAGTTTTGAGAACTAATAATTGGAGAACACTAGCAGGAAGAAGGCTAGCCTGGAAAAGGCTTCTTGAGAAGGCCAAGGCCCACCATTGTACGTTGAGCCACTGAGGAAGGGAGGGATTTAGTATGTGCCCTCTCTCATCGTAATAACAACTAATACCAAAATATCTGCTTTTCTTTAATAAAAATTACTTTGACTTTTTATCGCAAAAAAGTTCTAATACCTAAACTCCATTTCCTTTTTGTGGCAGTACTTAACATAGAAATTGCTTTTATTTTACTTTATATTTTTCTTCACCTATATACCCGAAAAGATCTTTTCGGCATATGTAAGTTTTCAAATTATGAAAATAATTTTTCAATCCGTCCTGATACACATTTGTTTTAATTTTCAATCTTTAATTTAAAGAATTTTTAGATACACAAAATCCATACCAAAATAAAAAAAACATTGATTTAATTTTATAACTTATATATAACATTTTTTTTTAAATTTCAATACAGTAAAATTCGAATATGTATTACTTCTATTAAGATGTATCTCAATAATACATTATTTATGTATTTTTTACACAAGAAAGTGCTTTGGAGATTATTAGTGTTGTTCTTGAGAATCTTTTCTATTTCAGAAAAGGGGCATGAAATTTTCCTGTTTAGAACAAAACCATTCTTCTTTTTGTTTCTTCCAAAATGTGTTTGGTAAAAGCAAGCCATGTATTGTTCTTTTAGAATCAAATGAAAAGAAATTCTTCATGTGAAAAATTCCGGAAGGAACAAGCGGTATTGTTTGTAATATCATTAACGTGTAATTAAGTAATGAATGTCTTTAATTCATTGCGGAAAGAATGCTAGACATTTTGCTTTTAACATTGATGATTAATTTCTCCTTGTAGGAAATGAAAGGTGGTTTTTACAAGTACAGAATTTGTTCCATAATTATTGTTGTTAATACAAAATGAAAGGAAATGTTCCATTCAAGGATGAAATTTGTGCAATTGCATATTTCATAAATGTATGGGCACAAGAAAATTAAAAATAAAGTTGCATTTTAATATATATTACTTTAAAAGTGAGGAAAGAAACAGAATGTAAGGAAAATTATTTTAGTTCCTTTAAATAAGCCTAACAACTAAGAACTAAACAGAAAATAAAAAGTGCGCTTGCGGTTACTTATGAATGTAGCCCTTGTGCTTTTCTTGTGAATTAATTAATATTTATTACCAAAAAAAAAGATAATTAAATCGTCATCGAAATTGTTCCTAAGACACTTATATAAATATTTTTTTGGTAAAAATTTTCTATAAAACTTTATAGAATGATCAAACTACGCCAAACTCTTTTTACACGGTAGATATGTTTCTTAGAATACCGTGCAAGAAAAATTGGTGTAAAAAATACACATGCGACACATGTGGTAAATTTGAGGATATATTACACAACTTTAAAAAGTTGTGTAAGATGAAAAATTTCTAAATATTTTCCCAAAAAACCTTGCAAAAAAAGTAACAATGAAATACACATGCTACATATTTTAAAAAAATTATTTTTATTACAAAAAAATTTTAATTAGTGTATAGAGGAAATTCCTATATATATATATATATATATATATATATATATATATATATATATATATATATAATATAAATTTTGTGGAAGATATAAAAATTCAGATTTAAATTAAGGATAAAAAACTAACAACTGTTCATCGCTACATGATAACAAAAGTGCACGTTTATTACGCTCTGGATGAAAAAATGCTATCATCACTAGATGTGTCAGATATGAATAGTACAACTGTCGATTTTGATAAATTAAGAATTTCGTTCCTTATAACTGGCCTCTTCGCCCCCCTGTTATTAAATCTGTTATAAGAGCCTTTTGGGTAGGGGGAGGGTCTCAAGTTGTTTATATAATTCTTGATATCCTGCTTCATAAAACTTAAGATTAACGTTGAAATTTTAATAAATGCTCTATGTCAGGATCATGAGTAAGAAAGTTGTTCCATAGTTGAAGCAAGTTTCAAGCCCTTGCGAATTCAATCAATTGTTAATAGCTGAGCTTCACATTCAATATGTTATTATCGACTTTTTTTCAAACATAAACTGTCATAAATTCAATCAAATAGCCGCTATCCAAAGGGCACGAATGCTCAATATTTTGGGGGGATTCACTCTAGAACAAAAAGTTCGTGTAAAAAAAAATCGATTAATTCGTGTACCGTGTTATTTCGAAACCGTGTAAAAAAGATTTGAGCGTGTTTAATTCTTTATTTAATAAATCGGAAAATATTTTTGAGATAGTCTTTGATACTGTTTTTAGAATTAAAGAGTATTTAAAAAAACTGTTTGTTCTTTTAAATTTTCATAAATCCTAGCAAAAATAATACAGAAAAGAAAAAGAAGCAAGATACTATGTAATGATATTTTTCAAAGAGTGTAATGTAAGTAATAAAAAAATAAGTATACTATTGCCTTAAATTTTAATTTGAAAGTTAATAATATTTGTTAAGATGTAAATAAGCACAAATGGCAATACCAATCAAACTGAACTGTGATGAAACTTTTAAGTGCAAAAAATAAATAATAATGTATTCAATAATAATGTATTTAATAATAATTCATAGAGTTCCTACCTTAGAATAAATACAGTAATATTTGCTCATAAAAACCTTATTTTATTTTATCAAATTTAAAATGTATCAATGATACAACGATTCAAGCAAACATCGAATAAACTCCTTTGTGTCTTTACTTGCTTATTTTCGAAAAATAATTATGAATAAACGGATGGAATTTAACGCTTATCGCTCATAAATTCTTACTAGACGTTTGACAGTTTGTTCCCTCGGAATTTGCTCTCATTACCGTAAAAGCACCAAGGAAATTGACAACTACTCATGACAAACTGACTCGTTTGTGTCCGCAAAATAAAGCTAGGACAAGACATGGGAGAAGAAGTACCGTAGAATTAATTCTCTGAAGAAATAGTTATTGTCAGCCTTCGAATCAATGCGTTGAAAATTAAGCTCTAATTTAAAGATTTCATACGAGGCTTTTTTTGTTTGGTTATTTCGAATTTTTATATTTGTAGAGGTAATTTTGGATAATTTTTTTAGCAGACGATTTTGGATTCGGAATTAAAATATAATTCTTCTTTAGGGAATATTAGCTCTTTTCTGCTTGGCAACAGAAAAAAAATGAAATAAACGATTTTTTTAGAATATTAAAAAGATTGTACATAAAATATATTAATCAGGAATAAGTTTTAAAGCGTGATAATTGTTTCATATTTATTGCTCAAAAACTACAGCACCATTTTTTTGTTAAAATATTTCATGATTTAGTTGAATTTAGAATACTAATGAAAATAATAGGAAACAATTTTTATTTTATTTGTACTCAAATAAAATAAAGAAATAAGTAATGTAGAATATGAAAATCTAAATTTAATGGATTTTTATACAAAAAAATACAACTTTAAGAATGTTACTCAATCGAAAAATCGGACTTTATAAACGAATTGTAATCTAAATTTTTTTTTGCATCCAGAAGGAAGAACATATTATGAGATAAATTGCATTACTCATAAGTTCCATTTTATTTCCCTTTGGGTTTACTTTGTTTTATTAATATTTACAAAGCTGCAAACAAAATATTCGCAAGTAATTCAACTTAAGTTTATTGCTTTTTGAACAAAAAAAAATATTTTCTTATTCTTTTATGTTAAATATATTCGTAATGCATGGTCTTAAAATGTATTTAAAATAATTCTTTGTATGTATTTAAAATAATTCTTTGTATTGCACTAATATTTTAATTTTTTTTATTTTCTAAAGAAGTATTATTTTAAATAGAAAATATTTATGAAAAAATAACCTAAATTGTATCATTAGAAAATACGTTTGTGGCGGCTCTTGTAAAATTGCACACAACTACCATGAACTTCTGCTGGCTGAATACTAATTAATAAATTAACTTATTTGATTGCAAACTCTCTGCGGAAGTTCAACTCAAATCGTCTGCTGATTTGTAACAATTTAATGAGGTTAGAATATGAATTGTACATAAACTTATTATTGAAAATATTGTTGTTGATCTTTATGACAGGATCGAGTCCTACAGATTGCTTCTACATTAAAAATCTTGGATACCTCAATAAATTTTATGAGGAAACTATAAAATAGAGCTGCAATTTTGTCCTACTTACTATCAAAGAAGTATTTTTATGTAATTATTTACCTACACCAGGGGTGACGAACCTTTATGGGTCTACGTGCCATTTTTTTTTCTGAAGAAGTGTTTAATGAGGTATAGACGTGCCGTCAAAAATTTTGACTTGGGATTATTGGGAAAGTAATAAAACTAAATACTAACAACACAAAATTCTTTATTTACTACGAAAAATACTTTTTGCACTGTATAGTTGTAAATGTTTTAGTTATACGTGCATACCAAATTAAAGTAATATTTGTGGGCTCTGTTTTGGTAGATTGTGTATGTGTGGATGACAAATAACTTATATTAGGATTGTAAGATATCCCATGTAGTAGAATGCATGCTCAATTGTAGTCAACTGCCAATCGGTTTTTAAGCAATTAATTATTTTTGATGTGGTTCACTTTCTTGTCAAGAGGATTTGTGATTTGTTTCAAAATGCCGTTTTACAGACGATATGTTCTGCATACCACTATTCCAGAACACACATAAAACACACACCACTTTGTCGCCTTTACTAATATATAATGCGATCTTTCTAAATTCATCAAATTAGAAATTCTGTGTTACACTTAATACCCTAACCTTTTTTATTTTTTTGCTGAGCTAGCCCTATAAAATATCACTTAAAACTTAATAAGAAAACTTAAGTAACACTTAAAAATCGTAAATATAGCACAAATGAACTTAAAAACACAGTTGTATCAATGAATTTGACTATGTTATGCGTAGATTATTTTTACATCATAAGCAATTGTAGTCAACGACGTAACTGAGGCAATAACAAACGAGTGTGCTCTCCGCCGCACAGTGACTGATTACTAGCATTTGTTCGTAATACTTTACAGTGAACTTTATTATTTTGAAATAAAATGCAAACCTATTTATATAGCAGGGATGCCAAAAATATTGCCATGAATGGCACGCGTGCCAATGGTTCGCCATCCCTGACCTACACTACAAAAAAGTTGTACTCATGCATTATATCATCGACCGATTTCGTCAAATCAAAAGACGTCGCCAAATGCCGCGATACACTGCCAATAGTAGAAACTGTTCCCTCGCGCGTTTGAACACATTAATAACAACGATGGCAATATTTGGAGACATTTCTTGAATTGGTTACATCTTTTCATTTGACGAAGTGGATCAATGGTATAACACGTAAGTACCGAAAACGTACACACATAATAATGGTATTCAACGCAAGTCGTTAAATTAGAAGAATAACGCATTAGAAGAACACACATTTACAAAGTAGTTACAAATGTAAAATTGAATACAATTAAAAGTTATACATTATGTTTGAAATGTATGCACACATAGAGTAAAAAAGGCATACAGGAAGAAATATTGTTTTTTAAAAGTGTATAATAATGATATAAATGTCATTTTTTCAATATTTAATTATTGAATTTCCCCCAGAAAATTTTTGAAAATAAGTATCAAATCATTATTTAAAATATTATTGAAAAGATTAAAATATTATATTATTTCTAAATCTTATGCTCTCATATAACGTAGGCATAAAAAAAAGGGGGAAAAATCTTTTGTCATACTTCATATATTTTACACAACATAAAAATAATTAATTTTAATAATAAAAAAAGCACTGAATATAGAAATTTTCAGTATTTGAAAATTTACACAGTTTTTTTTAATAAATCATACAAATTTTAATCAAATATTTTAAAACTATCATTATAACGTTATTAACCCGTATACACTCCTTGGTTTATTTTAATTATTATGAAGAGAACAAATTGAATATTTCTAATTTCCAACTTGGATTATTAAGAATTAAAAATATTAAAATTTTATCAAGTATAAAAAAAGTTGACGCTCCAATTTTTATTATAAGTCAGGAGAGAATAAAGTTATTTGAAATTGTACAATAATGCTCAACTCCTTTTTTTATATTATTCTTTAATCAGAAATAAATTGCTTGTCTATTTTTAATAAACAAACACGAAAGCAGAAATAAAACAAATTCTTTAAAATTAGGTTTTAAATGCAAACTTCAAAATATTTCTTTTCTCTTTTCTATTCATTTATTTATATATTTTTTATCCTTAAATATTAATGCATTGCAATGTTCGGAAAAGTAATAATAATAATGAAATTCGTTTCTATACCCAAATCTAGAAGTTTAAAAAAGGTGAAAAGTATTTCCTCATAAAATGAAATATATAATGAGTTTTAAAATTTAAAGAGACAAGTTTCTTTAAAAACTTTAGTTCTTAAAAATTTAGAATCTAATGTTTTCCGACACACACATTTAAAAAAAGTACTGAATAATTATTTTTTAAAAAAAGTCTTGAGGGATTAAATACAACTAATTTTAAGATTTTCTACCCAAAGTGGAATAATTGCTATTGGCGAAGATGTAATATTTTTGGACTATAATTAGAAATTTTTAACAATTATAGATAAGTTCTCTTCATAGTTATTTAATTGGTTGAAAATTACATGTTTATCTTCTGTAATTATATTTCCTTTGAGAGTAATTAAGAAAAAATTAATTATATGTATATAAAATTCCAGCCTTAGATTTTTGCTAAAATTTTCGGAATTTTTATAGTTTAGTCGATAACATCTATAATATATATAGTACAATGAAAAATAATTATTAACATTAATAGCAAAAAGAAAGAGTAATCCTTTCTTAACTGTAAAATAATAAATTTTGAACCCGGTAATGGAAATGTATCAATTTATTGTTAAATTACAAACGACAAATTTTGGAATTAAAAACCAATAATATTAAGAAAATGCTCAGGGCAGGTTGTTTCAATTAAATGGATATTGTAATGCTATTTATACATAGTTTTTTGCAACATTAATACAGTCAAACCTGTTTTTAATCTGTCCTTTTCTAACCTATTTTTTGTATGATTGGTTTTGTATAATTTCTGTTTTATATAATTTGTTAAGAATTATTTATTATAAGCATTTATGAAATTTCTGAATATTTCCTTAAAGGGTTTCTTTTAAACAGACAGTAACTACCGCACATAAATACAGGCTTGACTGATTTTAAATAAAAATAATTTTTAGGAACACAAAATAATATTTTTCACTTACAATTTTCAGTGTAAATTAATGTTGGTCGCTTTTAGTCATACTACCTAAATGAGCCTTTTATTTTGAAAGTGACCTAACTCCATTTTTCAACTTTTTCCGGTTACCATGGTTACGGGTACAACTTCATATTATTTATCAGTAAAGCATTTCAGGTTGCTTACATTTCGAGCAAATACTATAATTTCTTAACACATAAGTTTTCAGAGTTAGTTTAATAATTGAACCGTGTAGTTTGAAAGTGGCCTAACTCCATTTATACTTAAAACAAGATATTTACTATTGATAATGTCGGAAAATAGTGATAAAGGTAATTTTAATTAATTAGTATTTACAAGTTAACTTCAGTTTTTGGACATTCACGTTAGTTGATAACCAGTACGTTTAATTTTAAAATAAAACTTGAAATTTAATACTAAATTTTAGAAATTATTTCACCCTTGCGGAAGAACAGAACAAGACCATTTAGTTCAGATAGTGAAGAAGAAATAGTAACTAGAAATTTAAAAAAAATCCAAAAAGAAATGGATGTGGAAATTGTAAATCACAAATTTTTAATATCAAGACATTCATTTTTACCAAATGATAGAAATTTTGGAGTGGTAGAAATGTCATTAAAAATAATTTACTACTTGTTCCCCAGGGTTATTACAAGATAATTATATAAAAAGTATCGGAAAGGTAATAATTTTATTGTAAATGAAATGAGACAAGATTTTGTATCAACACAATTATTAGAAGACACAATTTTTAAAAGGGTAAAGAATTCTGATGGCAAATCAATAAACTGGATAGAAATATGTTGGATGCGTTTAGTCGGAAATGAACCGTATAAAATGTTCTATAAGACATCAATGAATGAAAATGAACATTTTTAAGTCCTGAATTTATTACCACGTCGGGGTAGATAAAAAAAGTTGGAAAATATTGCACTCAAACTACTATATAAAATATTAGGCAAATCGCAACAGCAAAATTCAAGGGCATAATTGATCTCTTAGAATATATACCACCGGTACACCATGATTACTTTAAAACCCTTTCACACGCACAAAATGTATATGAGTAGTTGTAAACTGTTTTGTAATAAATTCATGTTTGTAATTTTGTACGTTATGTAGTTAAAAATGCTATGAATCCCATAAATTATGTTTTCAAAGGGTTTTAAAGATATGTAAAATAAATTCAGTATTATGTTTTTTTTCAAATTGAAGCATTTTAAATTATGTTGAATGGGCTTGGACACTTTCAAATTTTAAAATGAATCTGGTTGTTAATTTTGAGAGTGGCCTAACTCCATTCTTGATAAGAAAACGCATATTATTCACTTACTAATTGCCACTATTTTAATAGGAACTATAAATTTAACACCCTTAGATACACTTAAGCAGTATGACTCATTAGTATCCTATGCGTATATTTTTAAATTCATTGGAACGCAAAACCTTAAATATCCCGATTTGAAGATAAATGGGACTTAGGCCACTTTCAAAATAAACGGCTCAAATGTTCTTGAGCAGTTGTGAACAATGTTCATAATTTTAACATCTGATACACCTTTCAACCTTTTGATTCTTAAGTTTATTTGCAGAATGTATATTTGACCACATCTCTTCAAAAATCACCAGACACAATATTCTTTGTTGACTAGTTAAAACTGAAATTTTATAATTTCATCGGTCTCTGGGTACCCCGGTTGGGAACGGAAACAACAGCTGCAGCCACAATATATCAAATGTAGGCACGGTTGAGGTCTCTGGGATAGAGTCTGTTAAGTCAAGAAAAAAAAGTCTTGACATATAACTCTCCAAATTTATATATGACTTCTTCATATATGGTCTTTTTTAACACTACTAGCTTCTTGTTACTAGGTCTTTTCGTCAGAATTTGAAAGACACCGCACGTGAAACAGATTCCGTAAATGTGGTTCTCAACATAACTGTGCCATAACTGCCCACTAAACCATTAGGCGTGGTAGCCTGATGGTTTAGGTCATGAACTCATGACCGGCGTGTTGTGGACTCGAGCCCTGGAGCCATCAAAGACATGCCGAGTAGAGGAGCTGATGCAAGTGAAATCTAACGAATTCTAAGTGGTGTGGTCATTTGGAGAGGAGATACTAGCTCACGTGTCATCGACAGTAGACATCGTGTTGCTTTATAGTGTGATGTTGATATAACTCACACTGCCTCAACATAACAGTTAAAGCACCATATGTTCTTTCATTTAGAAAAGCATGCCCGGTCAGATAAATTTAAAAATTGCTTACACGTTATGGGCTTTTGTTTCTATATTTTACCATCTGCTGTGTAACGGGTACTATTCGGGTTCTTCTACTTCTCCCCTCTCGGGGAAACTGTTCTTTAATTGTGATTGTAGTTTAAAAATCACTTTCCATAGTGATGTCTTAATTTTATGCAAATGCAACTACTATTTAAACCCTGACTTTGGGTATGTGAGATGAATGGTTAATCGTTGTTCGTTAAGCGTGACGTTTAAGAAAAAGAAAAGGTGAATTACGAATGAGAGGTCGCGCGTCCTGAAATTGATATTCGTCGAAGAATCCATCAGGAGCTGTGGAAGTAAATCACATTAGAAACTGACCGAGGTATCGGGGCTCGAGAAGGATCGTCATAAGGAACTCCGACTGATGCAAAGTTATTTTCAACAATCTTATATATCAGATTAAGTATTAGGATTATTAAGCTATAAAGTTGTATATTTTCATTAAGTGTTAAAATAAAAATAGTGCATAAAGAGTTAGAATAAAAATAGCTATTTTTAAGATCATGTCTGCTTCTTTGCTTCCCCAAACCCTCTTATACCTGCGACCTTCGAACCACGACAGCTGTAACGTATGTACTAAATAAGCCATAAATCTTGCTCTTTTGAAGTCAAACTGATAATTTAAATGTTCTTTTATTCATAATGTCAAATGCATTTACAACTCTCAATTTGAGATGAATAATTTAAGTAATCCTCTATTTCAAATGAAGAGAATACAACTGAAGATTACTACTATTTCTAAATTTAAAACCAAATGCAGTCAAGCTTTCGGACTGCCAAAATCAGCGACTTTAAAGCAGAATAAGATTTACTACGCAAGACTTTAATTCGAATAATTTCTACTTTATGGTCTGATATCTCCTTTTTAAAATTTCCTCACTGTGTCTAGGAAACTGTGGAAAATGTAGTTCTTTATTTTATCTATATAGTATATAAAGGAGAAAAGCGACTCACTCACTCACTGACTAATCACAATATCTCCGGAACTATTGAACCTACAGACTTGAAATTTGGTAGGTAGGTTCCTTTCATACAGTAGACGTCAGCTAAGAGCGGATTTTGCAAAGTTCGAACCCCAAGGGGGCGTTACGGGGGTTTAAGAGGCGTTATAGATAACTATTTCCTTTACTAAATTATTAGATGTACAGTCGTGAAACTTGGTACACACATTTCTTTTATAAAGTAGAGATTCCCCACATAATGATTTTTACGAAAATCGACCTCCAAGGGGCGTTGAGGGCGCTTCAGGAGCGTTATACATAATTATTTCCATTTTTAAACTATTAGACGTACAGTCTTGAAATTTGGTAAGCGGATTCCTTTCATAGAGTACAGATCCTCTACAGAATGGGTTTTGTAAAAATCGACTCCCAAGTGGCGTTGTAGAGAATTAAGTGGCGTTTTAGGCAATTAACTCCTTTTTTAAACTATTAGACGTAAAATCTCGAAATTTAGTGAGCTGGTTCCATTCATTGAGTAGAGATCCGCTATAAGATGGGTTTTGTGAAAATCGTTTCCTAAGTGGCGTTGCGGGGCTTAAGGGCATTATACATAATTATTTCCATTTTTAAACTATTAGATGTACAGCCTTGAAATTTGTAAGCGGATTCCTTTCATAGAGTACAGATCGCTGTAAATGGGTTTTATTAAAATCGACCCCAAAGTGGCGATGTAGAAAATTAAGGGGCGTTATAGGCAATTAACTCCTTTTTTAAACTATTAGACGTAAAAATCTTGAAATTGAGTAAGCAGATTTCATTCACTGAGAGAGATCTGTCATAAGATGGGCTTTGTGAAAATCATTTCCTAAGTGGCGTTGCGGGTGCTTAAGGGGCGTTATACATAATTATTTCCATTTTTAAACTATTAGACGTACAGTCTTGAAATTTCGTAAGCGGATTCCTTTCATAGAGTACAGATCCCCTACAGAATGGATTTTGTGAAAATTAGCTCCTAAGTGGCGTTGTAGAGAATTAAGTGGCGTTACAGGCAATTAACTCCTTTTTTTAAATTAGACGTAAAATCTTGAAATTTAGTAAGCTGATTCCATTCATTAAGTAGAGATCTGTCATAAGATGGGCTTTGTGAAAATCATTTCTAAGTGGCGTTGCGGGTGCTTAAGGGGCGTTATACATAATTATTTCCATTTTTAAACTATTAGACGTACAGTCTTAAAATTTGGTAAGCGAATTCCTTTCATGGTGTAGAGATCCGCTACAAAATAGTTTTGGGGAAAATTGATCCCCAAGGGTCACTGAGGGGGATTAAGGGGCGTAATAGATAAATATTTCCGCTTTTCAACTAATAGAACCACCTGCTTGAAAATTAGAAGGTATGTTCTGTTCATGGAATAAAGTTCCTTTTACAAAGATTTTTTGCGAAAACGGAAACCCAAAGGAGTGGGTTGCGAGGGGATTAAGGTGTGTTATAGAAAAATTCCTGTTTTTGAATTTAACTCATTTACTTGAAATTTGTTGAGCACTTTTTTTCTTTAGTTGAATAGAGTTCCACTAAGAATGGATTTTACGGAAATCAACTCCAGATGGAAGCTGGGAGAGTTATTGAGGCGCATTGATAGACAAAATTCCCGTTTTTGAACTGCTAAGACTATAATAATAAAATTTGGTTTGCATGCTTCTTTTGTTGAATTGAATCCGCTAAGAATGCTGTCAACGAGGTATTGATGATAAAAATTCCGTTTTTGCTTTGTTAGATTTAGACTTGAAATTTAGCACGCATGTTTATTTTATGGAGTAGAGATCCACTGAAAGTTGCTTTGGTGGAAATCACCTTGATTATTCGGTTAAGTGAGCGAAAAAAATCTTTCTACTTCTATTTTAGATATAAATAGAAATATTAGATATTATAATTTATGTTCTTTTTCTATCAAGGGGTGAGAGTGTAACAGCTATAAATATATTTTTCAATACAATCGAATTCTTAATGCTAGATATCAATAATTAATATATATGCAAACAGTATACATATATACAATATCGTGAAATACCCAGTGAAGCGGGTGGGTAACGGCTAGTTTATTTATAAAATTATCGAGGTTCGAACGAAAAAGTGACATAAAAATGGCAAGAAACCGATATAATTAAAAAAAGAGCTTATAATGAAGATCCTAAACATTTGAAATAAATTCTAGTCTTTATGAAAATTTTACTTTACGTTTTCTTAATTCTGCTGTATAAAATAGGAAACACGTGTTCATTCAAGCTCTACTTTTACTAGTCATTAACTTACTTTTTGATTTGTGTTTGTGCGGTAGAGAGGAACCGCATAAAAACTCGCACAAAGAGAATGTTCAAAAATTTCATAAATTCTTACATATAACAAACTAATTCGTGGAAATACTTTTATGCGGTGGATAAGGACCGCATAAAAAAGTCGCATTTATGAAATATGCCAATTATTTACGAAATTTAAGTAAGACTACTTCCATAAGAAAATAAATAATTAAATATTACACATGGAAACATTTTAAAGACATATAGTTTCTCATTGTATTTACGGATAAGTCCTTAAAATGCACATACATAATTCATCGCTACTCATCGTAATCCAAAGTGCTGTAATGAATAAGTTCAAAATCGCTTTCGTCACTTGAAGGTGCAATTTCAGTTGATTTATTTTTTGGCAACATAAAGTAAGAGATAAAGCTTTTGTGACCAAGGTTGGGTGGTCAGTTGCTTGTAAATGTCACGATAACCAGCTATACATGATTGAAGCCCTTTGAATTTTTGTACTCTTTTCTTAACTGGTATCTATTTAAAAAAAATCTTTTGTAATTTGTTGGAAAGCTGGATCCCTGCATATTTTTATCCGCTCTCAAAGAATCCGATTCTTCTTGTCCGTCTTCATGATCTATCAAATTATTGATAATGTCATGGAAGGTTTCGTCTTCAATCAGTGAGGGCTTCTGGAGTGTTGAGAGAAAGCAACTGAATGCACATTGTCGGGGAGACTGTTTGTAACAAATGAACAGAGTCTTCAGCTGTCTACATTTTAGTGGCGTAACGTACACCCCGCATCATGGAGGGCAGTACTCTAAGGGCCCAAGAACTGACTTACCTACATACGTATTTACCCAGTTTATAAAATGTTAAAAGCAAAAAACCTGACTTTCAGGGGGTCCTAGCATTCTACGTTACACACCACTGGTAAATAGATAGAAAACATTACAGTGGAACCAAAGCCATTGAGTCTTGTCACGGGGGCAGGATTCTCAGAAGCCCAAGGTTTAAAAACGCTAAATACGTATTTACCCAATTTATAAAATATTAAAGGCGAAACCTGACTTTCTGGGGGATTCTCCGTTACGCTACTAGTAAATAGATAGAAAAACATTACACTGGCTCAAAGCCATTGAAATTCATACACCGCATAAAAAATATCGCACAAAAAAGAAAATCACTTAAAAAAGACCACACAAAAAACACAGGTTCGACTGTACGTATGTTTTATATTAATATATATCCATTAAGGAATTTTAAAAAATGATAGAGAACAACCTGAAATTAATTATAGTTTTTAAGTAATTGTGAAACCATTTTTTTTTAAAATTTAGATTTTAAACCATTTTTATTTAATTTGGCATTATTTCAAGCAAGTTTTGTGGAGAAATGACTTTGAAAGGGAACTATGGACTAAATTCATGACAGTCACATACATGATAAAGGCAAACACGTGTTCTACATTGAATTCAAAACTGATATTAAACTTAATTGTACTTTTTATTCTATTCGTAAAACTTAGATAAAATTTAAAATTTCATAATTGTTATAATGTTAATTAATAACTGTTATAAAAAAAACTTCATCAAAAAAGTTTTAAAATTAAAGAAAAAATATTGTTTTATGTCTGTATTTTTAAATAAAGTGACACACACACACACAAATATTACTTTTTTTAAAAAAAAGTTTCTGTAAAAACGTAATTTGGCAAACAACGAAGTATATGATCTGATTAGCTGAAAATAGATGTTTGCATTTATCGTGACTAAGATTTCAAGTGAATTTTTGAACTGATTGGCTAGAAACACGTTGCCGTTATCATCTGACTAAATGACGTCATATAAAGTATATGTTTATATAGTTATTACTCTTTGTATAGTTCTTATATTTTTCTTTCTATAACCTAAATTCATTTGACGTCATAGTCGCATGATTAAAACAACCGCGTGTTTCTAGCCAATCAGTTCAAAACCATGTGGCGTCATAGCCATTATAAAATTAGTCTATAAAATCAATCATTTGTTTCATATTAAGTAACAGTTTCTAGAATCAATTTATGCACTTCATTTGTTTGCTAACAATTTTGCTCTTTTAGAAACTTTCTCTTAAAATGTACATATTTAGCCAATCAGTTCTAAAAACTCATGTGGGTCATAGCCATACTATAAAATCAATCACAATCAAATGCACTTTTGTTGCTAACTTTTGCTCTTTGCTAGAAACTTTCTTTAAAAAAATTATTAATTTTTAGCCAATCAGTTTCAAAAACTCATGTGGCGTCATAGCCATACTATAAAAATCAATCATTTTTTCGTAATCATTCATGGACATCATTGTTGCTAATATTTGAAGAAACTTTCTTTAAAAAGTACATATTATAACAAGTTTCTAGCCAATCAGTTAGAACAACATGTGGCGTCATACATACTATAAAATCAATCATTTGTTTCAGGTAATCAATTTATGCACTTCATTGTTGCTAACTTTGTTTATCTTTTTTTATAACAACCGCGTGTTTCTAGCCAATCAGTTCAGAAACCCATGTGGCGTCATAGCCATTACTATAAACAATCATTTGTGCAAGGCTCAATATGGACATTGTTGCTAACTTTGCTCCATCTCAGAAAAACTTTCGTGACATATTATAACAAAGCGTGTTTTTAGCCAATCAGTTCAGCATGTGGCGTCATAGCATAGATCAATCATTTGTTCAGGTCAATTTATGACTTCATTGTTGCTAACTTTTTGCTATTTTAGAAAGCTTTAAAAAGTACATATTATAACAAACCGCAAGTTTTAGCCAATCAGTTTATCGACCATACTAAAATCAATCATTTGGCTGTAATCAATTTATGCACTTCATTGTTGCTAACTTTTGATTTGTAGAAACTTTCTCTTTAAAAGACCTTATAACAAGGCGTGTTTCTAGTCAATCATTCAGAAACTCACTGTGGCGTCATAGGCATACTATAAAATCAATCATTTGATTTCAAGGTAATCAATTTATGCACTTCATTGTTGCTAACTTTGCTCTTTGTAGAAAGTTAAAAAGTACATATTATAACAATTTTTTCGCCAAAATTCAGAAAATGATTAGCCATACTATAAAAATCAATCATTTGTTTCCAGGTAATAGAATATATTTTAATTTAACATATTATACTTGTTAGCCAATCAGTATGAAACTCATTCATGCTTCTCACATACTAAAAACATTAATAGAAACCTGCTTTTAAAAAGTATATATTTAACAATATGCGTGTTTCTAGCCAATCAGTTTAAAACTCATGTGGCGTCAAGCCATACTATAAAAATCAATCATTTGTTTCCAGGTAATCATTTTACTATAAATTGGTAACTTTTTTTTCTATTTTACTTATCAAAATAAAATCAAAAATAACTCCGTTAAAAATTTTATTTAAAAATACATGCCTATAATAAAAAAAAAAAAATAATTTTTAAATCTGTTTGATGAAAGTTTTTTTCGTGGCATTTGAACATCTTTTAATGAAATTGTAAATTTTATCGAATTTCACAAGTAGAACAAACAAGAGTACAATTAGTTTAAAGTTAAGTTTTGAATTATGAAGAATATATGTTTATTTTACATGTGACCGTCATGAATTGATCCCCCATTTATACAAAAAATTCTCTTAACTCAGTGGCGCAACAGCTCATACGGTACAAGGTGTACTGTGTCCATCTCAGCTTTTAATTAATTAGGGCATTAGCAGATTTTTATGGTGGGTACTGACGCGAAATGTCTCTTTCGAATTTTTAATTTTTAAACACATTTTCGACCCAGTAAAAAATTATGCTTATTTCCATCTTTGATCCGAATTTTAATATACTTTGTACATTTTATAATTACCACTGGGCATAACGAAAGATATTTCTTTATAAATGAAAGTTATGGATACGACTATTATCCATGCTTTTGCTATAGCTTGAGTATAAAGAACTTTAAATTGTTTATCATAAGTAGAAATTAAATTTGTAATGCCTAGTTCATTAAATAAATTAAATTAACTATTTTAAATTTCTATTGATTTCTATTTGTTCACCCTTATATGTAACATGAAATCGAATTTGCTGTTGTTGCAGTTATTAACGAATAAACGTTTGTCTTTACTGATCGATAAAATTTAATGATGCATAGAATTTACACTAAATTAGCAAATTATCATGCAATTGCTGTGTCAACGAGGAAAATGTGTTGTGCGAAAATTAAATTAGTTTCTGAAAATTCTGGAAAGTTTGTAAATGTAGCCTCATTAGAAGTATTACTAAAGTGCTTAATATTTCCCTTTTATTTAACTTTCTTTTGCAATTTCGAAGGAAGAAAGAAGTAATATCTACTTTATTACACTGCATAGGAAAATATCGGTGTAGTATTGAAACACTGCCTTTTAATTAATTACAGGAGGAATTATTTTTATGGTGGGGTACTGAAAAATGTCTCTTTCGAATTTTTAATTTTTTAAACACATTTTGGAGAGTAAAAAATTATGCTTATTTTTATCTTTGATTTTAATATACTTTGTACATTTTATAATTACTGAACCGATATTTCTTTATAATGAAAGAATATTATCCATGCTTTTGCTATAGCTTGAGTATAAAAGAACTTTAAATTGTTTTATCATAAGTAAAAATTAAATTTGTAATGCCTAGTTCATTAAATAAATTAAATTAACTATTTTTAAATTTCTATTGATTTCTATTTGTTCATATATGTAACATGAAATCGAATTTGCTGTTGTTGCAGTTATTAACGAATAAACGTTTGTCTTTACTGATCGATAAAATTTAATGATGCATAAATTTACACTAAATTAGCAAGTACACTCATTTAATTGCTGTCAACGAGGGAAAATGTGTGTGCAGAAAATTAAATTAGTTTCTGAAATTCTGAGAAAGTTTTGTAAATGTAGCCTCATTAGAAGTATTACTAAAATTGCTTAATATTTCCCTTTATTTAACTTTCTGCAATTTCCGAAGGAAGAAAAGAAGTAATAACTGCTTATTACACCGCATAGGAAAATTATCGGTGTAGTATTCAGTTAATGAAACATATGAAAATTATCAAAAAGTAGGAATTGATGTTTTTTTGATGCAATTATTAAGACTTTTTGGGAAGAGTGAAGAACACTATATATTTAATAACAAGGTAAATATAAGCATACTAATTATCCTACACTGAGAAAGAAAAAGACTATGGAACTGGAAACAGAACAACTAACCAATATACACCATAGAGCCAAAACGTTATGAACTGGTCTCGATTATGTGGAAACCATGTGATAAAAAGAGAATTGTATTAAACTGCTGCTAGCTGTCATTCTTGCACTCACTTTTGCTAGTGTGGGAAAACACTTACCTTTGTTGAATATATATAACTATTATTAATCTAAGTATTTTTAATCCTTACTATTTTGAATAGCTTTATTCATATAACTATTAATAAAATTAATTGGGTATTTCTGATTTAAGCAATATTTAGTAAAATTTTTATAGTTTTTATTATTTCTGATTTTTTTGACATTAGAAATTTATTGCGTTGTATATAATTAATAACAATATTTCTGAATATAGAAACATGTACAATTCTCTCCCAATGAGGAACTTTTATATATATAATATTGAAATTAAATTCTTCTCTTTTATCTATAAATATTAGAAAGTATTACATTATCTTTTAATTTGATATGTATATGAAGATTTGCTTCATTGTTGTTAATATTTGTCTGTATTAAATTAAGATATTGTGGATAAAAATTGGTGTTAGGTATAAAATTTGACTTGCTTGCCAAAAATGATTGTGTCATCTATATAACGATAAATGTAATATTTAGAATTATTAATGTGTAACTATTTTCAAAATAATGTAAATATAAATTGGCAAGACAGTTCTCGCAGCATATTGTGGCAAACCTTTAATCTGCAGATAATAGTTACCATTATAATATAAACTAGTTCTCTTTAAGTACAAATCTAGGGTAGTGAACTAAATGTATCATAATTAACATTATTAAATAAATTATGTTTATGTAAATTTACAAGTTCATTAATCGTATCATGAATATTAATAGAGTTAAAAAAGATCTTCAAAATCTAAACTATAGACTGAATAAATATTTGTATCTTTCATTTTTCAATAAGAGATTTTCTATTTTAAGTATGGCTATGGATTTAAGATTATTTATTGTATCATGTAATATTTCTCTCTCTCTCTCTCTCTCATGAAATTTTGCCTGTTTGCTGATATATATATTAAATCCATTTGTAACTGTCCTAAATTTGACTGGGTCTTTAAAAATTTAAGTAAAATATATGGGGAAATTTAAAACAATTATTAATTTTTATTCTTATATTTGTTTATGAAAAGCCAAAATTCGATTATTTATTTCTCTATCGAAACTGATGACTTAATAAAAGCTGTATTATCAAAATATTTGTTGATCATTAAATTATAATAGTATTTACATATGAAGGCAAAATTTCCTGGCACTTTATCAACATAAAAATATAATAAATTTATTTTGCAATTTTTTAAAGTGATTTTAATATCTACATTAAAAGATTTTAATATATATACATATATATTGTTCATATGTTATTAGTTTAATGATTTTTTTAATATTGAATTCTCTAAATTGAATAAAGTATATTTATTCAGTTCATAGTTATGACTTTTTAAAGGAATCTTTTTCAGGAATTCCATTTATATATATGATATTATTAAAGTAATTTTAGAAAACCACAGTATGTATAATCTTCATATTAATAATAACAAATTTAAAACTCATAGATTTTGTCTTAAAAGAAAATTACATTAGTTTTTTTTTTAATGGTTCTTTATATAAACACAAGAGAAAGGACTCCCACAAGGGGACCCAGCTAGCAATAGTTTGGCTAATCTATCTTTACATTTTTATGAATATAATTATTTTATTAATGACTACTATATTTTTAGATATATTGATGATTTAATTATTTTTGGTAAAAAGGATAATTTAAATCCCATTATTAATTTTTATCCGGCTTACTTAAACTTAGTTAAAATTAATAATAATCCAATCAAAATTAATTAACTAGATGTAACACTGTATATTAAGGATTTGAAATTACATAGTAATATTTATGATAAAAGAGATGCCTTTAATTTTAATATCATCAAAGTGCCTTATTGGAATTCAAATTTATCAATATCTATATATAGAAATATTATTTTTAACTATATTTATCGTAATAATGTATTAGTTAGCGATAAAGCTAATATTTTTTTAAATCTTAATAAATTTTTTAATCACTGTATTGAACATGGATATCCTGCTAACTTTCTTTGTAATTATATTTATAATGGTTTTTAATGATACAATTTGTATTACTGTAATTATTTACTGTCATTATGTTTTTGTAAGAATTTTTTTAAATAATTCTACAATTTATAATTTATTGTACAATTATTAAATAGATGGCGCCACATGCTTATTAAATTTTAATAATATTTATATATTTTTGCGTTTCATTTATATTTTACACTAATATTTATATGAATATTATTTTATGATTTTTTAAAAGTATATATATATATATATATATATATATATATAATTTCTTAATATCCTATCGCAATTAATTTTATGCGGATCTGCTTTCACTCCCTTGTATTTGGCGGGAAACACATTACTAGTTGATGCACTCCCGACCTACGTCTACACTGCGAATAAAAGTAGGTTATATTTTTGTTCATATGTTATTAGTTTAATGATTTTTTTAATATTTAAATTCCTCATATGTAATTCTTTCCTTTCCTCTTGGTACATAGTATGACAAACTACAGGTGAAGGTTGGCCGGCCCCAAAACATGTTTAAACCTGCAATCCTGGTTCCTAAGGCCAGAAGTTTGTCATTATACTACTGTGCCTTCCTTCCTATTTATAGTTATCTTAGGTTTATAACTATCTGTTTATTTTATATA